>CM023957.1:12196389-12309117 GCA_013407115.1 Glycine latifolia | reverse complement strand
ATATATATATATATATATATATATATATATATATATATATATATATATATTAATAGATAATAGATTTTGATCTAGCTATCAATAAGAGAATATGGCAAAGCATATCCTGCCCATCCACTTTCCAACAAGTCAAATATATTCAGCATAATGTCATTCTTGAAGTAAAACTCATGTTTTCATAATAAAATGATCCCAAGATGATAATGCAATAAAATTGTTTATCACAAGTATTATAGATAAGAAAACATTTATTATTGTAGATCTCAAGCATGATTGTCTTTTGTTAATGATATTTATAGTCTCTACAACAAAAAATATAACTGATTTAATTTATGATATTATTGAAGAAGTAATTTAAAATTATTCTGTAATTAAAATATATTTGATAAATTAATTTATTATATATTTATGTAAAAAATACTTAACACTAATATTTAATTACTAATCAATAAAATTTTCATTTAGGACATTATTCTCTTAGAGTCAAAATATTATTTTGTAATAAATATACTGACTGGTTAGATTTAAATTAAATTTTACATAAAACTTGTAACCCTTAAAAATATTAAATGTTGGAAAAAGAAATTTTGTAATCCAAATTAGTCCTACCCAGGTCCGACATAATTATCTCTTGTGAATGATTTTAATGCTTTGTACAATTATTAAAAAAATGAAAAATAATTAAATTTATAATATTGTAGACTAAATAATTTAAAATTATTTTGAAATTAAAATATATTTAATAAATTAATTTGTTGTATACTTATGTAATAAATATATAAATTATTAAAAACACATGAATCAACACAAATTTTATTTACGATTTTATTAATCAGTCAAAATATTATTTTGTAATAATATATTAACTAATTAGATTTAAAAATATAATAAAAATAGTTTTGTCACATATATTTACTTGACTCAAATAAAATTATTTTCCGTGAATGTAATTTAAGATCTTTATCATAAAAAATTGAAAATTAATTTCACTTATAATATTATTAATGAATGAATTTAAAAATATTGTGTGATAGAAATTTATGTAATAAATAATTTTTAATATATCTCATTGTATATTTATATAAAAAATTTATATTATTATATAAATATTAATAAACTAATTTGTATATGAACTTATCAAATACATAATTAAATATTATATTCTAATAAATATATTAACTAATTACCTTTAAATTACTTTTTAGTATAAATATTTCAATTACATAAATAAAAATTATTCAACAAAATTATTTTATACAATTTTTAAGTAACTTATTTTTTATAGAATTTAAAAGTAAAAAAAATATTGTTGAATCATGGTTAGTTATATTAAATACTCAAAAAAGAGTTTTGTAATTCAAAAAAGTAATAATTTATATGCATGATTATCTCTCGTTAATGATTATTGTAGTCTCTAATATCACTAAAAAAACTAAAACTAATTCACTTTACAGTATTATTGGTGAAATAATTAAAAACTATTTTGAAACTAAAATATATTCAATAAATTAAACTATTGTATATTTATGTAAAAAACATATAAATTATTATATAAAAATTATTCAACACAAATTTCATTTATGAATTTATTAAGTACAGAGTCAAAATATTATTTTGTTATAAATATCTTAACTAATTAGATTTAAATATATACTTAGCAAAAAAATTTCTCTTATATCTACTTAACTCAAAAAAAATTATTCTCATTGAATAAAATTTATGTTCTTAACCATAAAATAATAAAAAATAATTTATTTATAATATTATTAATGAATAATTTTTCACATATATCGTTATATTTATGTAAAAGTTATATTATTATATAAATATTAATCAACCCATTTTTGTATATGAAGTTATTAAACACACAATTAAATATTATTTTGCAATACATACACACACACATATATATATATATATATATATATATTAACTAGTTACTTTTAAGTTAATTTTGGATATAAATATTTCAATCTCATAAATTAAAATCATCCAAAAAAGTATAAATATATTTTTAATTACTTTATTATATATTTATGTAAAAGAATAGATTATCATATAAATATTGATCATGTTAAATTTTTGTGTATGAAGCTAGATGCATACATTAAATCAACAAAAAAGAAAATGAGTGAAATCATTCAATAATAACATTAAATTATAGAAATGAATAAGTAATAAGTAATTATACAAATTTATCATTCAATTAATATAATAATAACATATTTTCTATAATATTAAGAGCATAATATATATTAAATATTTTTAAAAATTATATGTTGATAAAAGTGCAATGTATTTTTCTGATTTGGCTCAAACAATTTATTTTTCTGTAAAAAGAATTCAAAATACAAATATAATTATTAAATTAATTTCAGTAAATTTATTATATATTTATGTAATAAATTACATTATCATATAAATATTAATCAGCATCATCCTGTGTACATAAAAAAAGAAAAAGGGTGTTCCGTTCCGTTGTAAAAAAGAGAAATGGAGTCTATAAATAAGGGTGGTCATGCATTTTGAAAATTCCCGCAAATATTTATCGCAACAGACAAGCATCCAGCGCAGCATCTACCACGTCCGCAAAAATCACACACCGCTTCCCTGTCCCAGTGTCCCCTTCCGTCTCTCACATCACAATTCACATCCATTTCGCCAAATTTCACATCACTCTTCACAAACAGAAAAATAGTCCTCCGCCGCCGGCAATCCTAGGGTTCCGGTGACGATGCTCCCATACGCTTCCATCGCGGAGGCCGCGGCGGCGCTAGGCCGCAACCTCACCTTCGCGGAGACTCTCTGGTTCAACTACTCCGCCGCCAAGTCCGATTACTTCCTCTACTGCCACAACATTCTGTTCCTCTTCCTTGTCTTCTCCCTCGTCCCCCTCCCCCTCGTCTTCCTCGAACTCAAGCGCTTCTCCTTAGTCTCTTCCCACAAGATCCAACCAAAAGTCCGCTTGTCCCTCGCCGAAACCTTCAAGTGCTACAAAGACGTCATGCGCATGTTCTTCCTCGTCGTCGGCCCCCTCCAACTCATCTCTTACCCTTCCATCCAGGTTCGTTCCCCTCACCGTCACTACCACCGCGCTCGTGGTGCATGAGTGCTGCTGGTCCAAGAGAAGGGATTTATTTATTGATTTATTATTCACTATCTTTTTTTCTCTCCAGATGATTGGCATCAGGACGGGGTTGCCATTACCTTCGTGGCGGGAGATCCTCTCGCAGCTTCTGGTGTACTTTCTCGTAGAGGATTACACCAATTACTGGATCCACAGGTTTCTGCACAACGATTGGGGGTACGAGAAGATTCACCGCGTCCACCACGAGTACCATGCGCCCATTGGATTCGCGGCGCCCTATGCCCACTGGGCCGAGATCCTGATCCTCGGGATTCCTTCCTTTCTTGGGCCTGCCATGGTTCCTGGCCACATTATCACCTTCTGGCTCTGGATAGCCTTGCGCCAGATTGAAGCCATTGACACGCACTGCGGGTAACTAAAATCTACTTTCGATCTCTAACAGTGCCTCCCTTGCTTTATTTTTCTTTGATTGTGAACCCCCCATGGGTCCTAGCATCTTTTTCTCACCTTTTTACTCCTTTTTTCTTTTCAAACCTTCATTGCTTTATTCTAATTTTCCGCTGATAAAATGCTTGCCAAGTGTAATAGAAATCTTTTAGCTAATGTGCTGCATTTTTTAGGAAGAAATGTGGATTCTCTGCATTCAATTATGTCCCTAAAACACGCATTTAAAATTGCACTTCCAACAGTTATACAGTAACTGTGTGGATGTGTGCAAATTTGACTGCCCTGAATCCGGTTTCCATCTTCCTGCTTTGCACACGGACACTCTGTTCTGTTTTGTTCTCCTTTGTTTCATCCCTTTAGATTTAGTGGAAGCAAAGTGTATTACTTTTTTAACCTTATGTCCTTTACTATCTTTGCAGTGCACCTAAGATGTATTACTGTTACTTTTGACCTATCTACCAAATCCTATCTTGTTTGGTAACGCATTTTGTACCATTGGACGTGGGTATGCTAATGCAACTAGGTGCGTGTTTGGAAATGGATCACGGATGTGGTTTTTCACATCAAAGTGAATGCTACTATTTCTAGATTTTGTGCTTTTTACCTTGTAGACATGATTTTTTTCCAAACACGCTCTAATAGTTGCTTTTGCGTTGGTTTGGTTTGGTTTGGGTGTGAATTTGTGTGGATGTGGATCCTGGATGGTAAATCAAACACACGCGTAAACACGCTTTATTAGCCAAGTTTACTGAAGAGAAGTCTGAAAGAAGGTTCAGGGGAATTATATTTTCTGTGTGTAATTATTTAATAATGTGAAATCATTACATTTGATTTGATTGTGAGTTCAGTGCTGAAGAAGAAACTTGGTTGTGAACTTGTGGGACCTCTGTAGTTTATCAGGAAGCAAAAGTTTCTTGAAGGGTTACTGTTGTAGGGAACATTTTGTTTGTTGTGATCAATCTGGCAACCGCAAATTAAAATTGAAATTTGTCTTGGACTAACCTTTGCTAGTTTTTGCATTAGTACATATAATGTTCTTAATCACACTGAGAAATGGATCTTTCTGCTGTTTGCTGTCTCAACAATATACAGGTCAAATTGTTATTTGTCTAGGACAATTTGCCAATTTTTGCTTAAGAGTACACATGTTCTCAACTACACCAAGAAATAAATCTTTCTGGTGTTTGCTGTCTCAACAATATAGAGAACTAGTCCAGGTTAATGCAAAACTAAGACTTCAACTGATTTATATAAAGGTTTTGTTTATAGAGGCTTAATTATATAAGAACAATGGTTAATTTTGTGGAGATGGAATATCCTTGTGGTGTGTCCAACTTGAATTTCGTAATAATTGCTGATTTTGCCAGTAGGAGTTTACCGGTGGCCACTCTTTCTTTCCCATTGATAAACACCAGCTGACCAGCATACTCCCCTCTCTCCTTTCTCCCCTTTATGAGAAGTTTACACATCATTCTTTAGTTTCTGCATTGTAATTCTGACACCTGGCCTTATATTGTATTGCCTACCTTATCATGTCTCAGGTATGACTTTCCCAGGAGTATCACAAAATATATTCCATTTTATGGTGGCGCTGAGTATCATGATTACCATCATTATGTTGGAAGACAAAGCCAAAGCAATTTTGCTTCAGTTTTCACATACTGTGATTACATCTATGGAACTGACAAGGTTATATCATCATTCTGGAATTAGTTTGCTGCATAAATATCTGCATAGTCTTTCCACATGTCATACTGATTTGCTAAGATTGTACTTTGTTTGTCACAGGGGTATAGGTATCAGAAAAAAATACTTCAGAAGGTAAGTTTATAAGCTTTGTCATTGAGAAATGTGATTGCATTTTGTGGCTTCAGTTACATTAAGAACATTTTATTTTGCTTTGATTCTGTTGACACTTCTCTTTTTGTTTTGGACTTAATTTATATGGGTATACAATATGCAATGATTGACCTTATTCCCCCATCTCTGTTGCTGCTTTGTGAATTGATTTAGTTGAAGGAAGAGTTGGCAAATGGTGTTGAGCAGAACGGAGGATCATACAAGACTGACTGAGAGACTGAAGTGTGGTAGGTGGTTTCAGAATGCGTTGCCTGTTGACTCTTTGGAACCACCAAAATTCTTGTAGACACACACACACACACACACACACACATATATATATATATATCTGGTGGTGGTAAAATAGATGTCTTTGGTTAGCTTCAGGGTGGAGATTAGTAGAATGGAGCTTTACAATTTGTGGTTTTGTGTTGGAAGAGGAGGGGGCGTGGTAGGAATTTCTTCTGTTGTCATGTTCTGGAATTCAAACATTTTCGTTTTGGTTCATGTCTGTCAGAATGTTCCTTCTCCAATGGATTGTAAATTCAGAATCTTCTATTGTCATGTTCTGGAATTCAAACATTTCGGTTTGGGTTCGTCTGCCAGAATGTTCCTTCCCCAATGGGTTGTAAACTCAGAAATATGAAATAGGCTTCCTCTGCTGGGATATAATTCGAAAATTATAATAGAAATTGGAAGTTCGGTTTTATGAACTTGCACTAAATGCTGACACTCCACATGCAGTCCATAAACATATGTGCAAGTTTGCACGGTTGCTTGCTGATGGCTATAATTCAGTTTGGTTTGGTTCGGTTCACGCAATATCTTTTGAGCGAAATTTATTTATACTGAAAACTGGTTTAAAGGCGTGTTTAGATTGGCATTTTTTCACGTTGAAAGTTGATGTTTCGTGAGAGGAGGATCCTTTCAATGTGTATCCAGAGTTAGAAACAACAGTTTACATACTCAAATTATACCATCTGTCCATGCCCAGTTTATAATCTTCAGTTGAACGTGATTATTTTTCTTTAAAACTATATTCTCCACAAAAAAGGGATAAGTTAGGAACGTGCAAGTATAAAATTTGACCTTTGAGTTAAAAGCCACAAAAAAAAAAAAGTTGGTCTGTTTAGATAAGCGATGTAATTGAGAGCCTATTCAATGAATTTTTATTATATGGAAATTTAGTACATATTTAATTATGAGTTTTATTAAAATAAGTTAGAAAAATATTTTGACGAACTTAATCAAGAAAGTTAATGGAAATAATTTTTTTTTGTAGGAGCTTATTTTCAAAAAATAAACAAGTTACTTGTGACTTTTTCAAATTTCCCAACCATCGCTATTTTTGGAGACTATGCCTGCCTATGTATGTTCTCTCACCACGTCATCTAAGATCAAATCATAAGACAAATGTTTACAAAGATGAACCAAAACTAAAATGTTTAGATTAAAAAAAAAGAAGTCTAATAGGTGGTAATTCACCGATGCAATTGGATTGAAACTAATCACCCTCTGATCAGGTTCTCTGCTTAGTCATTTGTCTTCAAAGAGATTTCCAGATGCCAGAGATAGAAGTTAATTGGGAGTCTCATTTTCACTTTTTTAGGAACAAAAATGTCCTTCGAAGCTAATTGAGGGGATTCATGCCTGTTCGTCTGAAGCCTCGTAAAACTTTCATTGATAAATGTCCATTACTCACCAAAAATCCGAAAGACAAAAAAAAAAATTTAATATTGAGAACATAATTGTATGTCTTATAACTTTAACAAAAATTATTTTGCAAATGCCCGTCTAGCTCAGTTGGTAGAGCGCAAGGCTCTTAACCTTGTGGTCGTGGGTTCGAGCCCCACGGTGGGCGTTTTTGTTTTTTTTTTCAAACTAATTTTATTTTTATGAGATTGCGACCTCTTGGACCCACTGTTTTTTGTGGAGCATATTAGGTTAGGTTTTTTGTGGAGCATATTAGGTCAGGCCTAGTTCGTAACTCTGGCCCAAAACGATTGATCGTGAAATATGATTTTTCTCTGACCAAAAACTAAAACAGTGACGATTTTTCTTCCCAGTAGTGGTCCATATTCTCCGTTGCACATATTGACTTCAGCACAGATAAAAGTGTTTTTTTCTTCTTTTTAACAAAAAAGAAAAAACGTCAAAGCAGAGAAATATGATGTACAATGTTTCAGTGTCGTTTAAGGTCCTTATTTTCCTCTCTCTGATCCTTACCCCCTTAGTATTAACATTAATTGGACATTTCTTACATTGAATTATCCCATGTAGCTTCTAGCTAATGTAGGTAATTCTTCTAATTGTAGCAGAAAATCTCCCAGAATGTCTCCGATTATTGAAGCCGACAATCACGTGGTCTTTGTGACCAGCTGTTTATAAATCTATACAAGTTTTATGATTCAAAGTTTTCAGGATAAGTTGGCCCATTCTTGCTTTTTTTTTTCTTTCTTCTCGTCACTTTTTATAAAGTCAGTGAAATTGCAAATGTGCTTTCTCATTGTTCCAGACATTCTGTGTGTATCATTGTATCATTTATAAATATAAACTTCCCACTATTTTCCATACACGTGGGTAAGAATCACAGCGTAATAATAGGGTCCGACCTGAGTCGATGACCAAATAAGGAGAGAATACTAAGTTATTTAGGATTATCATTATTTATAATCTTTATATGACAATTTTCTTCTGCTCAACATCCGATCGAAGAAGTATATTCCATGTGTATCACTGTTTTTTTGTTCTTCTTATTGGAATATTGAAGAGTCTAGATGGATGCTGAGGTTGCTGAATCAATTATTGAAAAATCAATTGTGATACAAATTCAGGAGGAGAAACAAAATAAAATTAATATAGCAATTTTGATAATTTCTTGTTGCATTGTCAATTACAAGTATGGGATGCAAAATTGATAACATGGTTTGAACTTGTAATTTCATCATTGATAATTTCTTTTTGTCACTAGTGTTTGATAAGGCACAAAATCTTCACATCATGCATGTGATGCTACTACTCCATATGCTAACCGAAGGAACATGGAGGTTTAATTTGGGTCAGACAGAAAGGAGAGGAGAATGCATGAAATGAAGGTTGCATGCTATATATGGAACCTTTGACTGCAGTCAAATTAAATGGGGGAGAGGGTGGACTGGATAAATTATGATGAATTTAGATTTTGTTCCGAAGCTGACCCAGTTCAGGTTCAATTAGGCTCATTAATAAATCAGATCCTCGCAGCATAAAGCCAAACCAAATTAACTAGGGCTAGGAATCCTCAATATTTGAAACTCCATATATCTTTCTATTTAAGAGATATTTTTCCTTCCTGATAATATATGACCTTAACCAAATTTAAATCGGATTTAGTATAGTAAAATTTGCACGTGACTGATTGCATTTATAACTCTTATAAAGATCAAATAATTTATATATTTATAAGTAATTTGAGCCAATTAGGTCACTAGAGCTTAGAAGAATCACAGCCCGTCTTAAGACTCAAAAAGTAGTCACATATGGTTCATTAACAAAAATTTTACATTAATAACAGAATTTAAATTCATGTTCTTATAAGATATGAGTTGAATTTTAACCAACCAGACTAACATTAGTTGACAAAATGAATTATATTTTAAATGTGTGTTTAATTTTAATTTATCAAAATAAAATATGAATTGAATACATGAAAAAAAAATCACTTTTTTTATATATATTTTCACAGTCATTTATAAATTGTAATAACTTTTTTTTTATGCATCTTCACATTCATCAAATACATATTTTGAATTTCATTTATCAAGACAAAATATAAGTCGTTCATCTAATCCGCGTTCAAGGATTATAATTCGCATGTGTATGTAAAAACTATAAACTGACTCAATAGGGCAAGTATGGTATTGAAGCTTGAAAATATATATGATTGTTGGGTTTATGATATCTAATCGGTTTTAACTTAGAAATAACCTGTTACGACTTACGGTACGATAAATAAATGGGAGGACATGGATGGCTTAATCCATCACATAAGTCCTTTATAGAAAAAGTTAATTAAAGTCAAAAAGTGTGAGGCTGTGAGCTTCTTGAACTAGTTGAATATTTTCTATATTCCGAGTGACTTTTGGCTTAAAATTGTTGATAACTGACATCGTCGAGGTACTTCTGTGTTCCCACTCAGTGAAAAAACCGAAAGTGAAGATTGCATCTTTCTTGTTCACAGCCAGAAGAAGCAGAAGCTGATGCATGAATATTGGATATTGCTATTTTCTAGACACTTGAGTTTATTTTTTTAATGTTGTTTAATAGGTTTAAGAATAATTGTTTTTTTTCCTTTATAATTATCAAAAGGCAAAACTCTTAATTAGAATTTTGTTTAGGGCTGCGTGACATTTCTTAAAACAATTGCTTAACACTTTATTTGGAGGAAGAGTGAAATATGAAAAAAAAAAGAGTTTAGACGTATAAAAATAAAAAAAATGTTTTATAAGTTTTCACTATTATTAATGATGTCATATATTACAAGTTTTCACTACTCTCAAATTCTCAAGACCACATCACTTGTTTATTTTGGTAGTACTCCTAATTAAAAGAACTTCATTATTCTAATTAACAAAAAAACCCTATTATAAAATGAATTATTAATACCCGACACTGACCTCAAAATGAAGTAATAATTCACTAAATACGAGAAAGAAAAATATTCGACTTTTGGAAATTGTAGCACTATATATTTTTAAGATTCTTGTTTATATGTTGAGATGGAAAGAATTACCATATTCTTCTGGTTCGAGTGGAAGAAAATAAAAGCTAGCTAGGAAAAGGACTTACATAGCAGAAGGTAATGAAGATGAGTTTCCTATAGTAAACATTAGAAAATGACACGCTTAAAGAATAGAGCGCACATGCAATTGCTGAAATGATCACACACACAAGAGTCTATGTTTAATTAATTAAGGCCCAATTGTAGTTTGTTCAGTGTATAGGGAAGACGAAACCCAGTAGGCATTGTTTAGCAATCCCATCCCAAAATTTCTGTTTCTGTTTGTATTATAGATCACATCACATGCCTTTTATTTTTCTACTTATTATTTTCTGAGCATTGTGTCACCAGAACAGCACAATTAGGTTGAGGTGTGTAGAACTTCACCTAACTCGGGGCTTGATTAATACACATTTGAATTTCTATTCAAAATTGACCAATGCGTGCCAGAGGGGTCTGTTTCATCTTTTTACGTATTCAAAAATTGCTTTCATTGGAAGGTGGATCATGGATGCCAATTTTTTCATCCGGTTATTGACTCCTTCAACATTGACTATTTGCACCTTCTTATCCGGCAATAGTTGTGTGGTCTGTACCTTTGTGTAACTGTGTCATATATTACGAGCATCTTTGGAACTATGCTTATAAATTTTACTAAAACTTAACCACTTCTCAGATAATTTGTGGAGCGAGACTAGAGGGTTTTTTCCTTTTCTCTAGAGATGTTATTGAGAGATGGTAATTTTTTTATCCGTGAATTCAAAGGTATATATAAAAAATTTACAATAATTTACACATCATATTTAACTTAACTTAATGAATTAGATTCTCTCGTTTGTAATCTATTTTTTCTTTCCTATTATTGCCACAAAAAGGTGAGATGACGATGATTAATCTACTAAAGAAAATAATAAAGTTTAATCTCTTTAATTTAATATTGGTAAATTGCTGTTTCACAATTTCAACTTATATTCTGTTAAAAAAAATAAAAAAATTCAACTTACGTACTGCATGTTTGTTCAAGCGTTGCCGATCAACATATGAAGCATAACGATTCATTACAGACTAAAAAACAAGTAGGCAACTATTAATTGCTTTTGTAATGCGCACGAAGCTGGTAACCAGTGAGGATGGAAATCCAAACATGCTAAGTTACAGAGATTGATTTTCCTTTTGACATAATGCTCCCATGTGCACTGCAACTTAAATTTAGGCCAAAAATTCATATATAAGCAAATGCGTGGGGTTGAATTATATAATTGGAATACGACTACAATATTTATTGGGTAAGTAATTTTTCATGTTAGTAAATTTAATACATATCGGAATAAAGGTTTTGAATTTTTTTTATGTGTTATTTAAACTTTTAAAAACTAGCGAATAAGTTAACTACTTTTAGTTGCCGCTTAGTGTATTTATAAGAATATAAATTAACTTTTTTTTAATCTATGAATGTGTATTTTTTATTAATTTTAAATTCTAATCTAATTGTTTCATTAGGCCAGTATACTACTGATATGATTGTAATTATTATCAATAGATAAGTCTCTTATTTCTAAACATAATTTATAAATATTCTTCTTATTTTTTAAATAAAGATAATTCATTTATCACATAAGAATATATCAAAGAGACTATAAATATTTTATATCATTCATATATAAGATATGTTTATCTCTTTATCTCATATATTTTTACTTTAATTCGTATTGACTCGAGAGTTAGAGTCGTTACAAGTAACACCACACCAATAATATTATCAAGAAATCAATTTTCATTGAAGAACAATGGCACAAATAACAAAAATTTAATTTGACAAACAAAAGCTTAGTTTCTAAACTACCGACACACGGTCTAACATAGTTTCTAGAGTTTGAAAACATGATAAGAAAACTAGTGTCTTGAAAATTTGGTGGTTGTTTTACAAATTCCCCTTCAATAAAAAATCATTTAAAACTTTTTATATCCATTTGAAAATTTTAATATTTTTATATGTAGTAAATGCAAGCAATATCACAATAACTTTTAGTCTAGCTACAAGTACAAAGTCTTTGGTAAAATTTGTACCTTTTTTTTTTTGGTTATATAACCTTGAGCTATTAACCTTACTTCTTACAACTTTGCCTTATTCATCAAGCTTGTTACAAAACATTCATTTGGTTCTAATGACACTTTTGTATTTAGGTTAGGGACTCTGGTCCACACATTATTTCTGATGAATTTGTTGAGTTCTTCTTTTATAGCCAAGATTCATCTATCATTTGTTAGATTTTCTTTAATGATCTTAGGTTTAACCTCTTAATCTAAAACAAAAGAGGTATTTTTCCTAAGGAAAATGAGCTAGTTCTAACTCCTTTCGTTTTTCACCAATGATGAGATCTACTGGGTGATGCCCACAAAAAAATTTCAATCATGATAGGTATGTCCTTCTAGTTGATTACTTAGTTTGGATCGTTTAATGAATTAAATTATCTTAGACTTTTTTATTGATTTTAACAATGTTAAACTAACCAATTCTTAAATTTGCAAAAATGTCTTTAAAATTTGATAGTCTCTTGTTAGTCATTAGTTCATCATTCAATCTAATATGGATAGATTCTTCAACTTAGAGTTAAACGAGACTCTATATGACTTTCAAGTATTTGAGTATCAAAACAAGATTCCTTTGTGAATCCTGAATCAAATTTTTTAAGTTGATCATTTATGTTGAAAAAAAATATTCACATCTAAGTTGAATTTTCTACCTTCACATAATTCATAAGATGTCTCCTAAAGTATAATTTTATTAATATCTTGTTTTGAGTATGATATGTCATATTAATGTGTATAAAATTATATCAATATGTTTAAACAGGTAATTTATAGTGATAGCTAGTTTTAATAAATAATAAGTTAATAATTATCTTTTTAATTGTATAGATATTAAAACCATGATAGTATGATAGATTGTTATCAAACAAATATATATAAACGGAACATTTTAGGGGGAAATAGTTAAGAACAAATTCTATATAAAAAAAATCTTGTAACAATATTTTTTATAAAATATTCAATTCATACGCGTGTGTTGTATCATTACTGTCCTAAGAGGTTCTAACACGTTTTTGTTTTTATTAATTGTCTCTTTGTAATGCTTTTTTCACAAATTATTCAATATAATGCATCTGATCCGCAAATATTTTATATCATTATTCAAATATTGCTCCGACATTATACCAAATCAAGTAATGCATTGGGAAATCATTCAACTTAATATATAAAATGAAAATCAAAACGTAAAAGTTACTCGATTGTGTGTTGTACGATATAGTGTAGTACTTGTTTCATGTTTCACAATAAATTCATTAAATTACTTGAGATTAAATAAATTTTTAGTTTTATTTATTTAAATTTAGTTTTTAGTTCTTGAAAAAAATTAACTGATTAATTTTTTTTTGATATTTTTGTTAAAAATTTAGTAATTAAACAAAAGTTTAATCAGTTAAGGTTATTAAACTTTTTAAAAAATTTGGTGAGGTTATGTATGACTTTAGGATTAAAATTATAAGCTAAGCATCAAATCAATTTTTTTTTTGTTGAACCAACTTCATCACACAATTTATTTGCATCAAGTTTAGGAGGCCGACATACAAGGTGGTTTATCAAGTAAGTGATTGAGGGAGATTGAATGATTAAAAATAAAACAAAAAGGAAAAAATTGCGGTGTTCATCTCTTTTACTAATAAAAAATTAATAAACTAACAATTAATATTTATCGATAAAAAAAATAAGTAAGTGATTTTGTGTACACATTCAAGGTAATATAATCTTCATGAAGAGTTAATAAATAAATATATGTACTTGAAATTCTAAATCCTCTAGGATATGAGCAATCTAGATGTGTTGAAGAGTCACAAGATATATGATCATAACAATAAAATCTATGTGCTTCTAGGTTTCATTGACCCTATTTAGAAGGGAAACATACCTACATGAGAAACAACAAACAAATCTCTGTTATCGGATTCTTCGACAGTTGACATACCTTGATTTGCATCACATCATGCACAAGGATTTTAAGTTGTCAAATTTGATAATAAACTCAAAAGAAGCAAGTGAAGATCCATAACTTATGGTGAATTGGATTTTAATAAGATGATGGATCTATGCAATGAGGATGCTCATGTACATTAATTCGAAAAAAATCAACATTGACAATAATAATGAGCAATAACATGGAGACATATGAAGCTTTGGGATTAGCTTCTTAGAGTTCTACATTACATATCATTAGATGAGAGTAGAGAATATTCTCCTTTGTCATAAATCCAATTTGACAAAGAACTAATTTAGTGAATTTGATCCTAACTCTAAATTTTAATTCTAAACTTATACCTTATCCCACTAATCTTATTGGCAAGACTAAAGTTTTACTTTGTAAGTCACATCAACACAAAATAACTTAAATTGATGATAATGACTAAAAAAACACTAAAAGTGTCCCGAATTTAAAAGTACCAAAAAATTTAAGACTAGATATTTGTTTTAAAAATATAAAAGATAAGTTAAAATCCTTTGAAACACGAGTTTAATAAAAGTGCATGATTAATATACAAATTTTATATTATTAATCAATTATAAACTATTACTTTATATTATATCTCTTACTTATTTTATATCAATTATTATTTTTTCTTTCCATTACTCAAAAAGTTCAATTTATTTCTGAGAGAGTGGAAGTGGAAAAAACATTTTTGACAAATGTTTTTTTAATGACATTTTTTACAAATGTTAATCAGTATCTAAAATAGTATTTAAGAAATCAAAAGTAATATTTTTATTAACACGTGTTATCAATTCATTTTTATTATAATTTTTAATGTGCTTCTCGCATGATTTTCAATTAATAAAAAAACCATTTACAATTATTTTAAGACATTAAAAATTATTAATGAGACTCAAAATTTTTACTATTCATAGAAATTGAAAAATAGAAATCAAATTTAAATAATTTTTTTACTAAAACTTCAATATAAAGAGAATGAAAGGAGCTTTGATTTAGAAACTCATTAAAAGGCATAATAAAATATATTACTCATGTTTTAATTAAAATATTTCACATTTAATTCTTTAACCCACATTTGAGCATGATTAACACTTGCCTAAAAGCACCAATTAATTAATTCTCACGTAAATGAATTCAGCCCACAAAACTAAAAAACGATTAAAAACAAGATAGGCGGGATAATTTTATGGTAAAAATAGCATAGGTTTTCGTGTCTCAATTTAATTTGGAAGTCATTTGAATCAAACTAAAAAAATTATATGTAATTTAATTTAGTTTGATTTTTATTTAAAATAAAATTTGGATCAAATCAAATTAATATTTTACAATTTCGTTTGATTTAATTCAATTTTTTAATGTTTACTAAAATATTATTTCATGAAAAAATTTATATATTTTAAATAAAATTACATTAAAAAATTGTTAATAACAATCTATGAAATTTGTTAATATATTAAATATTCTATAATAAAAATCAACAAAATTTTGTTTATTTTAAACCAAATATATTTTAGAAAAATTGTATAAAAAAGAAAATAATATTCATTATATAAGTTTTGTATTCATGATACTATATAAAATATTATAAAATTCAAATGATACACATATAAAATACATAATATTAAATTAATATAAGTGTTAAATGTTATTATTTGAATTGTTTTTTCCAAACACAAATTACAAACTAAACCGAATTAATATGTTTGAGAAAAAAACTCATCCAAATGAATAAAAAAAATAGCTTTAGTTTCATTTTCCATTTTTTCAGTAATTTTTTATTTTTATTTCAGATTAATTTGAATTTCAACATTACTGAAAAAAATAACATTATAAAAAAAAAACCCTAAAAAAATTATAGAAAGGAAAAAAGAAAGCGACAAGGACAGTAGAAGACCCACACGATGACCCGAAAAACAAAAGAGAAAATAAACAAACAAACTAAAGGGGGAAAACGTGGAAAGAAAAGTCTCCAACGGCGCGTGTGTCTAACTCCCCAATCATGAGCTACGTGGGAGTCTCGTTCCAGGAAAGCTGTTTCCCACGCGCATGGTCCAGCACGTGAAAAATTGTCGCTCTTTTTCTCTGTCATTGATCTGAGAGTGGAGTAGTAGCCGTACGTGTGTATCTGCTCCACTCTCATTCGCTTTGCTATTTCGGTTTCATTCACTCACTCACTTCTCTTCATTCACTCACTTCACTCACTTAAAAAACCTCTGTTTTTTTTCTTCTTTCATCATAATAACAAAAAACCCACCCTCTTCTATGGACTCTCGCCGGAAATTCAATTTCCGGCCACTCTCCGGCTAAATGCTCTTTCCCCCGGATCCCGACGACGACGACGATGACGTGAAATCGTGATCGTGAATCGTGATCGCCCCTTTTTTGTTACACTCTCATTTGTACTTCACTGTCACTCGCAATGGCGGCGACGAACGCCGGCGGGGCGGCGGCGGACTTGGCCGCTTCCGCGGACGAGGCGGCGGCGAAGACGGCGCAGAAGCGCTACGAGGGGCTTCTGATGGTTCGAAATAAAGCGATAAAGGGAAAAGGCGCATGGTACTGGACACACCTCGAGCCTCTGCTGGTTCACAACACCGAAACGGGACTCCCCAAAGCGGTGAAACTCCGTTGCACTCTCTGCGACGCCGTTTTCTCCGCCTCCAACCCTTCCCGCACCGCCTCCGAACACCTCAAGCGCGGCACTTGCCCCAATTTCAACTCCGCCGCCAAACCCATTTCTTCTGTTTCCCCTGTTCTTGTTCCTTCTTCCACTTCTCCTCCTTCAGCTTCTCCCTTTAACCACCGCAAAAGAACCACCACTTCGCCCTCAGCTTCGGGTTCAGGCTCGGGTTCTCTCTACCACGCACCCTCTCGGTTCGGAACAGGTTTGATTCCTCATCATCAGCAGCAGCATTTGATGCTATCTGGTGGGAAAGAGGATTTGGGAGCTTTAGCTATGTTGGAGGACAGTGTGAAGAAGCTCAAGAGTCCCAAAACTTCTCCTGGGCCCACTTTGAGTAAGGCCCAAATCGACAGCGCGATTAAGTTTCTCAGCGATTGGGTCTACGAGTCGTGCGGCGCCGTCTCTTTCTCAAGCTTGGAGCATCCAAAGTTCCGAGCTTTTCTCGCGCAGGTCGGTTTGCCGCCGGTTTTTCCGAAGGAGTTCACCGGTACGAGGTTGGATGCGAGGTTCGAGGAGGCTAAGGTTGAGTCCGAGGCAAGGATTAGGGATGCGATGTTCTTTCAGATTGCGTCTGATGGATGGAAGTGGAAGAGGGAGAGGGAGAGTTATTATGATTATGATGATAGTAATTCGGGGTTGGTGAATTTGAGTGTGAATCTACCGAATGGGACCAGTTTGTACAGAAGGGCGTTGTTTGTTCCTGCTTCTGCGCCTTCAAAGTATGCGGAGGAGGTTATTTGGGAGACAATCACTGGCATTTGTGGGAATCTCGTGCAACAGTGTGTTGGGATAGTTGCAGACAGGTTCAAGGCCAAGGCCTTGAAAAATCTCGAGAATCAGAATCATTGGATGGTTAATCTCACTTGTCAGTATCAGGGTTTCAACACTTTGATCAAGGATTTCGCCAAGGAGCTTCCTTTGTTCAGGACCGTCGTTCAGAATTGTCTCAAGCTAGCCAATTTTTTTCAATTACACCTCTCAGGTCAGGAACAGTTTCCACAAGTACCAGCTGCAGGAGTATGGCCACACCTGGCTGCTCCGGGTGCCTGCTCACGAGTTCGAATTCGGACAGCCCGTGTGTGCTATGATGGAGGACACTTTGAGCTCTGTCCGCGCCTTGCAGCTGGTGCTCATGGATGAGCCTTTCAAGATGGTCGCCATCGAGGACCAGGGCGCGAGGGAGGTCGGGGACGTGATTCGCGATGTTGGGTTTTGGAATGACTTGGAGGCTGTCCATGGTTTGGTTAAATTGGTTAAAGACATGGCTCGGGAGATTGAGGCAGAGAGGCCTCTGGTTGGGCAATGCCTTCCCCTTTGGGATGAGTTGAGGGCAAAAGTTAAGGATTGGTGTTCAAAATTCCACATTGCAGAAGGGGTTGTGGAGAAGCTTGTTGAGAGGAGGTTCAAGAAGAATTACCACCCTGCTTGGGCTGCTGCTTACATTCTTGACCCGCTTTACTTGGTGAGGGATACAAGTGGGAAGTACCTTCCGCCATTTAAGTACTTGACACCGGAACAGGAGAAGGACGTCGATAGGCTCATAACTAGACTGGTTGCAAGAGATGAAGCGCATATCGCCCTGATGGAGCTCATGAAGTGGAGGACGGAAGGGCTCGATCCGGTTTATGCGCAAGCTGTTCAGATGAAGGAGAGGGATCCGGTCACTGGGAAGATGAGGATTGTCAATCCACAGAGCAGTAGGCTTGTGTGGGAAACTTATTTGACTGAATTCAAGTCCTTGGGGAAAGTTGCAGTGAGGCTCATATTTCTTCATGCAACCTCATGTGGCTTCAAATGCAATTGGTCTTTGTGGAGATGGGTTTGTGCACAAGGTCACCACTCTAGGAATGCACTCAACAAGGTGCAGAAGTTGATATTTATTGCAGCTCATTCCAAACTTGAGAGAAGGGATTTTTCCAGTGATCAAGATAAGGATGCAGAGCTGTTTACCTTGGTGAATGGTGAGGATGATGTGTTAAACGACGTTCTTGTTGATACATCCTCAGTGTAACATTTTTCTTCTTCTTTTTTGCCCTCTTTTTTTATTATTTTGGGTTAATTAATTAGTTAGGAATTTTTATTTTTTAGGATTTATTGAATTCTTTCCACTACCCTCTTCTTTTTCATGTCTTCTTCTTCCATCCTTCTTTTTTTTTTTTTACCACCCCCTTTTCATTTTGAATACTCACTGGAAGGACTTTGAGCAATTCTTCATCGTTTATCCTGGCCTGATCATCAAGTTGTTAAATATGGGAAAGCGGGAAAGATTGTAATGCCAGAACTGGAAGGATGTTGTAGAAATTTTATTCCTCTTTTAATTTTGAGATAAATAATATTTGTATAGGGGAAGTTTTTATCGATTCTCCTTTGATTTTAAGACCGTTTCCCCACTCAAACTTTGTTACCATAAATATTTGTAAATTCAGAAGCAAGCAAAGCAAGCATGCATGCATTTTGAAGGGAACTTAATTGTGAAAAGTGTTCTTCTGTTTTGCATCTTTCAGCTAATAGCTGCAATTGATGCCTATGAATGCATATTTAGTAGTAGTTTGTGTAGCCTTTGGCATCAGAAATTAGAAATTGACTTAATGGGATGTGTAGTTTATTTATTTTTCAAACTTATGTTTATATAGAATCTTCAAAGTTACACCATTGCATTTGTAAAATCTGGAAAGGTGCTTCGCTTTCAATCACTCCCTAGTCCTAGATTGAAGGCTGTCCATTCCAAAGGCAATCAGCTTTCTGTCCCTAAGTCAAAGTTGAGTATGAATCATCCTAATCTCGCCTTGAACTCACATAAGCCATGTGGTGTAACTTCATGGCCCCTTAATCAGCCACCATGTTGATTCCTTTATCATCTTGGTGTCCAGATTTTTTTGTCAGCAGAATATTAAAGAAGCTAGGTACTTTGATCCTTCTTCGTTTGTTATCTAAAGCTGTTGTCCGGTCACAAATTAACTTCACTTTCCGCTGGCAAAAAAGTCTCATCAACCCGAGTTTACAGAGAATCACACACAAGGATACTAAACATCTTTATGGTTTTAGCTCAAAAAAATTTCAAAACCGTGCTGTTTACCGTGTGATCTTTTTTTAGGGCAAATCATATTTCCATTCAATAAAGGGGCATTTAAAGTTGAATTCTTAGGTAGCAAAGCATGGAGAAGGATTTTGTTATACCACTGAAGCATGTCATGGATGTAATGTATATGCATATTTAAAAATTCGGTGTAAAATAACTTTGAAGGCAAAAGTAATTCAAAATTCTTGCTTTCATTTTCATTTTATTTTTATCTGTTGAACCTTGGGGCACCATAGCTATACCAAAAAAAAAAACGTTGTACTTGTCGAGAGTATTTCTGTTTAGATGTTGAAAACACTGGAGAGCGAGGCATGAAAATGTTGGTTGGTGGTAGAACTTATTGGACCATTTATCAAGAGGAGTTAACCAAAAGTATCCGATAATGGAATTGACTTGAAAGCTTTTTGGCACTAAGGAGTCCTTACCAGTCAAGCGTCAAACACATGATTCTCAAACTTGAGAGAGAAAAAAAGGGTTTTGGTTCCTAAGTGGCAGGTTTACCCAAATCTATCCAATCTTTGCTCCTCTGATCTCAATTATGAACCCACCATGAAACAAACCAAAATAGTATTATTACGTGTTCATGAAGCAGCAATTAATGCATGCTTTTTTCAAAAGTTTTACAGCATTGATTCTAGACTCATCCACGTAGATTTTACGCACTCATAACTTAAAATTAACGGTGAAAGATCTAGAAAACATTTGCCAATTGCTGTTCCAACAGTAATATTTTATAGTATAATCTTGAAATTCCTCTCACAAACAAAGTGGAAGTCTTTTTCCAAGCATTGTTTGTTAAACATTAGATATCAACGTTTTCTTGAGTCAAATCATTAATCTTTGTGGTTTGGCTAAGTTTTTTTAAACATTCCAAAGGTAGTGACTGGTGAGGTTCATGTAGAGCCATTGGATGAGGCACCCCATGACCATGATTTTGTGAGAAAGGTTCTGAGAAGACCTGCAAGGGAAGATTGTCGGCATGAAGCAGCACAGAAGATGCTGAGGAGCATTCCTCAACAACGAAGTTTTAGCAAAGTTCCTTCTTTTTTGGTTTTCTCTTCTCTTTCTCTTTCAAACGCTTATGATCCCCCACTTTACATGGGGTTGTGGGGTTGAAGGAAAATTTATTAAATTTGATTTGTCTGCTAAAGTCCCATTCCTTAAAGTCTTAAACTGCTTTCTACAGCTGTTGGTTGAAGGAAGGAGAGTAAAGGTGCTCTTAACAGTTTATTTGAAAGTAGAAGGAAAGGATTTAAATCAACATAATTGATAGATAATCTTATTCTTAAGCATGTAAGCATGTGATCAAGAGTTTGATTTCTAGTTCGTGCATTAAGAAAAAATATTTGTTGAGAGAAATCAATTTCTTAAATGAATCTCTATACTTTGAAGAAATAATTATTTATTCTTGAGTGAGAAATATCCGGTTCACCCAAAAAGAGGAGAATTTATGTTGTTGTTATCATAGAATAGATAGGTCCAAGACAGTTATATATCTTAGCAGTTACTAATCTGTATCAAGGGGTGGAATCCAGCACGATCAAGTGAAATAAGTAGATTAGTTTCTCTCCCACTCACACTACAATTTACAAAGCACAAACAGAACTTTGATTCTATAAGAAACTTAAAGATTTGACATACTTTATTTCTCTTTTCTTCTTCCCTCCCTTTTAGGTTTGAAACGAGGCTAGACTAGATTCAATATTGCAACCAAAGTAGTTAAACAAGCTTTGTGCTCTTTTTTTTACTTTATTTATGAAAACTGAGTGTTTTTTAGAATAATTTAAAATAACCGTGCTAACAATTTTTTTCAATGAGATCAAACTCAAAACTCAATTTAATGTATTGGGATTTCCCCTTCATATGATAATTGTCTTATAACTAGACCATACTAACTGGATTCGATCCCAATACAGAAACATTAGAAGAAGAAAAATTCAATTCAATGTTTGGCGTAGAGGGACTAAATATAAAAAATCCATCTTTACAGAATACTGAAAGAGTTCCATCTGCATATTTGAATTTAATATAATCAAGTTAAAATCGAATACAGAGAAGTGAGTTTAGCTAGCTAACAAGTGTTTTGATTTACTAATTTCCAATAGCAGCCAAGAACATTTTCCATCTGAATTCCAAACCATCTATTTCCTCACAAATTAAGGGAGTTAATACAAATTTTCAGGGTTTTTTTCCTATGCGCTGCATTTTTTTTATCATTTAATTTTCTCAGTAGGTTCTTATAAGTGCCATAAAACAAGAATTAAAACATTGATTTTTGTAATAATTTCATGATGTGCTTTGTATCTCTTCCTTTTCGGTAAAAAAACAAAGGCTAATTGATAGTGTACTTATTATGCTCATATGTGGCAATTATGCTGCCATTGATAATGGCTGAGATGGGCCCTCTTTTCTTTTTGAGAGGGTGGATTTAAGTTATCGATCATTTTCCCTCATGAGCAAAGCAGTTACTCATTATGGAAAAGCTGCCACTATTCTATTTCACTCCTATTTTTACATAATAATTCTTAATAAATAGTATCATATATACTTCTACCCCCAAGGAAATATAAAAACTTCAGGTATTATATATAAAAAAATGAATGGAAACAGAAACCTGACACACCCTCTATTCCATGAGACTATGATCTAATGTCATTATAGCCATAATATATATCCTCGGAACTGTTTGAAATACGAATCTCTCTTTTGGATGATGGTTTTCACATTCACACACCTACCACTGCAAACAGTAAAAAGGTGAAAGGATTAACCTAAGTGGGGGAGAGTCTTTAACTTTAGGCGAATATTGTAACAGTTCTATTATTTAAACATTAAAAAATTAATATTTTTGAGTTATACATTGATGTGAAGTGTATATAAGACATTATTATGTCTCGTCTTCTTTGTTACAACATAATTTTAAATCACTTCTAATAAGATCTTATTTTATGTTTTTCATTCATAAAGTTTAAACTTAAAATTTTGTTTATGAAATTTGAGTCCAAGGGACAGTCTGACCAACCATATGTTAATATAAAAATAATATAATAAATGATATTTAATGTAATAATATTTTTTATATACATATATTGAAAAATATAGCTCAAAATATAAAAGGGTACTTTAATTTATTAAGTTTCAATTTCAATGTTTATGAAACATATTTGTAAATGAAGTGAGTAGAAAAGTAGCTAGAAGAATGAAGAAAATGGAGTATGGTAGTATTATTTTCTTCTCTCCACCTCTCCCTCGTTGGGTCTTCTAATTACTCATTTAGTGGACAGACAGAAATCATTGTCGGCAAAGCCTTACCAAAGCTAAAAGTTAGTTCATTCATTCATTCTCTCTAGAGGTTATGCCTTTTTCACCAGTATGGTATGGAGTGCACCTCTCTACATTTGTGGTTTCAAGGGAAAGGAAAGGGGAAATATAATGATTAGTATTGGACGACACCCTCTTTATACGAGAATCTTCCCCTGTTCCAATGCTCTAATTATGCAACCTTTTTTAATCTTTCCCCTCCCTTCCCCCATTTTATTAATTATTAGTATTATTGTTGTTGTTGGTTTTACTTAGTAAATAGCTGACTTTACTTGTATGTCCTTTTCCTCTCGGAAGAGCATTGATGCTTAACAGAAAGAAGAATGCCGTAGTGACTTGTGCTTCAAGATGGGTACCCACACGAGAGTACCTGACATCTCTTAGTTTTAATCTTTGGTAATCATTCCATTGCAGTCTTTGTTTCGTTATTTTCACAAAATTTAATGACATCCCATCCTTCAAACTATGTCTCACCCCTTTTACTCATTTTTTTTATTCTTTCTCGATCTTCTGCTATAGCTAGTTCAAATCAAATTATGCGTCCTTCTAATTGTTGACTTTGATTCAACTTTGTATATTTTGGAAATACTGCCCAAATTAAGCAACCAGCGTATGCCTTTTCCTGTTACTTAACATGGCAAGAAGTGCATGAAAATGGGGCATGTTCACGGACCAATTAATCAACAACAACCATCTTAACATGTGGACTTTATAAATTATCAATCAAAGACTTTAATTTTGGTAGTTTGATGTGGTTGATTAATTCTGCGTGCAATTAAGATTGTAATTAAGGTTTGAGGTTATTTGTGTTAAAATTAGTGACCTCAAACTCATAAGATTTGTTGTTAAAATTAAAATGGATCAGAAAAAGACTTTAGTTGTTATCAGTTATTAATTAAGCAGCTTCATGTAGATTGATTTTGATTTAACATGGTGGCTTCCTTTCTTATGATGGTATGTTTATAAACTTCATTTTCACCCGGAGAAACCAAGAAGGACATAAAAAGAAAAGGTGCTTTACTAAATATATAATTGATCATTGACTATAGATTGAATTAAGAATTAACAGTATACGAAATTTTAAATCAAAAGTCCTTGGACAACTACTCACATCTTTTAAAGTTCCATATGTCTTAATTAAGTTGCATGTCCCTATACATGAATTGAAAATGTTTCTTCCCTCTTCAAGACCAAAACAGTGCATGAAGTAAGGACCACCCTAGAATTTTTACCCTTCAACACGTTATTTCCTTTCTTAGTCAAATCTGGACATGTATTTATAACCTGAATTGAAAATGCTTCCCCTTTGTAGAGAAAGATACGAATTGAACTACTTGACTACTTGTTCACTGTTGTTTCACATGGAAAGTATAGTGCATATATATGTTTTTTATCGTATCCTTGGACTGAGAAATTTATTTAGATTTTAATGGTTATTTACTGATAATATCATTTCATCATAAATTAATGTTAAATTATTTTAATATAATTATTTTAAATATCGAAAAAATTTTCATATAAACACGAGTCCAAAAAGTCTTCGCTCTTTTATGTATTTTCCACCAGCACCAGGCTCAACTTGGTTTTCCTTATACGTTTTTGCTTTGATTATCTATATATTTGTCTGTGGTCCTTCCCCTTTACGCTCATGTACATATATATAAAGACTATATTATTGTACGATTGCTCCCTCCACAGTGACTAGTCAGAATTAATTATTGTTCCTTTTAACCAATTCTAGCTAAAATTTTCAGGCTCACAGCAGCAACTAGCTAACAAGCATGAGTGTGTATTTTCCTACTGAGTTTGAGATAAGAGAACCATAGAGATAGAGCAAACCAAATGGCAGTTCCTTCAACAGATTGGATTTAAGTTGTGAAAGAAACTCTTGACCTTTTTTCTTCTTCTGTTCCTCAGCTTTTTCTGTATCTCTTTCATGAAAGTAACCCGTGCCATGTTTCCTTATGCATGTTGTCGTTTTTACAATTCTCAAAGTAATTTATAATTGAGAAATTGTATTTGTATAAACTTTTTATATGGAAAGAAAGAGAGATAAGAAATTTTAAAAAAAATGTGTGGCAAAATGACTGATATTATAGAAAAATAATATTATAAATAAATGTTATATAAATTATATAACCCTTTATAATTGAAGGTTAATTACTTTAAATATAATTCTAATAGAGGAAAATGTATTTTTTTTCCTGTATAGAGCTGTTTAGTGTGTGTGTTTTCTTTGTTGGTGGAGAGGGGTGTTTAAGTAAAATCATTCATATGTGCCAAATTGCTTATGACTTACTTTTACGGCTTTTTAAATCCTTGAGAGACCTAATTATATGGCCTACAATTCAGCCAGGCCCTCACAATTTATTCGGACCAGGTCTTTCTTCTTTTTGTAAGACAAAGTTTTTTGTTTTTAATATCACTTGGACTCAATTTAATTAAAAATTTAGCATTATGAAAAGAAAAACTCTGTCACGTGCTGAGATTAAGTTAATCAAGCATACAGATTCCAACAAATAATAGTACCTTCCCCGAATTATAATCGATATTAACAATGTAAGACATATCTAATATATTGATTCGATGAGTTATGTGTCACAATCACTCAAACTGTGTCAAACAAATGCTTAAAATATTTATCTCCTAACTTTTATGTAGGTCGTCACAGGCTCGAATACATTTAACTAAAGTAGTAAACTAATCCATGATGATACAAACCAAGAGTTTGAATTTTTTAATCCTATAATACTACTATAATTTCCCACAACTGTGTATTTCTTCAACGTGGACACCTAGAACTAGATACACCATCATGGTTCCTCATGGAGATGTTTTATGAAATGACTAATATACCCTTGAAAAAATTGAGAATCCAATGCAATGGGGAAACGGTGGAAACTGTAGTTTGGGCTTGAGAAGTAGTCCTTTTATCCGAATGAAGTTGCTTTTGTTGCCTGTTTGTCGCTGTACAGAATCTCTAAACGAGATATGGTGGGTACGAGTATTGGCATTTCATTGGCTGGCTTAGTGCTAAAGAAAATTTTGGTTGGATTAGTTATCCACTTTCACATGATATGATGGCTAAGCATCTCTTTTAAATTTTGCCCAATTGCTCAAATTACAAGTAATCTCGGCCAGTCAATAGAGGAAACACGACAAATACGCGTCACTATGCAAAATGTACGAACATACGTGATAAATAATATTAAATATTGAAATATGAATGCATAATATGACGTTGAATCAAGAGGGTCCTAAGCAACATTATGCTCACACGTTAAAAAATGGATGTAATTAGTAGGAAAATTTATGTTTAATTTTTTTTATGTATAAATTTATTTTGAACAAGCGACAGTTAATAATCCCTGCACACCACAAACAATAATAATCTTCTGATCAGATGAATTAAGAAACACTTGAAGTCGCTAGTGCAGGACAAATAATAATATCTAAGAGGGCCTTACTTGTTTTTCCAGTGGTGGACCTATTGGCCGCTACGCTACTCAATGTATTTGCAAGCACTAGCACCTCATGTCAAAGTAGGTTTTTGTGTCTGCCATAGTGAGTGAATCCGTTTATATGGCTAGTTTTTGCTTAGGCCTTTGAATTTAGCCACTCCTCCATAGGGCCATCCCATATACGCACACATACACAAAATAACCGAAAGGCATTGATCTGAGCCTATTTGTAGGTTAATACGTTCAATGTTTTTCGACTTGAGACGAGGATCAACATTTATCGTTGAATGCTTCATTCATACATATCCTCTTTTACTTTTAGGACCAACAGGATTTTGAATGAGATACTCTTGTGTGTATTAATGTCCGTTAATTTCCATGTCTACATGTATATGGTGGAATTATAATTGGATGAGCTCCAATAAGCCCACAATATATATATATATATATATATATATATATATATATATATATATATACGTGCATTCACATGGTTTGAAGCCAAACCAAAATACGAACCACGACCTAAGTGGTGCGGTTTAATTAACGTGAAATTATTTTATTTTAACCAATATTTTAGAATTCAAGTTGAGTATGAAATTATGTTAAATAATTGGGGAAGGAATTTTGTCATTTGTAATTTTCGTACCCGACTCAAGAAAAAATTATTTCTTGTAGAAGATATTTGTAATCCAGAAAAAAAAAAACAAGTCATAGATCAGTGATTACTGAATATGATTGTGTAATTAACTTAATTTGGTTTAAAAAAATTAAATAATAATTTACAGATTGTTTACAAATATGTCAACTTTACATATAGACACGCATTAGGACCATCAAATATGAGGGAAAAATTTTAGAATCAGAGAAAAAATATTATTATGTTTATTATTATTAAACTCAAAAGTGATAGTTGAGTATTGTTAAATGTATATTTCCCAAGAGAAGGGAAGAGGAAAAGCACGTTCCTTACCTTCCATTTCTGATGTGTACCTAGCTAATTGGGAAATTGAGTGTATATATGGATTAAAGTTTATAAAATTAAATTTTGAATGAATTTTATTTTGTAAATTGAGTTTGTAAAAATAATCTTCCATCTGCTTTTATTTCAACTTGAGATTCAAGATAAAATAGAGGTAAATTTAGTTTACAACAGAAAGTCAGAAATTAACTGAAAATTGAATAAAGAGATTTTTTTTTCAATTTTAATTTTTGAATGGACTTTTGAGCATCACAACTCAAAACCAAACATAATCTGAGTTTCCCCTTCATGTCCCATTTCCATTCCTTCTATTATAGGTTCTATACTCTCATGGATGAAAGAGTCAGCCACTTTCTACGTTATCGTACCCGCCAAAATTACATTCCTTTTCACATGATAACTTGGGGTTGGGTAGATTTCTTAAATCACAAGAATCTATAATATTTGCTGAATATGCACCTTGGGAACTTTCAGATCTCTGAGATTTTCTAACAGGATCTTACTAACCCGTGCTCTTGAAGCATTGATTAAAAAATTAAAATAAAAAATATTTATTGTAAAAATCATAAAAAAAAAGTAATGAATAACACAATTTTATGCATTCAGATAAAAAATTTCTCCTAATTTTTTAACTCTTTGGCTTTCTAATATTACTATTTCCTATATTTGATGAATTCTAATCTTAGGTGATCAAGCCTGATTTTGTAATCTGCACAACGTCTTAGTATATATGCACAGAATCTCTAGTACTAGTAATATAAAAATAGCTGTAAGGGTTTTCAGTTCTTACCTTTGTTAATATTGTCTGTTTCTTTGATTAGAAAAAATTATGTACAGAATGTATTCGGAAAATATATAAGATTGTGCATTTGAAGATTTTCATGTATTTAAGTCTATTTAATTAGCAATTACCATTATGCAATATGGAGAAGAAATCTACTTATTTGAATGATGCAGCAATTTGACCTAATGACTTTTTACTACGGTAGGAAATACTATATGGGAGGGGTCCAAATGTTGATGTAATATATGTTGGCTGCATGTAGTCAATGTGCGAGCTAAATGATCAGATTACAGTGCATCCGTTTCTATAAATGGTTACGCATCTGCAGAACTGATAGGGGCATGTTAGTTGAGTTTATTGAACATTGAACTAAGGAAATATAAGGACTCATTGAACTAATTATTGACGTTTATCTTTGGATGAAGGACTGGTTGTTGCAGAAAATTCCAGATAAGACATTTTAATTTAAATACAATGACATTGTCCACTCATCCATACATCATCATGTATAATTTTTTTTAAGGATAGCTCTCAGTAAGTTTTTTTTTTGTATATATTAATTTTTTTAAGGACAGATCTCAATAAGTAGAAAAAAAATACTTAGTAGATCAAAGTCTGCAATTTTTTATAAAATTTTACAATTATTTGATATTTTATTAAATAGATTCAATTTAATGCATAATATACGTTTTAAATATATAGGTGAATATTGCTTTAAATTTACATAATTATTAATACCGTCAACATTGTGTTATCAAGATATTTAACTATTATATTAATAAAATTTAAGAAATAGAAAAGTTATTTAAAGGAGGATGAGTCCTAACAAAAATATAAAATTACATGGATTTTTATTCCGAAAAAAAAACATTGGAAGAAATTATTAAAAACTATGTCATGATGCATAATGTATATGAGAATTTTGTTTTTTACGAAGTTTCAATGGCGCTATGTGATCATGTAACCGACCTTGGATAAAGTTGTTAATTTGTTACTGTTGAGGAAATATTTTGTTGACAAAAAAAAGAAAGGAGAAAAAATAAAAAGAAATCCGACCTGCCGGATTCGAACCAGCGACCTAAGGATTACTTTGAGTTTACTAACCCACTACAGTCCTCCGCTCTACCAACTGAGCTAAGGTCGGTCCATGCTCTTATGCTTTCACATATTTTATATAATACTTAGTTATATTAACGATTTAACAATTCAAATATTCGGCCTCACAGTAGAAGTTCATAGGTCTGTGAAGAAAAAAAGTTACTTAAAGAGGGAAAAGACACGTAAAAGTCCATTAAATAAAAAGTGAGACATCCAAAATTTTATGATTTTTAATAGATTTAGACATAATAATATTTAAAAGAATATATTAAAACATGTATTGTTAGCATTTCTCAAACAGATGCTTTGAAAAAAATTGTACTGTCTCTATGAATTTTTAAAAAAAAATACAAAATCATGAATATATCCCATTAAATAAAAAGTGAAACCTTCAAAATTTTATAATTTTTAATAAATTTTAACCAATAATAAAAAATGTTTAAAAAAGTTTGTTCAAACATGTGTAGCTAGCTTTTCTCTTTGGAAGAAATTGTACTACCATTATCTTTTCATATAAAACTTCTTTAACAAATTCTTAAGAAAAATGAGTAATTTATTTAGTTATATTAAATACGTTAAAAATTTATATTGTTTTTACAAAATTACCATTAATTATTAAGACTTGTGGTCTTTCTTTTCATCAAATTAATTAATGTGTCTCCTTCCCAAAAGAGAAAATGAATGTCTCGTTAAAATTAAAATTATTTCAACTCTAACTAATCATCTTCCTCAATTCTCACGAGAGAAAAAGTTTTTAAATTGTTTTACAACAGTTATTGTTTATTGACTATAAAAAATTATAAAATACTTAAAAATAAGTCAGTATGAAAATAATTAATGTAAGAGATAATTGAAAGGAAATCTTAGGGAAAAAATTACAAATTTCTTAAAATGCTACTAGATAAAAAGGAAGGTAGTATTGAAAATCATACAAACTCAGTTTGACCTGTAAAACAAACTGTCTAAACATTTTAATTTTTGTGTGATGATTAGCTACAGTGGGAGCCCTTGCCTTATTAGTCAAGGCAAAGATTTTGCTCCCAGTAAGCCCTTTTTTTTGTTCCATACAAGGCTTACATGTCTCAATATTGGTGTCCAACTTATTCTGGGTTGTTGCTTCCTGCATCCCAAAAATTGCTTCCTCACCTTCCGAAATGTGTGTTTACCTTCTGGTCATTCCGGAAGCCGAAAGGTGTAACCATTTTGAAATGTAATTTTACATACCGGATTGGCCAATCCGGAAGCTAAAAAAGAGTGCAGGAAGCAACAGCCCTCATTCAGCTCCTAATATCCAATGCAACCAATTATTGAAAGCGGCTTTTAACGAAAGTGTCATTCGAATGAATAGCATTTTCCAGATTTTTTTCAAAAAATAAAATTGCATCTATCCAATGAACAATTCCTAACATATGCACAGTTTAACATTCAGTGGCTTGGCTATACCACAGGTCAAATGTCCAAAGAATTTCTTACATGAGATGAATAAAAAATATGGTTACAACACGTATATTAGACAAGCAGAAGATCATCATCCATTTTTCAAGTCTGTGACGTCATATCTGAAGATCATCCAATGAAAGTTCCTGTGCTGTCAGCATCTTCAATTTCTACAAGACGAAAAACAGTATGAAAGGGCGGTTATGGGAAATTGTAAATTAAGGAACATATTTGACCTTGAAGAAAAGGTAAACACAACAGTACCGTAATATATTGTGCAGGATCATCGATACTCGACGAGCCTAGAATAACTTCCCTCTTCAGCTTACCAGTAAGCTTGTGGCATATCCTAAGCTGATGATTGAAACAACGTATCAGACCAGAAAAACTGGAACGAAAAAGAGTGTATAACCTCTTTTTATCAAAAGTATTATTCAAACCTCAGATCTGGTCGCTCCACCAACAATGAATATAAATATCCGTTGCCCCATTTTCTTGAAATCACTGGATGTATGTTTTAGCACCGAATCGCTATATACCAGTAGAAAAAAATGAAAATTAAATAAGTTTGGAATGGCAGGCCCTAGTTTGCAATTCCAACAGATACTCAATAGTCCCCTACAAATTATTGTCTATAATAGCAAACTCATGCAAGTATACAACCCAAGTACACAGCTACGAAGTTGGGAAGAATAACAAGGTGGTGGCAAAGACTGAAAAGGGTTCATAAATGAAGTGAAAAATAAAAAATAAAAACTGATTTCCTTAGAAGCGCTCATCATATTAATGATGTGTATTGAGGAGGAAAGAAAGTAAAACCTTGAATATCCATCATCAGAGCCTCTAGGTCGAGCCCAAGTTGTTGTGCGCCTTGATCTCATTGAATGAGCAGGAGGATTGTGAGTTACTGGTCCAGCATAAGGTGTACCGTGGAAAGTTGGACTTGGGTCATTTAGACAAGGATAGTCCAGTTTTGATAACTCATTTTTGCAAACTTTTTCGATGAGTTCCTGAATAATGACCATCCAGTCACCACATATGAGGCTCTAAAGGCTTTATAGGCAACCCATCAAATCATCATAAAGATAACATTATAAATGAAGAATGTCATAACATGGAAATGTGGAGTCATTTATTTTCTTCATAATACAATGAGACTAAAAGACTGTAGGACATAATAGCAAATAACCACTAGCTAAGTGAATGCCCTACTCTCTATTAGCCAGCATTTTACAACATGACTTGTAGGAATATTCAAAGAACCAACTACTACTGATCTTTAGGCCCTAGAAAACATCATAGGCTCATCTATCATGCAAAGTTCATAAGTCATAACTAAATAAGAAAAGAAGATTGTTCAACAGTAGTTTTACATCCTCCCCGTTAAAATTTCATTAAATTTATACATTTTACGTGGGAAAATTGTATCAAACTTAATTTGTACCTCTATTATGGGATAAAAACGTGATAACTGCCAAGTCTCCTCTTCACTAGAACGATCTTTCCTTGCTGCACGCTTTTTCTGACAATTTAAAGAAACACTTTTCAGAAATAATATTACACTGAAAATAATATATTTAAACTAAAAATTACCTTTACCTTGTGCATATCAAATTTAAGAGCAAAAGAACTCGTCGAAGTCGTTTTGGTATCAGGTTCTCCCCCAAGCATTCTCAAATTATTTATTGCAATTGCATCCTCATCTGTCAATTTCGCTACCTGAAAAGTATTGGAAAGGTTTCATGTTACAGGAGTATTGCATAGCACCATCATTGATAACAATGTTATTTGACATATTAAGTCAACAGCAAGAGGCAATAGTTGACACCAAGTTTAAAGAAACCACACCTTCATTAAATTCAGACCCTTTTCACCCTCAAATTTCTCAGGATATATGGACGCAAGAATCATTAACAATCGCAACTTATTTTCACGAGTCGTATCCTGCATAAACATGGTACGTAAATGAATTTTAACAAATGAAAAAGCAAAAGTTCTATTTCTAATTTCATGACCTTTTTCTGCAATAAAAAACTTTCTTATTTTGTCGACTAACTAGGTGTAAGGTGCACCCTTTTCAATTCCCATCTTAGAATTACTTACTTCGTTTGTAGTAAAAAATTTGATCACATCTTTCATCCCTGCATCTCCAAAAACAAGATCTTGCTCCAGCTGCCCAAGTTCCCGGAGTCCTGACTCCCTAATAATTCTGTTAATTTTTCCTGCAATCTGGACAAACAAGCTCATCATTTATACACATATGAAATTCATGATCATAATCCACTCCACCATTGTAATAAATTCAATTTTAAACTTAAAACCCTAATGCAAATTGCAGAAGAAAGAACTATTAGAAATACTCAAATATCTAATAAACTTAATTAAGCACAAAAGTTATTTATTCAGTCACAATCAGCAAAAATCTTGATGAAAATCAAATATTACGCGGGGGGGTTCTTTGACCAGGGTATTCCCTAAAGAATTGATGTGAATTAACCCTCAGCCACTGTTATGGCAGGTCACTGGTCTCGATCGTAACAGTTCCCAAGGGGTTAATCTCAGTAAGAGGGATACCCTACCAAAAATGCAAAATATGTAACCCAGCATAATATTATTGATTCATTTATTTACTGCATGATAACATAATATCAATAAGTTATATATTTTTCAGTAATGAGGAACAACTAAAACTTTGAATAGACATCAATAATTTAAAGTAATGCTGTAAATATTCAAATGTTCACACTTCTAGCTAATAAAGTTGGGCAATAATTCACATGCTCAGAAAATAGAAATGAACTATCAACACTTCTATTTATGTCCTTGTGGCTAATCAATTAGTTCTTAATAAGTTTATTCGCAAAGATGCAGTCCAGAATGCAGATGAACCTATTTTGAGCTACCAATCGTGAACATGTTATCACTCAATAGAGCTTCATTGATGACAAGGACCAATTGTGAACATTTCAAATAAAATAGGGATCAGAAGAACAAAAAAATTAACGAGTCAAGGATCAAAACCAAAATTTGCAAACTTTATAGGGACCAAAAACATATTTACTCATTTACTTTTACCATGTTTGGATTGATGGCATATCACTCCGTTAGCCACTTCAATGCCTAAGTTATCACTTAACATTAGGTAATTAACAAGGACTGAATTTGCATATACTGAACTAATGAGGGACTAAAATCAAAAGTTGAGAACTTTGTAGGGACAAAAAATATTTAACCCATTAGAAATATAATATGTAATGAACAAGCGCTGTAACTTCAAAAATAAGGAGCCTACTAATGAAATGATAAGCCTTTAGCGAAGGAGGAATGTGTTTCTCCTTTCTTTTTTGTCAACAAAATATTTCCTTAACAATAACAAATTAACAACTTTATCCCACCAGGGGAGGTCGGCTACATGGATCGCATGATGCCATTGAACTTGGTCAAAAACCAAATTCTCATATACATTATACACTATGATATAGCTTTTAATAATTTCCTCCAATGTCCTTGGTCTTCCTCTGCCCCTTTTCGGACTAGAACCCATGCAATCTACTCTCCTCATTGGTTCCTTTAGTGGTGTTCTTTACACAAGTCCAAACTACTTTACCCAATTTTCAGTCATCTTTTCTTCAACAAGTGGCTTGCCAATATCTCCTCGTATACAATTATTTTGTATCTTGTCCTTTTTTATGTGCCACACATCCATCTCAACATTCTTATTCCCAAAACATAAATAAAGGCCATTACTTATGGTGTCACTTTCCTTTTTTCCTCCTAAACAGGGAGAAGGTGGTAATAAGGGAAAAATAAAACTCAAACAAATGCCCAACTAATCCTACATGCAATTAAAATATGGTATTACCAGAGAGTAAATATTTTTACAATATTTCATTCAGGTGTACATTAACACACCATAGAAAGGCTATTGTTTTGTTACCAAGTAAAGATAGCACCCTTTTTTTAAAGCAAATAATATCATACAATTTTTTGTGTGTGTGTGTTGGGGGGGGGGTGCATCAAGATTGCATTACAGAACTAACCTCTACATGGAGGGAGAGCTTGTCAATTTGTTCACTGTATTGTGGAAGTGCTTGAACCATCTTCTGTAAGTCCCTTGTCGACATTTCACCACTACCTCTAAATGAAATGCAAAGTTGTGTAAAGTTTATGATGACAGCAACTAGATAATAAATAAACATATAAATTACAGATCTAGGCTTCATTAAATTTTAAAAAGGCCAAGCTATTTCAACAAGAAAATAATCATGCCTCAGGTTTATTTTTCAAATCAAGGATTTGATCATTTTGCAGTACAGTATAAATAAGCTTTTAAAAGAGCTCTTTGCATGAGGGGGTGTTAACTGATATAAAAAAAATAAGAATAATGGTACAAAACTACAAATATGTTTTTTGTAAAACCATTATTGAATGAAGGTGAAAAGATTGAATTTTTTTAGTTGCCATTTACTTTTCAACTTTTCTTTTCTCTCTCTCCAAATATGATTAAATATTAGACATGCATGACAAAGTTTTAAATAATGCAACTCAGCCATGCACAATACATATTTGGACATTCCTACTATTGGATAAAACTGTCAAATTACACATTCACTTAGTGCAAATATCATTGTGAAATGATATCAGAAAGGAACTGGTTCAGATTAAGCACACAAGTAATGAATTTTACTAAGAACCCTAATTCCCAATCCTGGCCCCAATTGATTTCAGAATCAAAAACAAGGCAAAGACAATGAAATGAACACTCCTGGACTTTTGAGAGGTCCAAGTCTCCCCCCAATTCCTTTTCCCACACAATGAGTGATTCCCCTCTTGACCCCTCTTCCTATTTATATACATCATCACCCACTTCACTCACTAACAAAGAACTCACACTCACTCACTAACTAACTATATCCTAACTAGCTAACTAACCAGACATTACCTATCAATATCCAAATGTTTTGTATCCTTGGGTGGTAAGTGGAAGTGTTGCTACTGACTCTAATATTTAAGGGTAATAGATAAACAGAACTTTCAACACTCCATATTTGAGCCCCCACACGCACAAGCACACAAAAAAGAAATAAACTGTTCCTATCTTCTCAAATCATAAAAGCTTTGGATAAGAATTACAAAATTAGACAATTTTTTATTTCCAATATATTTTACACCACTACTACTGTTAGGGCAGAATCAATATCCTCTTAGATCACAATGTCATTGATGAAAAACTCCCACAAAATTAAGACTAACCTAGAACCATGTTGGATTTGTGCAGCTTTATTCTTTGAAATGAAGCTGGTCATCTTCTCGTGCAGCCGTTCACTAGCCTGGCATTGGCAAGGCCATCAATATCCAAAGGTTCATGTTGCTTAAGTTGTAAATAGAAGAGATAACCCTAAATAGTAAACTATAGAGCCTACACTATAAACACCAAATAGTAAGAACATGACATACATCTGCAATATGTGCATGACGAAGTTCAAGCCATATAGGATCATGATCCTCCAACAGAACCTCTTTTCGCTCAGGTGGACCACCAGTCTTGCTAGGAACCTTAAGAATACAGTAGATTTGTGTTCATGACAAGAAAGTGAACACAAGTCACAACAATTTAGAGGGGGGAAAACAATATTGTAGAATACCTCATGAACATATTTATTTCCCTCCATATTCAACAAATCACGGCACATGGCATCATATGTCCATTCATGTATCACAGGAGCAATCTACATATCCAGAATAGCATCGTCATTATAAGCAATATGATAACAGTTTGTTGAAATAATACTAAACGTCCATAACTGGCAAATGGAGATAAGAAACCTGATCGATAGTTCTATCAATGATGAGCAACTCGCAGGTCTCAGTCTGAGGGAAATTAGGTATAGTTTTTTTATATTTCATAAGACAGTCCCAGACACCAGCAGCAAGTTTTGTAGGAATAAGATCATGGAAGGTAGTCATTGTGGTTGCATCTAGGGACTTGGCAGCACGAAAGCGAACAAAAGGAAATTCCTAGAGAAACATTTACACAATATAGAAGATTTATGAATCATTTGTTTGAACAATTATAGAAGATTGATTACAATTTTTTAATTTCTATGATAAAAGAGCAAGGCATTGACTACATACTCTTAATGAAGCAAAAACTGTAGCAATCCGAGTAGCCATCACATTTAAACATGCAACAGCTTTACGATTATTCTCCTCATCCCCAAATAGCTCCACTAAAGCTCTCTCATTGTTTGTAATGAAGCCCTGCATTATCATGACAAAGATTGCTTTACACAGAAGAAGAATGGCAACCCCAAATAATGGGATGATGATGGCATTAGAAATTAACAAAGAAACCATAATTAGCACATTTTAAGGTTGATAAAGTTCCCTGAGGGGAAGAACCTCAGCAAGCAGGTTTCATGAATTTTGAGTTCCAATAACATAACTCTACATATCAATTTTTTTGTCAGTGAGATCTTGTAAGAGGAATATACGAGAATGATTAAAATTGCCAACTTGCACACATTATAGATTTATAGGACGTCCAATTCATATATCTCAGTAGTTAGATTTTTCACTTCTCAGATAAAACTTCAATTTACTACTCATCGGGCCTCTAATTTTACAGATCCAGCCATAAGAATAGTTTGTTTGTTCAATTTATTTAGCATTGAAAAACAAACTTTATATCTGAAGAAAGTTTTCTTCAACAGCTAACAAATGCTAATTATTTCAACTAGAAAAAACATTGTGACCCAACATTTGACACTCATTCATGGCTATGTGGAACTGGACAAACAGATGTTGCACTCCTACATGTCATAAATTTTGAAACTTACTAAGTAATGAAACAAAAGGAAAGTCATTGTATTCATATGAAAAGAGATGACACTATGATGGTCGAGCAGTGAAATAAAGTACAAATGTACAACCACATACCTGACTGTCTATGGTAAAATACTCCAAGTTCATCTGCATTCAAATCAGGTGACAAAATCACAATAAGCAAAAATGTGAATTGTTTTGGGGGGAAATCAATTTCCATGTAGATTCTAAATATAAAAAACTCTTCACCTCTCTCAAAGCACCTATACGAGGTAACACCTGCGCATCTTTTTTAATTTCCATAACCAATTCTCTGGCAATAGGTGAACTAAAGAAAACAAAGGCCCTACAAGAACACAGAATAAAACAGTATTAAAACCAATTCCCAGAAGTCAAGATGAACTTGCACTCACAGGAGATAGTATAAAGATCACATACTTCCTATACAAGGGTTTCCTTCCAGACATGTCTGACAAAAACATAATAATACTGCCAACAAAAATGAATAAGGAAAATAATTAGGTGTGAAACAATTCTATAAAATCCTATTGCATAGGTTAACTAAAACATCCATCAAAGCTAAATGGAACCATTTTACAGCCACAAAAGTTCAGAATATTTATCATTCAATAATTTAAATGATATGTGCATGACTAGAAGGGAGAGAAAGAGACAAAGTGATAAAACGAATGACTATACAATAGTTATGTGTCATGATACATTTTGTAGATAAGAGGCAAAAATATTAAAAAGCGCAGTATAATTCATGAAATATTGAGTAGTAAACATGAGGGAGGAATTTAAACAAAGAATCAGATTCATAAACACTAAAATAAAAGGGAAACTAATTGGTAGAGAATATAAGAGACCAAAGAACAAAAATTAAAAGAAACAATACTCTCAAATTCAAAACCGTATATTAACTGAGATTTTATTTTCAACCAAGATATAGGGAGTTATACTCACAAAATAACTTTGAAACTGCATGTCTATAGACATTAGCAACATACTTCACAACAAACTTTGAAATATGCATGCCAAACAAGCAGAGAAATATACAAAAGAGTCATGCACAACAAAAATAAATTCCTTAAATATTTTCAAAACAATAATGCTAAAACTGAAAACTATTAGCAACACGATACTCTCCTTTTGATTTCTTGGCTAGCATCAACACTCTTACTTTTCTCACAAGAATTTTTGACACCTTGCCAAACAATAATCTTCAGCATGAGCAAGTATAATTTTTCCAGTAAAACTAACAGAAATCATGCAAAAACTACCATGACAGACCAACAGAAAATCAGCCTCCAGGCCCTCTACTACTGTGTTTACGATCTATAAGGAATTTCAAATTAATTTAAGACAACTCATTAAATATGCCACAAACGTGAGAGAAAGGATATCTACTTCTCTCTGGTTGGCTGGATGAAGTATATAGCATCCATGGTGGGCAATGGCTGCCTTCGCTTGTATATGTCTTCAACCACTACAAAAAGAAAAAAAAATCACATACATACAAGAATTAGAACTAGTTGTGCAAAATAAGGGTGTCTAGGGAATAATTTTCTTCCGAAAGTGTAATCATATTCCTTCAATGGCATCAAGCTAGAAAGGGAGCAACTGTTCTTTTTCTTAACTCTTTGATTAGGTAACTTTTTCTTTTAGTTCTTAGTAGAGGAAAAGTGAAGGCAAAGGGATGGTAGTATTAGACACAACAAATTAACAGAAAATTAACCACATATAACAGACATAAAATATCTAGAATAGCGTATATTCAGATTGCAAATTGTGGAGTATAAATAAGTTAAATTTTACATTTGAATATCAGAACTCAGAATAAATCAAGCATGGCATTACATCCAAATCATGGAAAGTCTTTCTCTGACAGTGGACAGAAGAAAAATGATTACTTATTACTTAAGAATCAATCTTGTGATTCTTACATGAAACGCCTTCATCAGTTATATCAGCCATCTTGCAAGAATGCGACATTATCTTCACAGTAAGTTTGTCCATAATTAGTACCTGCAGGCAAGCAGCTCATGAACCAATACAACATGATAAACAATTGAAGTATCAACAATTTTACTAGATTTCAAGCTCTAGCTGATTTCTTGAAAAAGAAACGAGTGTGTGTGTGACTGTGTGTGGATTTAAAGTCATCCTCCATGGGAAGAACCAAGAATCCCAAAAGCTTATACTAGTAGAAGGCTCATGCATGATTCTTACATCCAACACAATCCCTTGCAGTCTCGCATTAGAGTCCTTTTAGCTTGAAGCATGAATAATGAACAAGCCAATCGAACTCTAGATCCCTTGGTCGTTACAGGCTCTAATACCGTGTAATGAACCAAACCAACTATTCCAAAGGGTTATGTTGTCCAGTAAAGGTTTATGAATGGTTTTGATATCTAACACTCCTATATCATGGCACATAAGAAAAATACATTAAAAGGAAAGAACATTGCAAAAGCCCTAAAATCACTCTGCATACCTAACAAGGAGAGTACACTATGAGAACACTGAAGAAAAACCCCAAAAGGAAAAAAAATTACTCAACAGCAGTGATAAAAAGAGCTCATCCTGACAAACTGCTAAATGTCATATTAACCTTCCTAAATTGAAAGGAAAAAGATTCACAATAGTTTTAATGCTCCAGGAATCTCCTGATCAGGCTACCACTTTGTCTCTAAACTCAATCCCCCTTCCTTCTCTCTCTCTCACACACAGACTAATGTCTCATTTTCATTAGTTTCTTCAAGCTTTCATCATGCACCCCTCATTCAAGAACATATATTTATAGTAAGTAAGAATAGTCATCAAACTCTGCTGCTCACTTAATAGTTGATAGTAGTTCAGTAAAATGACAATTTTCCAGAATGATCCCACTTGAAACTATAAGTTGCTAACTAGTAACTACTTGGACATGCAAAACATATATATAGATCCAATGGATAAAGAAACCATTCTAAACATGATTTAGCAATTGACTGTACTTACAAGAAGGTGAACATTGGAAAGATTTTCTAAATATGTCCTATGTCCAATCATCAGCATCATAAAATAAAATTTCTTCTAAAAATTCCTAGAATGAAATTACAGACTGAAGTCCAAACAGACAGAAGGATGGTCCATCTGTATTTATGGTGAAGCAGAAAAACTCAGCCAGAATTAAGCATCTTATACCTTCCATGTAGATTTTGAATCCCCTGTTTTGGCTGACCTAAGCATTTCATGTAATAATCCTGCAGAAAGTTTCACAACATAGAAATTAAGCGAGATGATCAGATCAGAAAGCAATTGATCATGGTTAACTTTCAAGCAATTTACTATTAAAATGTTAAAGGGAAGAAAAAGAAAATACAAAAATATGCAATCCTTGCAAAGGAATTAGTCACTTCTATTCCAAACATGTTTAAACTTTCAATGTCCATCTGTTTATGAGGAGGATAAAACAATACTGTATTGAGTTTGGTATCAATATTAATAGCAAAATAGTTCACATGCCATTGTACAGTAGTAGAGTGTTCTCTCAACTCTTTAAAGAACTGTAAAAGTTATTTGGAGTGATTTCATTCATCTTGTAATTTTCCTTGTTTTGTTTCTGGGAGACATAAGTAGATATATGGTTAGAGAAAAAAAGTGATGTACAATAACAAACAAAAAGATAATCACCTGAAGAAATGAAAAATACAAATAGCCAACAAACAAAAAGATAATCACATAAATTAACCAAAGCTTGTCAGTCTCCAATCTCCATACATGTTTGCTAAAAAGACCCCTCTAAAACAATTATGATCTGCACACCATAAGGACACTAGGAACAAGGAAGACCACTTCTAGCCTGATAGGATACCATTCCAAATGGAGTTTTGATGTCAAAACACACATTCCAAAGCAGTTTTAGATGGAACAAAAAAAATGTTGCAGTAGTGTAACAGAGATTCAGACAAGCTCTTCATCCCATAGAGATAAAATGGTTAATAGCAAGAAATTATCCCAAAACTCTATCATTCCCCTCTAACCATAAGCACCAAGTAATAACATACATACTACAACAACAAATGCCTTATCCCACTAAGTGGAGTTGGCTACATGGACCACACAATGCCATTCAGCTCAATTAAAGACCAAATTTCAAAGATATAATCTACCATGAGATCTCTCTTAAGTCTAAACAACTTCCCCCGATGTCCTTCTTAGTCTCCCTCTCTTCCTTTTTCAAAGGACTGAAAATCATGCAATCTATTCTCCTCATTGGTGCTTTCAGTGGCCTTCTTTGTAGGTATTCAAAACATCCTAACCAATTTTCTGTTATCTTTTCCTCACTCGGTGTTACACCAATATCTTCTCATAATCACATACAATCATTTCGTAACATGTCCTTTCTTAACAATTTTCACCGCAAACAAGAAAAGTGCAGAAACTTTATCCTAATGGATGAATGTCACTCGCAAATTCCTTAGCTCCTGGACTAGAAGATCCCAATCCCCTTTAAGTAAAATGTTCGCAGAGTTCCCCCTAAAGCAGTTGAATCTACTGTTCAGCATTACCACCAAAAGATGCCAGTGCCGGCAAGCTTCACATTTTAACACACCAGCTGCTGGCTTGCCTTCACGTGCTCTGTCATTTAGCTGACAACACTCCCAAACAATAAATAAAACATACACGAAAGACAAATTGTATTTGTATCCACCGAGATCAGAGCAAACAAACACTATACATCATCCTCTAACAGAACCAAAAGCGAAAAAGAGAAACAAGCAGAAAAAGAAAAGTTTGACTATATCACAGATACTTAAAGTGAGTTCAGAACTTAAATGCGAATTGCTGAGAGAAGCGAATCAGGAATCAAAAGAAGGAAGAGATACTCACGGTCGCGGCTAACTTGTTTGAGACTCTTGTATTCAGCGCCATAAGAGGAGGAGGAGGAATCGGAATCCGACATTGACATGGCGGCGACCTCGGTCTCTGTGCCCTAAAACCTCCAAGCGGTGATCGATCGCGAACGGAGAGAGAGATCGCTGACGAATCGGAAAACCTGATCAGGCTACGAAGACGAGAAACGAAACAGAAATGGAGACTGTATCTTCAATTTGAACCAATCAACTAAAATCAAAAGAAGAGGAAGAAGGAGGAGTGAATTTATGGTGGCATTGTTATTTACCGAGAGTTGAAGGGAGCATGACGATGGTGTGTTGAATGGTGCAAAGCGTTGAAGGAGTTCGGAATCGAGAAGGCGTAAAGGGGTCAGAGACAGAGACGAAGAAATTTCGCAGAAGCGGAGTGGACCGATAGAGGACGAGGTCCTGTCCTGAGCCGGAACCGTATGTTGCTGAACCGTCAGTGGGCTCCACCCCCTAACGCCAACTCATTCTGCTATCATGCGCCTCTCTACAACTCCCTCCCTCTCCCTCGTTATCGTTGGATCATTATAAATAGTAATGTTTCCTTTAAATATTTAACATAATAGTATACATATTCCAAGAAATTCAATTCAATTTTTTTAATTAAATTCTCTCTCACACATATTGATTCATCTGTTTGATAATAAATATATTATATTATGATTTGACATTTCAAAAAAAATTGCGTTTAGTCTATTTAGCTTTTATCCAATTTGTTAATTTGTTGTTTTTTTAAGGAAAAAATGATTTTAAAATTTCAACAAACTTTTTTTTTTGCGTGGACGTTTTCGTTTTCTACTTTTCTTTTTAGCGTATACGAAGACAATGTACTAACTCAAGGGAGGACAAAACTTCTACGTCTAAACAGTCATTTCGTATATTTATATTTATTTTTTATCCTTAAAAATGGAAGAAGAAAAAATGGATACAGTATAGACTGAAACACTGAAATAAGTAAACTAAACTTGTATTAAGATTTGAAATAATAAAAAATTTACAATAAATTGCTTATTTTTTGAAGTATCTTTCTAAAAATATAATACAAGAATGCACTGTAATCAATTTGCAAAAAATATACGTACGTAACTATGTCAAGAACAAGATTTCTTTCTTTTATTTTATGTGTGTTTGGATTCCAATTTTATTTAATTGAACTCACTTTCTGCCCAATCCAACACTTACATTACTTCTCATTTTATACATTGAAAAATACAATTCTCCAATTTAAAGTCATTCTAATAAATTTCTAAACATAATATTTCTGGCAACAACTTTAGATTTTTTTATGAGTAATAACTTTACATTTTTAATGAATAAATGTTTGCAATTAGACACAGCTTTGTCTATAAAATTAAGTTTGGTATTTGGGCAAAATAATTTAAGTTTAATATTATATAAATTATCAATTATTATTATTAATCTTTTAATATTGTTGAGCATGGAAACTCCAATAGTCATTTCTCTTTGAAGTGCATGCATGCATGTCAAGTTAGAGTGACAAAAACTGAACAAAAGCCTTTAAAATGGTTGAATCTCTTAGTGTGGTGAATATACCATCAACCACCATGTAGCAACTCCGACCAAAATGAGAGAAAATATGTCACCATGGTATAGTTGCATTTCAAATCCACATACGTTTTTTTACAATAGAACACACCTAGTTACTACATTGAGTTCTAAGTGTTGTACTTACCGGTACACAGATTAAATAAAATTGGATTGAATACCACATTAATTTAATGAGTTATCCAAAATAAAAATATATGAAATACATGAAAATAAAAAACAGAGAAGAGAAAATGAAATAACTAATATGGAGTGACACTATTCTTCAAACAATAAACGAAAATCTTTCTAACAACTTCTGGATTGTTAGGTTATTGATATTGATGTGGACAATTATCAATTATGTGAGTTTATGAGAACAACTCCACTTTCAACCACTTTCTACATTGTAATATAACATAAACACATTCGGTATTTCTCCAAATCATATAAAAAGTCATGAAATTAGAACAAAATAAAAAATATTATTAAGGCAATCATATCACTTATAAAAGAGCATTAACTTGGATACTATTATCCCACCTTCCCATGTTAGACTTTTGAATTTATTCCTTCCTCATTTACTTCATCTCATATACACCTATTATTTGTTTACTTCAGTTGCATCAAAACAATTCTTTTGTAGAGGTGGATGCTACTATGATAATCGAGGAAACACTTAACATTAAAAAAATCAATAATTATTAGAGATCAATGTCGTCAAAATTTTGACACCAAAGCAAGCCTAATAGGAGTTAAACATAAATGATTAATGTTGTGATGAATAATGTTATAATATATTAAATTTAATTTAAATATTATTATTATTATTATTATTATGTCATTGCATTATCTCTTTGATTACAAGTCTGTACCCTTATCTTCATTTACGATGTCATATTCATTAATTTGTTGAGTACTTTTTAATGCCTATTGAAATCTTTCCTCCCACATGACATTTTTGTCTAGGTTGTAGTCCTTAAGCATAAATGATGTGTTCATTTGTGCGAATCTATATAATGGTCAAAATTTATGCTAATAGCAACACATAACAATTACATGAAAAACATGCATAATAAATTTAACAAAGGGCTCTAAAAAAATACAACATAGCAATTACATTAACAATAATGACTATGACTATATATGATATTGATGATTTTTTTATCACTTTGTTGAGGTGTTGAATTGAATGTTTTATCTACCTGAAACTTGTTGAGTAAATGTCATACTTATATTTGATTAAACATGTTTCCTTTCTCTTTATATTAACGCGTAACTTAATTAACATTGAATAATATCTTTGACTAGATGTCAACTTTGTCATATAATAAACACCTCACTAAACATAATACTCAACACATCTACGGTATCTTGACTTCACCAACATAATTATTGATGTTTTAAATACTACATAACACTTTATTTATGGATTTAGTGAAATTGATGTACTTAATTTCTCTTTTGAAGTGACACTTATCAATTTATTAATATTCAAACTAGATTTATCTAAATTTTACAGGTTTTTTTTTACACATGTTGGCACAAAGTATACCTTATAGTTAACAAAATAAAATTATAAGACATAATTAGAAGCGATTGTTATTAACATACTTATAGTATTAGTATATATATCAACGTCATACATAACTTCATCACCGTTTATTTTAGCTTGACATTTTTGAAACCGTGATTGAAATTGCTAGCAATATAGTGTGTAGTACACATCATTTGTAGTGAAGGTTATCAAATAAGATCTTCACTATCACAACAATCTCTATGCTTTGAAGGTGATAAAAAAATGAGATATATATTCAATCAATTTGTTACATTTATGTAAAGACTGTCAAGAAACATGAAAACTCTTTAGTGTTTCACCTTCTATAATTGCAAATATAAGATAAAGAATAATATTATTTTCGTCTTGTGTTGTAGCAATTAATAGAGTTTTTTATAATTTTTATATAAACTTATGTTGTTAATCTATATTAATGGCTTGTGATATTTAAATGGGCCGTAACATTACTTAAATGACCAAAATAGTTGACAAAACTTGTAAAATTGGAAACTGATATTGAGAACCTAACACATTAACTTCCATCTATTTAATGCATGCAAACTTTTAGAGTATGTTTGGATGGAATATTTTAAAATTTTAGAAAATTTAAAATTCAGGAAAATTAAAATGCATCAATTAAAATTTTTTTATTTTCAAAATTCTGTGTTTGGATAAAGAAATTAAATTTCTTCATTTTCAAAATTTTGTGTTTGGATAAAGAAATTGAATTTCTTCATTTTTAAAATTTTGAACCTCATGCACGAAGGTGAGTGCCGTGGGAGTAGCAGAGGTTGAAGTACTCATCGGCGATGGAGACGAAGCAAAAAGTGATGCATTTAGAACTTCTATAAAAGAAGAAAATTTCAATTTCTCACAATTTAGAAGGAAATTCAAATTTCACATTTTTAGTTGTTTAAAATTTTGTTTTAAAATTCTAAAAATTTAAATTCTTCATATAAATATATCCAAACAATGAATTTTAAATTAAAGAATTTTAAATTTCCTGATAAATTACTTTTCCCAATTAAAATTTAATATCCAAATACACTCTTAAGATAAAATAAGATTTGTAAAAACATTCAAACCCTTCATTTTGAAAAGCTATATTTGTGGATCATTATATTTATCTTACAATTTGTGTACCGTATTTTGAACGAAAATCCAAACATATATATAACCTTAGTCATTAAGGAACTGTGTCATCTATAAAAAAAGTGTGGCATATGACTAGTTTTAGTTACAAAATCCCAATGACACTAGTTCAATCGAAAAATCCTAATGAACAAAACATTATTGAGATATGCTAAAAGGTCAGAAACACGATGAGCAAAAGACAAACCACGATTAGTGGGAAGCGATGACGTTTAACTAAATAACATCAAAAAGCATTGTTTTTAAACCCAAACCAACCTGACTCAAACCTTGAACCGAGAGTTTACTAGGTCAGTTTAGGTATCGAATCGACTATGTGCTTGGCTCGTACTAACTTGGTGTGATTCAGCTGGGTTATCGGTTGAACCAACAAATCGTTGACTAGGTGTGGGTCACTTTGCACTTTTTTTTAAATTAAAAAAATGTAATATGAAATGACACTGTGTTGATAAAGGAAAATAAAAAATAAAGAGGATCGAGAAGGGGTCTCTCAATCTCTTAAATTTCAAACTTGTTGAAATTCATCGTTGACCTTGGACCTTTGTCGTCCCATCGACACCATTGACCACGACCCACTTACTCGAGAACACTGTCGTCCTGCTCCCACCATCATACATTCTCTAAGTCACACACCTGCACTACTCCCACCACCACACTTAACAGAGCACATCAATGTTGCACCGACCAAAGCCTCCACCTCTACCAGTGACTTAATGCTACAAGGTTATTATGCATGAAATTTATTAAATTAGCATTTTCCTTTTGGGTTCTATTTTTATGTGTCGCAACATATCCGGCCACGACAGAACGATGATGAAAAAGGATAGGTTTAATCGAGTGTACTAAAAATAAAGTGATTTTTAATTATTTGTCTTCTCTTAAAAACATGACTTATGTTTCTTTTATTTTTATTTATTTAGAAAAGAAAATCAATTTTTTTTTTAGAAAATAGAATATTGGATGTTGATGTTGCACAACTATAAGGAAATACCATGATAAACATGAATTTAAATAAAAGCAATGTTGAGAAAATTATTATGGAAGATTTTGAGTTCTTTAATGAAGAAGGAATTTCTGAATATGACAATGTCATAACTTATGCTCCTTGGCTATAAAAAAATTAGACTTGTTTGAAACTTATTTATTTTATGTTTATGAGCTTTATTGATTTTGGTATTTTTAAGTTTTAATTTATTACGAGTTTGTTATTTATTTTAAATTTGTTTTATTAGTTCAGAATTTATGATTGAATGTCAATGGATTAAACTTGAAGAATGAGCTTGTAAAATTACATTAATTTATGATAATTTTTTTTTTAATACATATATAAAATTTTAATATTTTTTAATTTATATCAAAACATATTAATCAATCAATAGTTTATCGGATCGACCAGAAATCCACCTCGTGATCCAACGCCTTCTCCGAAGCGGTCTTTAAAACACTTTCAAAGAGTTAATAAGAACCCACGCGGTTCTTCTTTCTGTGCTCCTCCGACAACAGTGGATAGTCAATGCTGCAAGCTGCGTTTTGCTTTTGTGCGAAACGACAGTGACGCATTCATCACTATGCACATTGTTACCACCGCCAACGTTTTCAAATCACTCCACAGCCTCCAGTTCATCAGACTCACCTCTTCTCTCCCCATTCTACTCAAATGTAAGCGAAACACCTCCTCCTATTTTTTCTTTTTTATTCTTCGATTTCCATTCACGCCTTTATGTTGTAATAATAACAAAAAAACAAAAAATTCAATAAGCAAGTATTTTTTTTTTCCTTTCAGTTTCAGATAAACATCATGTTGAAACACCACCACACGGCGCCACCTATTCATCGGATAATGAACATGTCGGAAAGTCAACGCTGGCAATGGACCTCGCGTCCCTACTCGAGGAGCCTCCATTGAAACCCAAGCCCAAGAGTAGGATGGAGCAGAAGCGGTTTCTCGAGCTTCGAATCAAAAAGAGGGTAAAAGAGCAACACTTCAATGGCAAGTTCCACGACCTAATGAAAACCGTGATTTCTAATGCAGAAACCCTTCGTGATGCTTACAATTGCATCAGGATAAACGCGAACACACACGACGCGGCTTCGAGCCATGACGGTGCTTCCTTTTTGGATGACCTAGCTGAAGAGCTAGGTAAAAGGGATTTTGACGTGTGTGCCAATACGTTGTCATTCTCTACGAGGAGAGGTTCCGCGAACAAAGAGGTATTGGTGCTTCCCAATTTGAAGCTGAGGGTTGTGCAGGAAGCGATGAGAATAGCCTTGGAGGTTGTTTACAAGCCTTATTTCTCGAAGATCTCGCACGGCTGCCGAAGCGGGAGGGGCCGCGCCGCCGCGTTGAAGTATGTGTGCAAGGGTGTTTTGAGCCCTGATTGGTGGTTTACGATGCTTGTGGTTAAGAAATTGGATGCTGCTGTGTTGGAGAAGATGATTTCTATAATGGAGGAGAAGATAGAGGATCCTTGTTTATACGGTTTCATTCGGAGCATGTTTGATGCTAGAGTGTTAAATCTTGAGTTTGGGGGTTTCCCTAAGGGACATGGTCTTCCTCAGGAAGGGGTTTTGTCCCCTATTCTGATGAATATTTATCTTGACCTCTTTGACAGTGAATTTTGTAGGCTTTCGATGAAATATGAAGGAATATGCAATGGTAGCGGGTTAAATGATGGAGATAGGTCTGGCTCCATGTTGCGCGGTTGGTTCAGGAGACAGTTAAATGACAATGATGTTGGGAAGAGTTCTGCTGTGAAAGTTTATTCTTGTCGCCATATGGATGAGATGTTTTTTGCGGTTTCTGGTTCAAAGGAGGCTGCTATTAGTTTTATGTCTGAGGTCCGGAGTTATTTGAAGAGTTCTTTGCTGTTGGATGTGGGTGATCAACCTGATGTGTTTCCATGTGAGGGGCCTCATGGTATCCGGTTTTTGGGAACTTTGGTGAAAAGAACTGTTAGGGAGAGTTCTGCTGTAAAAGCTGTTCACAAGTTGAAAGAGAAAGTGGAGCTATTTACTTTGCAAAAGGTGGAGGCTTGGAATTATGGGACAGTTAGAATTGGGAAGAAATGGTTGGGTCATGGTTTGAAGAAAGTTAAGGAATCGGAAATTAAACATTTAGCTGATAGTAGCTCGCTCCTGAACAGGGTTTCCTGTTTCCGCAAGTCTGGAATGGAGACTGACCATTGGTATAAGCACTTATTGAAGATATGGATGCAAGATGTTCAAGCGAAAAAATGTCAAGAGTGAAGAAAGTATCTTATCAAAGTGTGTTGCAGAGCCGGCTCTTCCACAGGAGCTAAAAGATTCCTTTTATGAATTTATAAAGCGGGCAGAGCAGTATATTTCTGCCGAGGCAGATTCTATTCTCAAGCTTTTGCCAAATAATAACAGCTCAACAGAACATCCTTTAGCAAAAACTGAAATTATTGCTCCTATCCATGCCATAAAAATGCGTCTCCTGAGATATGGATTGACTACATCTAAGGGATTCCCCCGATCTTCCAATTTACTAATCATGCTAGATACAACTGAAATCATTGACTGGTTTTCAGGGATTTCTTGCCGCTTGCTGAAATGGCATGAAAATTGTGCCAACTTTGATGAGATAAAGCTCTTGATTTCGAATCATGTTAGGAAATCATGCATTCGTACTTTAGCAGCAAAGTATCGGGTACATGAAACTGAGATAGAAAAGCAGTTTGACGTAGAGCTTAGCAGGATTCCATCAACACAGGACATTGAGAAGGAGATGACAAATGAAGCATTGGATGTTCAAGCTTTTGATAATGATGAAGCATTAATGTATGGAATTGCTTATAGCGGTTTGTGTTTGTTGTCTCTAGCAAGAATTGTTACCCAGGCAAGACCATGTAATTGCTTTGTAATAGGGTGCTCATCTTCAGCACCTAGAGTCTATACTCTTCATGTAATGGAAAGGCAAAAGTCTCCAAGCTGGAAGACTGGATTTTCAACTTGCATTCACCCAAGCTTAAATAAACGACGAGTAGGGTTGTGTAAGCAGCATTTGAGGGATTTATATCTTGGTCATATATCACTTCAGTCCATTGATTTCGGAGCATGGAAGTCATAAATTATATTTGAAGCTTTATCAATATGGTTGGATTTTGGTCACTTATTACTTAGTTCATTGATGATGAAGGTACTGTTGAAAATGAGATGTAAGATGGAATCCAACACTTCCTACTTATCAGCAGATTTTCTTAAAGTACAAAGGTGATTCTTGGTCCTTTACTTATGAGATTTTTATTTTAATTAATTGTTCTGTATCTTTGTATTTTAGAAGGCATCAAAGCATGACAACAACTATCTTGGATTATTGGTGTCAGCTATATAGAGTTTTTATTGCTGTCCTAATCTAGATTTATTTTTTCTGTAATCTTTCATAAGGGCAAGTGTTTTTCCCTTGGATGATCTTGGTGCATTTTTCAAATTATGGATGCAACACTAGCAGTCAGGCACTCATTTGTTAAGTTGAGGGAATTGCCCAAGAACTAAAGTTATTTACTTTTCATCCTATGTAAGGTAAGCACTAAGCATCATTTCATCTATTAGTAACCGTGCATAGACTGATTTCCCCGCATCAATGCCTCTTAATAGCGATTGGCTAAGATGTTTTAACCGATAACCATTGACATCAATGTTCGATACCAAGGCTAAGGGATGGAAAAAGACTAGTTAGTTCTTTTGGGGTGAAAATGAAGACTGAGGAATTATGATATTCACTAAAGCAAGATTAGGGATATAGTAGAGAGAATGAATAAGAACAATTTTGTTGGTGTTTGATTGACAAACAAAACAAGGAGAGAATTTTTCCTCCAAGGGTTTCCCCTTTAACAAAAGGTTTCCTGTTTTACAACTGAGCTATTTCTTGTTTATGCAATACTAACAAATCTGAATTCCCCTCTTCTACCCCTCTCCTACTATTTAAAGCTAAACCCCTATTCCCTACTCTTAACCAGTTTAGCTGTGCATATTGTTGTAAGACTACTCTAACTGATTATTCTCTGTGCCCCATCAAGTTCATTCTTACAACCCCTTATGATTTTTTTTTTTTCCATTTTCCTTGAATAAGGAGTCACAATAGTTCAGGGCTCGGGTGTAATTTTATGGACTGACTTTTAAATCACGCTGGCTGAACATTATCTAGCTAAATGCAGCAAGTAATCTTCTTTTTTTTCTTCCATGAATGGTATACTTGTACATTATTTGGTATCCGGTATGCTCTGATTTTTTATTTTTTTTACATTTCCCACTTATTTGATTTTAAAAACCAGACCATAATAGCTGGTTACCGTGAACCTGATATGTCTTTAGGCCAAACACTATCCAGCTCTTAGTCACAATTCAAAACCCACAAATTGAACTTTTTCAAGGTCTATGAACACAAACTATTGTCCTAGTTCCAAGTGAAGATTTTTTGCTTTATTATGTAAAAGTTGTAGCAGAATTTTATTTTTTTGTATGCCAATTTGCTTTAACATTTAATTTTTTTGCATATGCATTGAAGGATAATGTAACAAAACAAAACAAAAATCTAAAACATTTATGATGCTGTTTGGTGGATTGATTCTGTATTTGAAATTCAGTGTATGCATATTAGCCTTTTGTTCTTCTTTTCTGAGGCCTTTCTAGGGATTACGATGAAGGCGCTAGTATTTGCATTTGAAAAATAATGATTAATGTTATTATATCCTCTGACAACGTACGTTTGCATCAAGAATTGTATAAAAATATAGGATCATTAGGCTTCCTAAGGAGGATTTTTTGTTAAAAAACTTGTATTGAATTATTGATTGCTAGTTGAATGGTTTATTGCGATTTAATTACCTTGCATGCATCCTGTATTAACAGTGAAAATTGCATCTAAAGAGACAGAATGCAAGGACCTGGGGGTGGCAGGGATCCTTTCTTCAATTTTGGTGGTTTTGGAGGCTTTGGTTCCTTTGGACCTCCTAGGAGTTTAATCTCAAGCTTTTTTGGGGGTAGGGATCCATTTAGTGACCCTTTCTTCACTCAACCTTTTGCAGGGATGTTGGAGTCTAGTCCCTTTGGTGGTCCTACTGGATTTCCTTTCCCCACTGGTATGAATCCATCTGGGTTCCTTGAGCATCCAGCCCCGGGTTTGGATCCATCTGGGTTCCTTGAGCATCCGTCCCTGGGTATGCATCCATCTGGGTTCCTTGCACGGCAAAATCCGGAGCCTAGTAGACAAAGGAGGGGACCAATCATTCAGGAATTGGACTCTGATGAAGAAAATGATGACACAGCGGAGGAGAAGAAAGAAAATCCGAGAAAGCATGGTAGGTCGGACGGTGAACCCTCTGTTGAACATCCGGAGCCTAGTAGACAAAGGTAACAAGTGTTTTGTTTTCAGCAGTAGGTGCTTTTGCTTTCTCCAAAAGGGGCGAGAGCGGAATCAATATAACTGGGCCTTAGCCTCAATCTCACAGCTATACTACTGGGCCCCAGCCTCAATCTCACAGCTTCTGCTTCCAGAGCTCAACAGTCAGCTATGGTGGTCCAAATGGAATGTATTATACTTCCTCAAGGACAAGGAGGAGTGGAAGTGATAGAGTAAGCATTTGGATTTTTGTTTAAAACCTAGACTGAATCCAAGATTTGCAGAATATTATTTTTCTGATGCCATCTTTGTTGTGTTAGGTGACATTTGAAGAGAGGAAGGAGGCTGATAGTTCAACCATGCAAGCTTCTCACCTAATTTCTAGAGGCATTCAGGGGAAGGTATCCATATACTATTCTCTTTGGTTGCTATGTTAGATTCAGTTGGTTTGGTTTTGGAATAACTTTTGCTGTCAAATTTTTAATGGTTTAACTTTTAACAGATCTCTTATTTTATTTTACTTATGTATGATATTTTATATAGGGACATTCACTCTCAAGAAATCTGAATTCAGATGGTAGGGTGGATACTAGGCAGACTCTGCTCAATATAAATGAAGGTATGTCATGAATCTGATATTCATGATTCTTATGGTGTGATATGACCATAGTAGTCAATGGCGCCACTATAGTAGTGTTGGCGAGGGTCGCGGCTGCTCTATGGATGCCTGGTGTGTTACAGCTTGCTGTCATGCCTGGAATGGCGTGAATCCTTGCTGTTATTGCGGCCATCACAACTGCCATTGCATCAGAGACAAAAATCCCTATTTAGTTTATATGTAGTAGTTTCTTAGTTGTGGAATTTGTGGTCATCCTGCTATTTGCTATCCCACTGTAGTGGTTGATAAATGATAACTATGGATATGGCATCTACTTTCACAATTCCATATCCTTGTATGTCAGCATTCCTGAAGGTTTTGGGTTGTGATTTTGTAGATGAGCTTGCTGGCTTTGAAGAACAATGGAAAGAAAAGGGTCAAAAGTATTTGCCTGGATGGACTGGGAGTGTTGGTGAGTGATTATCCTTTCTGCTACTTGGGGATGTGGATGATTAATCTCATTCTCTAGAAGATATCTCTTCAATTTATTAGAGAATATTGACAGTTTTATGTTTATATATCTGTACCAAAAGTTTACAAACGATAGTGGTTTATCTACATATTTGCTAAAATTTGTAATATATTCATTGGTTATGGGTGTTAATTTACTTTAATAATTAAAATTCAAGGAAATAATAAAATTTACAAAGAACTAGGTTATCAATAAGTGCGCTATAGTGGTGGATTGGCTGGCGGCTGCTGTTTGCTCACTGTAACATCACTGTTTAGTGTCAAGGCCATGGCGGCCCATGGTGCGCAATTTGGCTGTGACAGTGAAGTCTTCCTAACTTTTGAAAATGCCCTTAAATCTTTGGTTTTAAGTTTAAACATTACAGGAGTGTTTTAGGTATTTGCACCCGTTTTGTTTTTAGAAACTACATGGTCATCTTATTCATGAGCACTTTCATAGCACCACTGTTTGTGTTTTCTTTTTCCAGTCCTTTTTTTCTCCAATCTCATTTTCATTTTTCTTTCAACTTCCACATTCTTCCCCACATCTCTGAAATAATTTTTAACTTGAACACACGAAAGTGTATGCCCACTTCTAGTGTGTATTAAGATAAATGGCTTTCATATATGTGCTTGTACTATATGGCTGGAGAGAGAGTATTTCTTTCTTCAAAGCAGCAATAGTCTATTTGTTTGTCATTTTTTAATGTGCTCTTTGGTGTTTCAGAAGCTAGCGGTAGTAATGGACAAGCTGAGCAGGCCAGGCGTGGAGGTTGGGCACTCCCTTCTTCGGAGTATAGTCATGCCATGGGAAAGATATCTGAAGCTAGAGATGAAGTTGGTTCTTCTCGCTCTCAGGAGAGGGTACTTAGGACAAATTCAAGTGGTAGGAATGCATACCGACACTAAGGCCCTAATATTTCTCAAATACCCGACTCCCAATTTACCATCGTCTTCATGTTAGTAACTGATAGTGTGTTTCTTCTTCCTTTTCCCTATAGTTATATTATGATTTTGGCCGTTACTCTTGTGCTTTTATACGATGGATTTGTCCATTGAAATTGTTATGTTGATCATAGGGTCTGTGACCTGAATGCATCATAAAATTTATAGTCGTCATTCATGATGCATGAGATGTTTAGTTGTTTTCTGGTTCGCATGATGTTTACTTGGACTATATCCAGAATTGATTAATAGTAGTGCAAATTTATCGGTGAGGTAGGGGTGTTAAAAAAACATTGGCCTAAGCTGAACTGTTATAAAAAATTGAACCAAACCATTTTGATAAACAGCATGGTTTGGTTCTCTGAAAAGACTGAACAATATTTGTGTGTAAAACGGTTGACCGAACTGGATCGAAATGAACTGATCCAAAAAAGAATCAAACAGTTTGAAAAAAATTAAACAGAACTATTTTACAAAACAGTTCTGTTCGATTCAAATCATATAATTCGATTTGGTTTGATTTTTTAAGACATTTTTTGCCCATTTCTACCCGTGAGTTGGCTAAGTGGACTTATTTAAATTAATTTAAACGAGTAGTTTTGTTTTTGGGTGGAACACGAACGAGCTACTTACGATTTGGTGGCACGCTGACTTGTGATTGGCAGAAAACCGGTTGGGTAATGTGGTGTGTTGGGAGATGGATTCTACAAATCAATCTAATAATTAAACTAATAGACTAAGTAATGGATCACCATTTCTTATTGGGTAATGAATCATCCAATGTAATGTGTAAGTTCATAGAAGTTTAAAATCCATTTTTAACTTTTTAGGAATAGGTCTTTTTATGATTTGGGTATTGGATTTTAGTGTTGAGATAAAATTTGTATAAATATTGAATTTATTTTACAATTTTTTTTTACTAAAATGTGTAAGACATTTTTTATTATAAAACAACTAATAAGTTAGACTTCCTTATTAAATGATTTATGAATGGATAGATTTGTGTTAGCTCCGAATAATGATTAATTGAACCGTTAGTGATTTATCTACATTGAAACTTAGCAAAATGATACTGTGTTTTTTTTCACTTCTTTAGAGATTGGCAATGTGCAAGATTGTTTACCCAAAAGGCCAAAATTTTCAGCTTATCTATAATTAAGTATGTATTTTTTATTGTTGTAATTAGCCAAAAAGATCTGAAAACATAATTCAATGTTTTTCTTGTATTTTTTTATTTCCCTTTTTCTAGCGTGACGTGAAAATTTATTTATAATATTTTTTTAGATAAGCATATAAACCTACCTCTTGGCTTAAACTTATATTTAATCAGTCAACTAAAGTCTTTAAACAGGCTAGCTAATATATACATTTAAAATAAAAGTTTTATTTATTTTTATTTTGGTTTGATCTTCTAATTTCTTTAGCTGTATTAGGATTCTTTTTTTTTAATTGATTCTCTTGTTAAAAATTGTCACAGTTGATTAAAAATATCATAATTAATTAAAAACTAAATTGAAACAAAAGAATAATAGAGGAAGTGATATCAACTCGACATGAGAGTAGATTGGTTTCTTAAAGAAATTTTAAAAACTAGTCCAATTTATAGCATGTTTTGAAATTACATGAGAAACTTGTTTAACATTATAAGTCATGTCTTCAGTACTTTTTTTTCACAGATTTCACAATTTTTTGGATTAATAACGTTTTTCGAACACACGTTTTAACTTTTTCAAATTAATTGAAGGAGTAAAATGTCAATTATAAGCAATTTTTTTATACACACCATAGGTACCCTTATGTGAAAACAATTATGTCTCAATAAGATAGGATCATTATGAATGATAATGTTCTCTTTTAAATATTTAACATATATCCAAGACTTGAATTTAAGTGGTTGAGATAAAACAATTTCATACTAGTTGATCTGCGTGCTCAATTATTAGTTTTATATTTTATTTTAGTTCAAAAATCCATATTTAACTCCAAATCCATTCTAAAACTCATCTAATCCATTTTATTATTATTTGAAACATGTTTTCAACTATTAGAATCATAATTTAACATATTAAATAAACTAAGATGTAGTAGAGTGAGACCCCACACAAAGTTCTAGAAAATTAAATTGCATGAACTTCCAAATAATGTGTGTTTGATCTAGATACAAAATCATCATAAAAAATTCTTCAACAAATGGGTTTGACATCCATAGCATATTTCATTGAGGAGAAATAAAGAATTTTAAATGTGATTAAATTTTAAATAAAGATTAATTTTATTATTAGCTCAAAAGATCAAGTCTCGTAGGGATGCTTCAAAGTTATACAAAAGAGCATAAGACCCTAACTATAATGTTTAAAAAAAAATCTTCAATAAAAAAGTGTATGTATACACTCTGAAAGTATAGGCACATTTATATTTACAATTGTAACATCCTTATGATATGAAATAAATAAAAAATTAAAGTGAGAGGAATAAAACATTTAATTTAATTAAAAATATTACAATAAAAATATTGTACAAAAGCAATAATAAGATTTTTTAATAGGCATAATAATAATAATATTTGTATTCATTTAAAATTTTTCAAACCTATTCTTTTAAAATAAATTATAGTCTTATCTTTGATAATGAAATAAATTTTTAAAAACTATATTAGTTTAACTTATTTAATAAATAAAGAAGCCCAATTTTGGAATTGTTTAACTTGGTTGAGCAACGATGAGACATCCTAATTTTATAAAGACATAAATTTATTCCTAATAAATATTTGATTTTTACCTTTTTATAATAAATTATTATTTTATGTTGAGTTTCTAATAAATAATAATTTTATTTTTAGTCCTTAGTTTTTTTAGTTCTTTATAAATTAACAAATTTTGTATTTGTTTTTGATATTTTTTTTATTTATAATTAAGCGAGACTAAAATAAAATTTGTTAATTTATCAGGGATCAAACACAAAATTCATAATTTATAAAAGACTAAAACAAAATATGAAGAACCAAAAATAACATTATTTTATTGATGATTCAATGCAAAATAAAAATTTATTAAGAAACAAACACAAAAATTAAGTATTTATTAAGAAATAAAAATATATTTAAAGTCCTTTTTTTAAAACAAATACTTTATCCGTCCCTAATTATAAGATATTTTTTAAAAAATTGTTTATTCCTTTTTTATAACACAAATTTTTAATTTTTAAATACATTAATTATTTTTTTCTTAAACATCTTTATTTAATTATCCTCTCTAAATATTAATAAGAAAAATTAAATAAATAGATAAATAAAAAATGATAATTTTTAAATAATAATATAAATAATTATGATGTTTAATGTGATTAATTAAATTAATCACTTTTTCAAGTGATTTCAATTAGTTGAAAGATTCCTCTATCTAGGAATGGAGGGAGTAAAAAGAAAAAACGAAACCGCCACGCCACCACCACAATGCAAATTGAAGACGAACCACAATCTGGGACAAGGCAAGACAAAAGGTTGTGGTTGTGGTCTATAGTTTAGTTGATCTATGGCTTACGGCACCACCAGAATGTTAGTGAAGGAGATGTTGCAACTCTCTTCTTCCACACTTCACTTCTCTTCTTCTGCGCTTCGCAGCCTCTCTCCTCCTCTGCCCTTCTCAATTCAATTGCGACGCTCGCGGGGGCGCCCTGCAATTCGATGTGCTTCCTCTTCCTCAGACTCAGATGCTTCCAACAAAGTCTCGTCTCGTCTGTCGCAGGTTCAGCACCTTCTTCAGCAGGCCGAACACCGCGCTCTCTCCGCCGACCAGGGCCCACCTCCTAAAATCACCTTAGGTTCCCCTTTTTTTTTTATCGGCAAATGTTAGTTGTTAGTTAGTTGGTTATTAGTTTTTATTTGCGGAGGATTTGAATCCACCACCTCTTCTCCTCCCTTCTCCCTCCACCACGAAGCCAATCTTATATCCCTTGACACCATTTTTCAAATAATAACCAAAATATTAAAAAGAAAAGAGAAATGTAATTGCTTTTTTTTTTTTTTTGGTTTGGTTTCAGATCATGTTACGGTGAGCTTTGCCAGAAGTGGAGGACCCGGGGGTCAGAATGTCAATAAAGGTTCGTTCATTGTTTTGTTTCATTTCACTTTCTGCCATGCTGAGGAGGCTCATTAGTTCTGTTTGTGTGTGCTGATTGGACAGTGAACACCAAGGTGGACATGCGCTTCAATGTTAAAAATGCATATTGGTTGAGTGACAGGATCAGGGACAAGATTTTGCAAACGGTTTGTTACAACTCACCCCACTAATCTTCTCTGCCGTAAAATCATGTCATTAACTGTTTACATAAGCCTTAAATGTTATATGGAGCAGTGCACAATTTGCACACTGTATATCTTAATCTCAACCGTTGTTGGTTTATTCTTGGTTTGAATGATCATCTACTTACTTACGTCTACCTTATGTTTTATTGATATTTGATTTTGTTGCTGCTGAGCAGGAGAAAAACCGTATTAACAAGGATGGGGAGCTTGTGATTTCTTCAACCAAGACTAGAACGCAGAAGTTTGTGTCTCCCCTTTTGTGCTATTTGTTTTCTCTTCCTTTGTATGTTGCAAGATTGATTGGCCTTATTCTACCTTCTCTCTTTTTTTCTTTTTTTCTCTCTCAGGGGTAACATTGAGGATGCTTTGGCAAAGCTTCAGGTAACACTGGAAAATTTAGTATATAATTTTTTTTTTTACTGAAATTGTTCAAAGAATGTGTTTAGCATTAGGTGTTATTGTAAAAAAATATATCTCCTAAAAGCTTAGACTCTTTGGTGGAGACCCAGGAATGGTTTTTTTCTTCTTCTTTTGGTTCTTGACAGTTATCATTGCTTGGTATATTTGGAAATGATTATATTTCTATCTCTTTTCTTCTTACTGGAAACACAATGAAAAGAAAGTGATACTTTTGTGATTATCAGTGAAAGTAAAATATGGAAATAGAAAATTTTCCTTAAACCAAATAGACCTTTAATTTTTTATTTCAAGAAAAGATGTTGGCATCTTAAAGTGGACTTTTCTAATATATAAGACTATTTGCCAAGTAACCTCAGCTACAGAGAAGACAGACTTTTACTTTCTGGTAGCTCTGAATTTGGTTACTTCTTATTCTTCTCTGGTTTTGGGGTTTGGAGGTGTTCACTTGTGAAAAATGTGAGGTTTGTAATAATCCAATCTCTTACATATAAACAAACCAGTGGAAGAATGCAGCTTAGGATAGTGATTTGGTGGTAGACATACCTCTCCCTCATTTCTGTATTCTTGTATTGTTTTCAGACATTATAAGTCAAATTTGAAGATTTCTGTTGCTGGCTATTTTTTTTATTCTCTTATGAGTTAGAATAACATTTTAATGGGAAATGGAACATTTCTTGGAGGAGTTTGTACAGTGGTTCCTTATTGTTTTCTCCACTACTCATTGGTTGTTTTTTTCTTTATCATTGAGTTGGCTGATTGCCATGTCCACATTTTGGAACGTTCATTCTCAACAGAGGTCATTGGTGCCAAAATGCCCATAGTAGCATTCCTGTTTTTAGACCCTATTGGAGCATAGGACAGCGACTTTACTCTGCTTCTGCATATGTGATTATTCTCTGCTTGTGTTTGATGAAGGCTCTGCATTTGAAGGAGGTGGCCACAGGAGATAGAGATTGATTGGGTGAATTTTTTAAAAAACAAAACCTGACTTGTGAAAGCAAAATGCACAACATCACTTGAAGGCAGTGTTCATATAATGGACCCAGGCCTATTTAGTTTTGACATGTTAGTATAGTAGAACTTAATGCCTAGCACTTGGCAATCTAATGCTAAGAGAATTTTCATCCGAAATAGCAAACCAAATACCCCTCCGTTCCACATACCTAGAAAAGTCTTGTACCACATACCAAATGGACTGCAAACCATGTCTATCACTTGTCCATGGTACTTGTTTGGATCCAGATAAGGACTAATGGGAAGGGAAATGTATTAGTTTTATTGCAATATATACCAAGTATTTTATATGAAACAACCATGCATGCCAGTGATTCCCTTAAAAAATATTGGTTAGGGTCATCTATGATATGATGTGTTTATTTGGATGTTAGATTTAAGTTATCTAATCTTCCTTCTTCCCCCTTTTCAACAACATAAATTGAGTTCATTTACGTCTTTTCTTGTTTCTAGAAGCTTGCTTTTACTTAGCAATGGCGCTTTTCTGTTTATTTAATGGCAAAAAATAGGAAATCATTGATGCAGCATCTTATGTCCCGCCACCTCCCTCAGAAGAGCAAAAGAAGAAAATTGCGAAGATGTAAGAGCACTTCTCTTTTTATGTTTTCTAATACTTCAGGTTAAATACAATTTCTTATTTTGGGTACCACTTTGCTTGTGGCTTCTATTACACTAGAATGGTGAAGGGCATGTAACTGACAGCTGTTAATCAAATTTGCACTTTTGAAGGGCTGCCATAGGAGAACAGAAACGCCTCAAAAGCAAGAAGGTGCTTTCAGATAAGAAGGCGTTTAGGAGAAGTAAAAATAGCTGGGACTAATATGGTGTTGTCCAGAATCTTGAAACTGTTTTATCATTTTTGTAAGCTCCCCATTCAACATTATTGGTTTCTTGAGATTCACACATCAAACATTTTAGGTAAATAACCAAATTCGTCCATGAAAGTGTGAGGCACTAACAAATTGGTCTCTGAAAGATGAAAAATTCAAATTTAGTTCCTGAATGTGTAAAAATTGCGACAAATTAGTCATGCAATCTCCAGATAATTTAATGACAAATTGGTCCTTAAACTTTGTAACTTAAAAATACAATTCACTGTTAAATTGATCATTGAACATTACAACTTAATGACAAAATGATCTCACAAATTTAATGGTAATTTGTTGTACTTTTTGCACATTCAGGAACTAAATTTATATTTTTCATCTTTTAAAAATTAATTTATCATCGCATCACACTTCTGGAGACAAATTTGACTATTTATCCAACTTTCTATTGTCAATTTCATTATGCCTATATTCTCAATTGATGTCTTCTCTGAATCTTTGCGCTGCAAGCGCACAGTCCTCTGATACTACCATATTGGATACACACACATTAGATGAATGGTTGAATATAACCGCGAATTCAAGTAGCATAGCCCAACAAGCAATCATCCCGCTGGAAGGATCTCAATGGTGGTTTGTGACTACCTATTGTTAGTTAGCCAAAATTGTGATGTGGCTAGGATCTAAACGAATACAATATTTTCAAATAGAAATATCATATATTGATTGAATATGTATTGTATTCTATGTCAGCCTTTTGCCCTTTTAATGCGCCTTTGGCACGTGTCCAGATTGATGGATCTATATAAACATTGATAGTCAACAACCCTGTTAACGTGCTTCACGTAATGACACGTCAATACACAATTCCGCTGTTATTGCAACCAATTTTGTCATTCAGATAGCTAAGGTTGGTTCCTTAGTAGGTTCGTATATTGTTACATTTCCGTGATAGACTTTTTATTTTATCCTAGTAGGTAGAAGAACGGTTCCACTTGTATTACACGCAATTTGCTAAAAATTGAAAATGGGATGCATTGCTCTTAAACAAATACACGATAAATTTCATGTCATTTTCTTATTGCTTTTTAAGTTTTAACCATAACTCACGGTGGTCCTATAAACTATAAGATTCGGGATGTCGTGACTAAAATGTGTTTTCGTGCTCTAGGGGCTAGGCCGTAGGGCCATACATGATTGCAAACTGGATTTTCTCTTGCAGTAGCACAAAAAACGAAAGTATGAAAGTTTAAAATTATGAAGAAGAAAAATAACTAAATAACAGAGAGATATGGAGAGGATGCAGAGGGATGTGCGGTAAATGATTCAAATATATATGGGATGTTATCGTTGTGCTGTGAATGATTCAAAGATAGATGGGGTGTTGTCCTTTCCCTTTCCAATTTCTGAGCTGGTAAATTTATACTAATTCTTACTAAATAGATAAAGAAAATATTGAATGTTTTTAAAGTTTTAAAACATTAAATTTCTTTATTTTTCATTTAATAATTTTTACAAAGAAAAACATGTTTTTAGTTTTTATAATACGATTAAGTGTGTGTGTTTTTTATTGAATAAACTTTAAATTACATTTAAAGAGAAGTACTAATTTATTATTTCTCACAAAATGGTGCATTGGACCATGTGCCCACGTGTTGAAATATATGAATTTTGTCCTTTCCAACATTAAAAAGCAAGATAAAACTATACCTTTTCAAAGTTTGAGGGTTAAATTTGTTATAAAAATATAAGGACCTTGAACACATTTGATTGAAATTACATAAATTAAAATAACTATTTTATTAAAGTATTATACAAATTTATGAGAGAATTTGTAAAAAAAAAATTAGTTGGCTTAAGAAAAGGGACAATCTACAAATATGGGTGAAGAGAAGATCAGAGTAAGGTGCTATATCTACATTATAACGAATCATAAAACAAATAGGATGGTCTGTGGCATACACAATTCATGCCGTATTGTATCAGCGTATTTACACCAGAAAGAGCAAAATTGAATACTAGTTACGGACATGCCTTTCGTAAAACAAGTTAAAGACAAGATAACCTAGGCAACTATACTTAACTTTAGTCCTAATCTGTCCCTAATAGAAGTGCTGCTAAAACTAAAAACGTAACCCTAGTGAGACAAAGAACATGTTAAAAATCTGGTACAAAATAATTTGAGACAAAACTCATTCGGCCAAAGAATCAGAGAACATTGTTTTATTTTTATTCCTTGAATCTGCATTGAAAATGCACCTCATAACTGCAAATCAAATATGCACAAATTCATCGTCTAATAACGTGCACCTCCCCTGATTGTTGGTCAACATGCTTGAACCATCTCTTAGCAGCCGAGCCCCCCCCAATGGCCGACACGTGTGCTATGTCAAGCCCCTTCCCCACAGGAAGAAACACCGAACGAACCACACGACGCGACCCTGACCCTTCTTCGAGCACGCTCCGCCATCTGAAACCCGAAGAAGAAGCAATATTGGTGGCGGAGTTCACGTTCTTGCATATCAGAACCGCGCCTTTGTTACTCAGCTTCGCCAGCCTCAGCACTCTGGAGAAGTTTCCGCGCGTGGAATCCACCACCATGAAGTCTATCCCACCGCCAAACCCCTCCATCACCTCCTCCGCCTCCCCCACCACGATCTCCGGCGACATCCCCGCCTCTCCCATTCTCTCCGCGTACTCCGCCCTCGACCTCTCGTCGGGCACCACGCACACGTGCCTCCCGCACGTGTGAGTTCTCGCCACGGCTAAACCCACGCTCGTCGCTATCACTCCCCCCTCCGACCACGTCTCCACGATTAGCTGCGCGTTCCACCCCGCCGCCATCGCCGACACCAGCTCCGCCACCCCGGATTCCCGGAAAATCCGACACTTCAAAGAAAACCATAAAACACGATTAACAAAAACTAACGATTATTTATCGATATAAAAAAATACTGAATTTTCTAGAATTTGGATCTGATCTAACTAAATGTCACAAAACATGCTTGCAGGTAAAATAAAGATTATCTTTCATTTACATATACTATTTTGATTATATTACTAGTCGAAGTGGGATATTTAACTTAAATAAATCAAATAATGGAGTAGAAACAGACCAAACAAACACAAAGAAGGTGCTTACATGCTTTAAGATTGACGAGACATAATGGAAGAAAGAAGAGATTCCAAATTTGAATCTCAAATAATATTTCTAATAAAATTAACAAAAGTAACATTTGCCTGTTAAAAATAATGCTTACAGATTGAACTGTTTCGATGTATGCTTTGGATGCTGTCTCTGGGGACCAAACTAGTTTCATTTTCCTCCGATTGGTTTCTCTGTCTGAGATTGTGAATGACTGAATATGGGATGAATTGGGTCACGAGGGATTAATATATTGGCGATGGCGAGATAGGGAGAGAGAGTAGGACCGTTGACATTTATTCCGCGCCAATCTGACGTGGTTGTTAGATTCGGATAACTCCGGTTTTTTCTGTTTGTTTTTCTTCACAAGTGTTATTCTTGTCTCTCTGACTCACGATTAACAATGCTTTTCCCTGTCATGTCTTACGTGTACTGTGCTAACAGAATTTAGTTGCACATTCATATCGGAAGATTGGAAAGAAATAAAAAAATAATTAAATTGAATTTAGTATGGTAAGTTTTGTTGTATTCAGCAAATAAAACGTGGTAAGTTTAGCAGGATGGATATTTATATATAAAGAAATAAAATGTGAGATAAAATAAATAGTTTGTTTTTTATATTCCAATTTTACACTATTAATTGTCTATCAATACAAAAATATTATTAGTATAACTTTTCAGGAAATTGTTATAAAAATTAATGCATTAATTATACTAATTTATGATAGAGTGTATATATTATTTACTTTAAAATAATTGATGTAATGAAGAGAGAGAAAATATATATTGTAAGAATTTGTTAAAATAATATAAATAAATACAAATGAAATTATGTACTAGTGATATATATATGTTGTTAATCAAGAATCCGATTTGGTGCATTTATGCATTCATAAATCAATATCATTAGATGAATATTGAACAATTTAAATTTTGAATGTATATTTTAAAGTGTAATTTACAAGATAAAATATTATATGTTTGATCTTTATCCAATAATTATTACTACCATGACTGTATATGTGTTAAATTCAAAGGACTGAAATATCTTACTGTCCCACAAATCGTCCCCTTATTTTTTTAAGGAAAGTACTTGCAATTTTAAAATATTATATATATATTTACTTTTTTTCCTAATATTTTATAGGTAATAAGATAGTGAAGCAGGAGGAGGAGCAACATGATTTACAATTATTTCCATATATAATTTTTCTCTAAGATTTGAGGTTATCTGATTAGCTAGAGCATATGTATGTGTTTAATTTGTTTGACATCTACATTATACCTTATACTTTATAATTAGGGATTAAAATGAGTCAAATTATTTATCAAAGATTTTTAATCTGTCCTGATTTGTTTATTATAAAAATCAGACTAATATTTTTTGAAAAACTTGTTTAAATAAAAAAGTCATGTTCAAGTTTTAAAAAAAGTATGTTAGGCCTGTCTGGCCTATTTAATATGTATATATATTGTCAATTTGTCATACCCTAATTCTATTCGGGTCCAAAAAAATGAAAAACAAAAATATTTTTTAAAAAAATATTTTAAAAAAATCAAAATGAAAGAAAAAATAATTATTTTAAAAAACAAAAATAAATAAAAAGAAAAGGGAAATGATGAAATGGAAAGAATAAAAAAAAGGAAAGAAAAATATTAAAAAAAGGAGAAATAAAGCGTAAAAAAAAGACAAAGGAAGATAATAGAAAAGGAAAAAAGGAAAAAAATATTAAAATAGAAAAAAAAAGAAAAAGATATGGAACGAAAGAAAAAAAAAAGGGAAAGAAATATAATAAAAAGGAAAAAAAGATGATAAAACGTAAAAAAAGAGAAAATAAGAAAGATTGAAATAAATTTGATTTTAGATTTACAATTTTTACATTCATATTTATGATAGACTTTTTAATAGGTTCATGGGTCAAATCAGACTTTTAAATAAGTCAAATTAAGCTAAACAAAAAAAAAAATTTATAACAAATAAATACATCAAATCAGACTTTATATTTTTAAATCAAACTTAGATCTGACCTGATTTTACTCCTACTTATAGTCCACACATAGAGGTTAGAGTGTTAGAAAAATTAAAATACACACAAATGTTCTGGTTCGGCAATTTCAAACCCTAAAAAAATGCTATACTGGAACAACAATTATTCATTATATTCGTGAGTCGTGACTGAATGCAGAGAATCCAGGGCTCTTGTTAACCATCAATGTGAAAGTTGAATTTCTACTTACTTTTGTTTCCTCTTGCTGCCCTTGGTTTTGGTTTTGGTTCAATCGTAGTGCCACTGCCCACTTGCTTGGCCAATGACTCTTGTGAGTAACCAAAATTATCACAGGCATATAGGCCAACGCCACTGAAAGTAACATCTATAAAATCATATGGGCCATGGCCGTGTGAGCAGGTGTTGGCTTCCAATGCCATAACAGAAAAAAAAAGGAAGAAGAAGGCTATTTTACAATAATTTCAAGATAAATATTACCTATAATTAATAAAACCTTTCATAAGTATAATTTATTAAATGTATATTTTTATTTACTCTATGAATATATTTCAGAAAGAGTCTTTTCCGTCCACGGAAGTATCAAAGACAACTTACAAGTATTTTGTTTTCTATATATAAAATTATATCAATAAATGGTTTACAAATTACAACTTACAAGTGTTTTCTTAATAAGTCTTTAACTATTATTACAAGGAATTTTTTTATCAAATAGAACAATAAAAAAAAGTTCTGAAAAAAGAAAATATCATAAATAGTAAATAATTATTTAAGTTTATGTACCATGTCTTTAAACCTTAAAAAAATATCACGCACTAAATTTATTCATAGCTAGCCTCAGAATACTGATTACTTTTGCGCGCTTGTCGGAAAGGAATCCCTTGTCAGTAATAAAGTTGGGAAAAAGACTGCAACAACGCATATTCTATGTTTGTTTAATATTAAAATATACTATAGTGCAAAAGATAGAAAAAGACACAAAGAATAGATGGGTCGTGAGTCATGACATGATAAAAAAAACGGGGGGGCATGCAAATGGAGAATTGGACATCGTCAAATGAATGACTTACATTCGTTGGTGTGCATTCTTAGAGAATAAGAATTCAGGGTATCAGATTACTTCCAGAAGCATATTACATGTATTTTGTCTCTCAGGGGTTTCAAGGTCACCGCGTCCATAACGATATATTGATATGAAGAGGATCTGATCTGAGTCTAAGTCCCATTCAAAACCGCATTTTCTAAGTAGGTATCTATGCTGATCAGGTGCTGATATGTTCCAATACTCCCAAAAAACCTGATCTCATTCTAAAATTTGCACAATTAATCTCATAAAAAAAGAAAAAAATAATTATATATTGACAAGATAAATTTTACACTTTTGTTCAATTATATTTTACTTATTCTTTATAATAAATTTATTAACTTTTATAAATATAATTTTTTTTATCAAATAATGTCACATCATTTCATTATATTAAAAATTCCAAAAAACTGTTTATTAAATTATTTTATATTATCAATATATTATTATTAAACTAAAAATAAAAGGTGCTGCTTAGCTTGGATGCTACGCTTACAGTAACTCCACAAAGCCAACTACATCATAAATCACATTCCATCTGTTGGTTTACGTCACCCAGTTAGGTTTTGGTTCCTATTCTCCCCTCGTTATCGCCCATTTTGCCCAGTCCAACGTATCTGGACCATTTGGGGTTGCACATACGCAATTTCTTTAACATGTTAAACTTATAACCATATGCTATGATATTTCAATTAATAAACGTAACGATGTACTATAGTCAAATAATGGATATTGTGGGGATACAAATAATGGGTTAGTAAGTATTACAGGATTTAAAATATGGTGGCCCACGATCCGATTATGACCCTCCAAAATTATAATCAGCTCCAACAATTCACCGGCTCCATTTTAGTATATAAAATATATAATTATATAATAACGTATATTCCTTCGTGGATTCAAAAGTGACACTTACCCCGCTGTTTGCTTAAGAGTTTGAGAAAAAAATCAAATCAAAGAAAAAATGAATTTTTGTTTTTAAAAGTCTATTTTTTCTTTTTATTTAATCAAATTTCCTTCCTCTTATCTACACTGACCATTAAGCAACTTTAACTCAATTGTTTAAAGTTTAAACTGCTTTTTAAATTATGAAACCAAAGTATAAAAATTGTGAATCTATCTTTCTTATATAAAAATTTGAATTATAAAAACATTAACGACTTTCACCAATCCAGATGTTCTTGGTGAAATAGTAACTTCATCCTTTTTTTTTCTTTCACACTATGGAAAATATAAAATATCTTGCGCTAATTAAGAATATAGTCAAAATATTCCTTATGATATGTGAATATTTTTTCTTCTTCTGGAATTAATTTTTTAAGAGTAGGTTAGGTCTAGTCTATTTTTATTATAAAGTATCCTTTTTTATTTATAGAAACATGAAAAAGTAAAGAGGAAAAAGAGAAAAATTATTTCCACTTAGATACGAATTAATTTCTTTGATTCACATGTTCACGAGCTTAAGATCATTATAACTTCAATATATATTTTTTTAGTTTAAACTAGCTTTTATTTATCCCCTTATAAATGAACAACTTGCAAACAACACCCTCTTTTTAAAATTAAACCAACCAAACAGATTGAGAAGCCTTGGCAATTTAGTAGTGGGCTAAACAAAATAACTATTAAAATTTGGTGCGCTACTTTGTATACATAACACTATAAATTTCAAGATCCCATCATCATGTTGTTTGATCAAGTTCTACTTAAATAAATAAATAAATAACATAGATGATAAACAAAACAAACACTACAATAAACTTTGACTTTGCTAATTAAAAACTGATATTAATACATATTTATGAAATTTTCTTCGGATAATTAATCAACAATCAAATTTCTCTTCTTTTTTTTTAGATATTCTCTTAAACATTATTAAGTGCAATATCAGAAAAGAAAAGTGATACAATTAAAGTGAAACCGTTGTAAGGTTGATTTATATTAAACTACTACGTCACTGTGTGCAGAGAGATAAGAGAGAAGGAAAAAATTACGAGCATCATTTAGAAAAAAAATTATAAGGACTAAAATCAAAAGGCAATATATATTATAAAAACCAAAAACATGTTTAAATCATATAGACTATATGTTCTTAATAAAACAAACTTTTTTTTTCCTAATTTACTTAGTTTAAAAACATACTTATTTGAATGAGTTTTCCCCTTAATTTCAGTGTCAGCATGCTATATGTAAAAAATATTGATATTAATACGAGACAAACGTACATTTGTAAAATCTTTTTTGGACATATCTTGAAAATATTCCTGATAAGATGTGATTAAGTGTTCATACCTATAAGATGTATCGTTTTCATTTTTTGAACTTTGTTTTTTAATAAGCTCTCATTCTTTGAAGTTTGAACTGAATCCAGTTATGTGAGTGTGACCATGTCAAGATAACAATCATGAATTGATGGACGTTACACGTTGCTAAAGGAGCACAATATCGTCTATTTTTCTCCATCGTGAGTTCGTGACCCACTAGGTACACCAAGATAGTTACCAACTTGTCTATCAAGATACTTAGCAGAAAAGATATTTAACAAAAGTAGAATTCCATTAGATAAGAAAACAATTAGAGATATTTCAATCTGAAATATTGAAAATTATTAATGTAATTACTTAAGTAATAAAATGAAATAACATGCTTTTTGTCTTACCTCTTGAATTTGACAAGACTTTTTGAGAAGCTTATAAACTTCTTTGGTTAGTGTATATTTTCCAAAAAATAAAGAGTTAGTGTATTAGGATATCTGTGTGTTCTCAATTAAGGATTTAGGTTTATGGATCTTTTATTCATTTACATAATATTCAATTTTCTTATTTTTATATAATGTAGAACTTCATCTAATATTTATACTCTAATATAATTATTTCCTGTAAAATATTGTTACTGATATTTTTCGAAACCCAGATTGGCTTGTCATCTCCAAAAGTCTTCAATGAAACGAATCATCCCAATCATCCACTGCCTTTAAAAATGCATCCCCAACATCAATTCCAAAGAATAAGTTTTCACCAAATGCAATATATTAGGCCTTGCCCACCACGGTATGTTACTAGTTTATTCCTACACAGATAAATCTAAATCTAATCTAATCTATTAGTATGTGGTTTTTTAAGTGAAACCTTAATATAATCTATCTGTATAAATTAATTAAGACTCTGGTTGCTGTTGAACAATTCAAATTGATCACTGGATAACTTATAAATCAATTATTATAGTTAACTAAAACTAAAAACGATAAATCCCAAGTTAGTTTTTTTTTATAAGCTAAGACTTAAGTTTTTCTTTTGTTGCTACAAGCTAAGACTTTTAAGCTAGTGAAGACTTAAGAGGCAATCTTAATTGACTAGTTGTAGAAAAAGTCGTAAAAGGCAAATTTCGTAAGGTTGACCAAACACGGGACGGTTACGCGCTTTTGTTTTGAAGCTAAAGCTATAATTACACGTATTGAACGAGGTTGAAATGACTTTTGAATTGGCATTTTGACGGTTTAATTATTAGTAAAAATTGTATATTTCAATATGTATTTTATTTATCTAGTGAAAGATATGATACATTCTCTCATTGGAGAAACGCTCAAATTAGTTATTGAAAAATATATTCTCATGACTTAGTATCAAATAATGATTTACTGATGGAATGATAAAGGAATAGTATTCAACAATAAATCATGAGTTATGCTACGATTATTAACAATTTCTTCCATAATCTAAAGTTACGATTGAATACGTACCCTTCGAATAGACGATTTATTTACAGTAAAAGAACATCCTTCAACGCTATGAATCGTGCAGAATAAACAAACAATTATTTGGCAAAGGATATGTTATGACTCATGACTGTGCTAAAGAAAAAGCAAGCCGAGATGTTAGCAAGTACCCCACTGTCTCACTCATTATACACAAAGAAAAAGTGGTAGATTATGAAGAATGTGAAGAAGGATTAGGAAGCATGGTCAGCTCTTGAATCACCTCCACCACAGTTGGCCTTTGCTCTGGCACTTCAAGGGTGCACTGAATTGCAAGCTTTGAAAGAATCGCGGCTTCGGATTTAGAATAAGATCCCTTCAGATTTGTGTCAACAAAGTCTTCAAATCTGGAAGCTTCAACTGCTACCCGGATTGAACCCCCTATCAATGCCTTTCCAGATAGAACTTGAAGGATTATAACCCCAAATGCATATATGTCACTCTTCTCAGTCAAGCGACCTGTGGTAATATATTCAGGAGCTAGGTATCCCATGGCAGCACTTGCTTTAAGAGCTGAGAAGATAACATCATCTGCAAGAAGCTTAGGGAGGCCAGCATCCGTGATCAAGGGGTTAAATTCATGGTCTAGAATAACTTTTTCAGCTGAAATGTTTTGGTGTACTATTGTTGGCTTGCTTGCTTCATTGTTGTGCAAATAACCAATACCTGGTCATCAAGGAATAGTCAGTATTAAAATAAAAAAAAAGAAATATAATTCACTAGGGTTAGCATGTTGGTGCACCATCACATGTCTATGATACCGGCCGATATCTATAGAGCACATATATTCAAGTTTTTCAAGTTATCAAAAAAAAATTAATAACACTTGATTATATGTCATGTAAAGATTAATCAGGACTATTGTCCCGAATTACATAATACTTTATATGAATTTCAAATAGTTTGCATGACCTCTAATGTTCAAACTTTATTATTAGCATGACATTATAAAAATAAAAATTAAAAAAATAGAAGAAGAAAAAGAAATAGATACTATCTAGAGTAGCATCTGATGCAGAATTGGGAGTAAGAAAGGACTAACCTTTTGCAATTCCCTTGATGATAGAAACTCTCTTGGACCATTCAATTACATGGTCACTTCCATCTTCCTTATCAAGATATTGAGACAGATTACCTCTGGTGGCAAAGTCATAGACAAAAAACCACTCACCTCGACTCCTCGAGTAACAGAAGCCTCTCATCTTTACAATGTTTTCATGTCTCAGTGAGGTTAACAGGCTCAACCCCTTCAAAAATTCACCTTCCTCGGTTTTGCAGCAAGTCACACTAATGCTTATAATAGCCACAAGAGAACCGTCTCTATGAACTCCTTTATAGACTGCTGAGAATTTGCTCTTACTCAATAAATTGGCCTCAGAAAGGTGCTGTGTTGCTGATTCAATCTCATCAATATTGAATCTAAAACGGTTCAAATATTCAAGGGATAATCCACTCTCATTTTGACCATCACCCAATGAATCCCAACCATCATAATAATACTCAAGATTAACAAGTGGAGATGAACTTCTGTAGAACTCTTTAGGCTGGTAAGGACTACGTTGGCCTTCAGAATAATCTGATGTGTTCCTAACCCTCTGCCTTTGGCGGCGGTATCTGACAAATATGAAAATTCCAGAACTTATGAGTGTGATAACAGTAGTTGTAACACTTGCTGCAATGACAAGATGAAGAAAGCTTCTTGATTTTGAGCAATGGGTCTGGTTACAATGCAAGTGGGTATTTACAGACTTTGGGAATGTTATTGGAGGATTTCTGTTTATGGATATATTTGGGGCACTAATCTGACTAACGCCAAATATTGTATCTTTGTTGCAAGCTTTCAAAGTAGAAAAGCCATTTCCACAGAGACCTTGGTTGTTTGCACCTTGGAATCCTTCCCTTAATCTCTGCAATGCTTCATTTTCATTTTAAAGCATTAATTAGAATGCGTCCGAATGCACAAAAACAGACAAATTTTGTTGCAATGAAATAAGGACAGAGGCATACCAGAAGGAACAGGCCCTGAAAGAGAATTGTTTTGAATATCTAGAATTTCTAAGTTTGCAATATCAGCTAGTGCTGCAGGTATCGTGCCATTGAAGTTGTTATAGCTCAAATATAGCATCCTTAGCTTCTCCAATGAACCCAAGCTTTGAGGAATTTGACCAGCTAATTTGTTATGTTGCAAAGAAATATCATTAAGCTGCTTCAACGAACCCAGTTCCTCAGGTATGTTCCCCTCTAGTTGGTTATAGCCTAACTGCAGCACTAAAAGTATGAAGAGCAAGGAAACTTGGATTAGCATACAGAACTCTTACTAAAACCCCTCAAGTCTGATACTAAGTACAGGTAACCTCATTAAAAATCAATTACAAGGGGAATAATTGGGTTTATTGAATATCATTCATTTTTAACACAAGTGGACATAATAATACATATTTACTATTTCCAAGAGGAGGAAAGGGTGAAATGGAGAAAATCGTCCACATCCAATTTTTAACTGGACTAAGTCACATCCATATCAACAATAGTTGTCAAGCAACTTAACTAACAGATTGTTTGGCAAATAATTTACATAATTTAAATCAATTAAATTCATTTTACCCATCAAAGGTCTTCAACTAAGTGTGTGTTTTGATAGCCTCCAAAATGATGGTAGACCATAGTGAGGTGGGTCGACCTTGATTTTAACCAGATTTTATGTTTGGATTGTTTTCAAAATCATGGTAGAATCAATTATGATACAAAAAAATCATGGAAGAATTGAAGCAAGTAGAAGTAGCTTCTACTTCTACCAAAATCAATTCTATCAAGACACTAAATGCAATCCATGGAAATTTGTTATTCAAAATCAATTTTGTCATGGCCAAGCCAAACACCTTTTTTTTTGCTCACATTAAATGCAATCCATGCAATTTAAGATTAATGATGCCTCTACCACCGGTTTTCTATATTCAATTTCAATCATGATTATACCCAAATTGTACGTCTAGAATTTAGACATATCCTCCATGTACATGAATTTAAACCCAAAAACAGCTAACCATATAAAAACAAAACTGTGAGTAGAAAACTTGATACACCAAAGTATAAACTCCCACAAAACTATACACTAACCTTGGAGACTAGTCATGTTCCCGATATCAGGAGGAATGGTTCCAGATAGATTATTAAAGTTGAGATAAAGATCGAGCAATTCTTTAAGATTTGCAATCTCTCTTGGTATGTCCCCAGAGAGATAGTTGTAATGCAAGTATAAGCCTGACAAGCATTTGAGTTCAGCCACAGCAGGAGAGACAACCCCAGAAAGACCTCTTCCTGGCAATGATATATTAGCCACTTTGTTGTGCTCGTTGCACACAACCCCCAAGAAAGAACCACTGCATGGATCACCCTCACCGATCCACGAGCCAAGGAGCTTGTCTTGTGGGTCCAAAGAAGATTTCAAGTCCATGAGAGCTCTTAGTTCTGCATTTCCAAGAACTAGTAGCTGTGGATTAAATGCAACCAACAAACAAAGATGAAGGAGGAGATGAGAGAAACTCATTTCCAATTTTGGAGCAAAAATCTTCCAAAAGTACTACTAAGCTGAAAGAGAGGCACCCATGTGAGCTTTTGTCACAAGGATTCTAACTTTGGTTTCGGGTTGTTGGTCAATGGTCACCAAGCATGACTTTGTTAGTCTTAGTTTCTAGACTTTGTCTAACACATTGAATGTGGTAGTTTGTGCTTCTGCATAAAGAATGAAATGAAGGGGAAGCATTTTGAAATAGGGAACATAGCTAATTAAATTAACTTTATGAGTTGCTGACAGATAGGTTGGTTCACATAGCTTCTCCACGAGGAGATGGCAGTCAGCAAGGATGGTTGCCACTCCTTGGAAAAAAAATTCAATTGCAGAATATTAATGGCAATAATCAATGATGTGGGTACTGTGGACCACCTCAGTTTGACTATTTGGCTTTCAACTTTCCAATTTGGCTACAAAAATTGAAAAGTAATTGCTATAGTGTTCATTATTTACTATTTTTCTCATAATGAGATTGGTTTATCTTGTCTTTATTCTAAGGCTCTCTGCTTTAGTGTTTCTTAATCCTGGATTCTTTTTACAATGTAAACAACTTCGGCTGATAAAGAAAGGAGCCTTTGATGGGTTTGGATATGAGGACAATATTACGACAAATTTGACTTGTTTTACCGAACCCGGTTTGATTTGTGTGTATAGTTAGTTATAACTTATAAATCAATGAGCGAAGAGCTTAATTTATATAAACTATTCATAGAAAATATTTTACAGACATTGAATGAAAATTCATTTTATCTTCACTTTATATTAATGAATTCAGTGGTGTGATAAAATGATCAAATCTTATTAGATATATGTAGAAAAATATTTTATACGTGTGTTGTATATAAATATAAATAAAGTTCATGTAAAATAAAACTATAAAAGTTTTCCTGCTGTAAGAAAAGTTATTAACGTGCGAAAAAACACTTCTCATAATTTTCCGAAATGAATTCCCTTATTATTACGCAAGAGAAGCATAAGTATGATGTGTGAAAAAGCATCAACGTGGATGACCGACCCTCAACCCACACGGCAATGGAAGCATAGGGACGACGTGTGTGAAAAAGGACCAACGTGTGGATCATTGTACCACGGCTTAAATTATGGCCTTTTAGAGCGTATACTTTGGGATCATTAAATTTTTTGAACTGTAAAAACTAAAAAGCCAGGGCTGGCCAGGTGCTAGTAGAGTCAATTGTCAATTTGTCATGTGTGTGTGATCATCCTTTTCAATGCTCTCCACTTTACCAAACACGATTTCTGCATTATCAATAAAGTATAAATTTGTTTATGAGAGAAACTTTCGCTAATGGTGAGGGAAAGAGCAATAGCGGCCTTTCCATTTTGTTTTTGTTTGTTTCTGCTGAAAGAGACCTTAGTTGTCCTTGAGTCAAGACTACATCAAAGATAAAAGTCAAACCGCCACTCATAATCGCTGCCACCATTCTCGATATGATTGAAATCAGAAAAGGTAACTAACACTACGAAAATTCAAATCCTTTTCTTTTTCAAACAGTTTGTATATGTTGAGATTTTTTTTATGAAAATATGTAGATTTTTTAGAATGGTGTAAAATATTCACTTACTTTGTCGGGATCCAGAAGTATTTTTACACGTTTGATTCTTTGGATGGATTATGAGACTAATAATCGAAGTTTAGTCATAATTATACTTAAAATTTATTAAGTCTTCTCAAAAATGTGTATGATATGGGGATCAAATTTAAATTTTCTTCCACAAATTTAATAATTTAATGTGTATTGTCAATTGAGTTAAACTTATTAAATGGAAGACTTTTTTTAAAAATTTTCTTGATTAGTTCAATTTTAAGAGGAATAGGAGCGAAAATCATGACAAAGAGAAGAGACAATTTAAAACATTTTAAGTGTATTTACTAAAATATTCATACTTATAAATTTTTAAAAACCAAAATTATATCAGTAAAAAAAAATTGTAAAATCTCACATTATCTTGTCAATCAAACAAGAAAAAGGTTAATTCTCCTATATCAAGATCTCTCCCCACCTTTGAATAAGATATTTAATAAATAAATAAATAAAATTTCCTTAAAATACCCCATCTCCTTTGAATCAAACCGTTTCCTATTAGTGATATTTTTGCTTTCAACCACGTTTTTTTTTCATTCACAAGACTTGAACCTGAAACTTTACTTAAAGAATTTGAACACTTTTTTACTCGGACCAATGACTTACTAGAAAAATATGATGAGATTAATTATGAAAAAATAGTTATTTTTTAATTTTAAAAAATTAGCAAAAAAAAGTATCATTATAGTGTTACGCGCCTGCTGCCTTCCTTGGATGTGGTAGTCGTTTCTCAGGCTCCCTCTCTGGAATCAAACCCTAATTCTTCGTCACCCGTCACCACCATGGTAGGTCATTATCCTACCATCGAAAGTTGATAGGGCAGAAATTTGAATGATGCATCGCCGGCACAAGGGTCGTGCGATCCGACGAGTTATCATGAATCATCAAAGCAACAGGCTGTTGACCTTTTATCTAATAAATGCATCCCTTCCAGAAGTTGGGGTTTGTCGCACATATTAGCTCTAGAATTACTACGGTTATCCGAGCAGTAGATACCATCAAACAAACTATAACTGATTTAATGAGTCATTCGCAGTTTCACAGTTTGAATTAGTTCATACTTACACATGCATGACTTAATCTTTGAGACAAGCATATGACTACTCTCTTAGTTTTTTTTTTGTTAAATGTCACTTTTGATCTTTTATATTCGGTTAAATTAATTTTTAGTCTTCTGTTTAGGTTCGATTTGGTCTTCTAATTTTTTTTAGTTCAATTTGGTTATCTTATTTTTAAAACCAAATCAAGTTGGTCTTGCCATCTAAATTAAATTGGCAGTGATAGAAAATGCGTGCTTTGTAGCTATTTAAAATCACTTAGTGACAATTTTAAACAACCTCAAAGTGTGATTTTTTAACATCATTGAACCAATTCAGATGCTATAGGACCAAATTCAATCAATTCTAAAAATTAGAGAGTCAAATTAAACCTAAAAAAAATAAAGAATTAAATCAAATGTAAAAATAAATAAAAGGACAAAAAACTAATTTAACTTTTACATTTTAGTGTTTTTTTTTGTTTTATCCTTTAAGTTTTAAAACTCCCAATCTGGTTCTTTATATTTTGGAAAGTTTCTAAAGTTTTGTTTTTTTTGGCTAAATGTCGTTTTTGTCTTTTATCGATCCAAATAGTCTTTTGATTTCTATTCTTTAAAAGATAATAATAATCTCAATATAAATTGAATTTAGAGATCGATAACTTTGAAAGAATTTAGAGATCGATAACTTTGAAAGAATTTAGATATGTATTTTTTATAATTAAGGTAGATATGATATGTTGCCTTAGTGGTTAAGCCCTTCCATGTGAGGTCTGATATAGATTTGGGCTCTACTCTTATTTGGACTCCCTTCAAAGTAGTTAAAATGACCAAAAACATAAATTTTGGTTGAATGGACTTCAAATTATCCTTGTTTTTGTGCTCTTTGAAAATAAAAGTCATAATCAAACATACATATATCTAGTTTCTCAAAGAGGATTTCAAAAATTAAACTGAGATAAAATTAGAAGACTAATACTTTGTAAGTTTTGAATATTTTGAGATAAAAAGAAGGATAAGAGAAATAAGGTAGAAAGGGGTCACTTCCCCTATATGGTAAAGCATGAGAAGTGTAAACAAGAGAGAGAAATAATGAAATCTACAAAATAACATTAATTTTCTATGCAATTGAAGATTTTATCTCAAATTTTACACTTTTTTTCATGTGAAATGATATATATATATATATATATATATATATATAAATTTATAAGGATAAAATTATTTTTATAATAAAATATTTTGTCCCATTTCCTTTTCAATCTAATTGAATAAAGGAAGAAAATGTTGTTTTTTCTCTCTTCTTCCATATTTTTTCTCAACCCAATAATCTTTAAAAGTATAGTTGAAATAAGATAATTTTTTGTGTTTATATAACAAGGTTTTTTTGTTTTTAAGAATATTGTATATATTGAATAAACTTAATGTATAATGTTACAAAATAATTATGGAAAAATCATATAATAAAATTGAAAAATTGGAGCTATTCATTTCAACTATTTAAAATTAATCTAATTACATGCAAATATTAGAATATAACTTGGTTTTAACATTTTCTTTCTTTCATTGTAACATACAATTAATTTCATTTTAATGTTTAGCAAATTTTATTGAGACCTCACATTACATTCTCTTAATTTAGGTTTTATCATAGCACAATGCCATATCATATGCCTGCAATCTCTCATTTGTGACAACAACAACAACAACAATACCACCATTAATCCATGAGTTAATATATATTTTCAATTTTCTTTTTGGAGAAATTAGAAAAACACTTTGATTCATTTCAATAGTGTGGTGCGAAGAAGGTGTAAAGCCAAAAAAACAATGGGCACAAATTTAAGCGAGCAACAAGTTTCTGCGATGAAGGAAGTTTTCACATTGTTTGACACACATCGCAACGGTCGAATTGCACCATCAGAGCTTGGGATCTTGATGCGGTCTTTGGGTGGTAACCTAACCCAAACCCAACTAAAGGCCATCATGGCCAAAGAGAACCTCGCAGAACCTTTCGATTTCTCACGATTCCTAGACCTAATGGGGAAGCACTTGAAGGTTGAGCCTTTTGATGGCCCGCTACATGATGCCTTTAAGGTCCATGACAAGGAATCCACCGGCCATGTCTCTGTCATTGCGCTTCGTCACATTCTCACCAATATCGGTGAGAAACTTGAACCTTCTGAGTTCGATGAGTGGATCAAGGAGGCAAATGTCGTGTCTGATGGTAAAATCAACTACGGGGAATTCATTGCCAAAATGATCGGCAAGTGAAATAAGTTTGCCAATTCATATTCCTTTGTTTCTTTTTGAATTTTAATAAAATGTTTTATTGTTACTTTTTCATGTATTTTTTTTTCTTTTGGTGAAGCAATTGATTAATTGAGTTATGCTAAATTTTTAATAAATATATTTTTTATTCAATGATCATTTTTTTAAAATAAATATCATGTTGAGTGATGCAATTGTCTATAATTGTTTATTTTCCTTCTTTTAAGAAATGTGTGTGAAAGTTCAACATATGAGGAATTGTTAGTGTTTGAGTTTGTATATATGTGTATCACATTTGGAGGGTAAGTCATGATATAATGTATACATGAGGAGTGGTGATGGTTGTTCCTTCATGTGGAATTTAGATTTATTGTTCAACTTATGATTCTTTTTAATGCATGCTGCTCTATATTTCTAAACAAGTCATAAGCTCATGCCTCAAACATCTAAAAGTTATTATGTCTTTAACTAACTTGAAGAGGATAAGAGGATGTGTATGTATAATTAGGCTAATGAAAAAAATGTTTCTATTTTATTATAATTATTATTGCAATAGTGTTAATTACTAAATACTACAAACGAATGCAATATCAATGATTGTAAAGAAAATGTAAAGGATGATGGATGCTTTTAGGAACAACTAGACTAGAGGAATATAATATATTATTAAGGTACAAGTATGAATATGTTCTACTATCAAATGATTGAGTAAGATTGGAATGTAACTTTTTTCATTCTAAAAATAGCATGGACCACTAGTATAGTAAATTTGTTTTAATAGTAATAAGTATGTGATTGTTGAAATGTGAATATAAAGATCTAACTTTTCTAGGAAATAGAATGGTAAGTGATGTAGAGGAAAACCCATACTAAAAAGTAGAGTCTTCATTTCAAATGGGAGGTCTCTCATCGTACCAATGTGGCACTTAACGTTGTTAGATGAGCGTATTCATTTACTTAGTGGAATTTAAATCCAAGGGCGTGCATCAATACTACAATGGGGCACTGATTTTTATGTAGCCTCTTGTTTTATATGGTCATTAATGATGTGTTATGTAGAATTAGTGGTAGATATGCGCTTTACTCTAATTTAGCATTTATGTTAATGCTCTCAAATGTATCAATGGTTATTGCATATTTAGTGGCTATATAAAAGGCCATTTAATAATAGGTAGTCGTTATAGGGGGCATTTGTTTTTTGGTAAAGAACATAATGCTTGTAAGTGATTCGGGTACTCCTTATACCTTGTGGTAATGATAGTTTGTTTGGTTGATTAAAAAAATGAGCATAACCTCACACTTCCTTTATACGTGTGCACCTGGATTCGAGAACCATCGTGTCAAAGCTGATAACTTAGCTTAGGCATTATCCCTTCTGTCTATATGATATGTTTCCTTAAGCTAGAGTGGATTTAATAAAAATTGGAAACTTTAGGAAGACTTGGACCAATAAAGGGAACAAGGGTAAGGAAAGATAGTGGGGGAGGTATCGCCTTAAAGCCCAATAGATAGAATGTGTCCAAACATGTTTCATGGAATGTTTTCAAATGAATACACAATTAAGACTATTATTTGTAGGTGTAGATGATACAGATACTCGGGTTGATTTCATTAAAAATGTTACGTGTTTCTATTTACTTAATGTTTTGTAATGATAAAAAACATATGAAACACTAATAAGATTGTCCATGTTAGGATAAACTTTAATATGACACCTTATGTTTTAAATTTCCAATGCCACAGTGAAAGAAATAAAGGTTTGGTTCATATCAATACCAAGTGCACATGTTTGTGTAAGATGGTTGAACCATTATATGGAAATGTAGAAAACAAAATAAGGTCAAACTAGTTGAGATTAAATAGTGAATGATGTGTTAGAAGATGGTGTGTTTGCACAAACAATGTTATTCAAATGAAAAATAATGTCAAAACATTAAAATAAGTCTCATGACCAATATTTTGACATATTTGAACACATCCAAACAAAAATATTTAAATTAACAACAAAAATTAACTAAATTAAGCATTACGTAAAAGCATTCAAAATCGAATAAAACTACACAAAATAGATGAAAATTCAGTCAGAGTAAAAGAAAAAGAAAAGGATGACCCATCTTGGTGAAATATTCAATAGTCACTTACTTGATGGTCATGTTAGATATTAACCTAATATTTATTAACGATTAGCAGCAACAACGATTTTAAGCCTATGTTTGCCTTGGTGAAAAGAAATGAGATGGAATACAATGAAATAAAATGGAATGAAGTGGAATAAAACACAATGAAATAAAACCTTCATTTTATTATATATTATAGTGATAAAATGTAACATAATTTTTATTATTTCTCATTCCTCCTAGTTCGGAAGGCAAGAAAAATAAAGTTTAATAGAAGAATAAGATGTAGTAGTTTTACTAGTAACCTTAATTATATTCTATTATCATTTTATTTATCTAAATAATAAAACATAAATATTTTGTTTTCTTATATTTCATTCTCTTTCATCAAATCATAGTTAGTTTAATTAATATTAGGATGAAGATGAAATATGTATTATTGATTGAATTGTCATCTTTACTTTGCGTGAGTGTGTTCTTATGTATTCATATTTATAAAAAAAATCCCTATGTATTTTTTACTAATATTATTTTGAGTTTTTATAAATATTTATAGATTTGTTTTGTCACTCTTAAATATAATTTATCCTTACAGCATTGACACCACATCATGAAATGCATCAATTGTAATGATTGTTTTCATTTAAGAATACGAAGAGCAAATCTCAATGTTAAAGTTTATTCTTACATAAAGTATATCATTTATATGCAAATCAAGAACTAAAGATAATTTCTTTTTGTATTTTTTTTTATTTTCTATAGTATATATTGTATAAAAATTTTGTGTAAGTTTTCAACTACCTATAATTCCCAACATATAAGTACCAAACTCAACTTTCTTTAGGTTTGCACAATAAAGTCTAGATCATATTACTTTGTAATTTGTTATGTTGCTTTCTTAAAATATTTAAATATAACATTTATTGTTAAAAATATTTAACACACAATTCACACACACATTAAAATATTTAACACACAATTCACACACACACACACAGAGAAGTATATCATTTTAGTTTTTATTATTTTCATTTTTTCTAATACTTTTTTAATAGAGTTGATATTATCTTCTATGTGAAAAATAATGCATGTTGAAACTTATTTTTTATCTCCCTTTTTGACTCACTAGTTCATCCAACCAATTAAAGTTGACATAGTTACTTTATTGTTCAATGTTGTTTTATTAAATAATTTATTATATTTTAATAATAGTTTAAGTTTATAATCTTGATTTTAATTGTTTAAATTTATATGCTCATGTATCTATTATATATGTGTGTGTGTGTAAATTTATATGCTCATGTATCTATTATATGTGTGTGTGTGTGTGTGTGTGTGTGTAAATTTATATGCTCATGTATCTATTATGTGTGTGTGTGTGTGTGTGTGTGTTTTTGTGAGTTTGTAAAAAAAAAAATTATATAATTTATTTATTTTACTCATACTTTCACTCATTTAAACAAGTAGAACTTTTTTTGTACTTTCCTCTTTATTTATATCTATCCAATCATTTTTTTTGGTTCTATTTCATTTTTGGTTCTATTTCATTTTTAGTTCTGATTTACTTCTTCCTTAATTTTATTCTTCTTTATTTCTCTTTTAATTTAAATATAACATAAGAATCAAAATAAACAAACGCAAGACAAAAGTTAAAGGTCAATGAGGTGTGTTATATTGATTATAATATGCCTGAAGCTTTTTTCATTAAATAAACTAGACTATTTTATAAAAATAATCAATTAAATGTTACATTTTAAACATATAAAATAAGACTTTCATATTTATTGAGTTCACATATTTAAGTCTATCATTCTTCATACCTTTGTAGACAACATGATATTCAATATGAATTTTACATCTATTGGTCCTTATATAGTGGTTTACCGAAGTTGGTTGATGAGATCCATTAATTCAACAATTTTTTGTGCTAAGATTATACTTATTTTTTAAAAGTTTTTTATTACTCCTAAAACCAAACAAGGGACCAATGACTTTGGATCAATCTAGCCCAATGCATTGTTCGCACCTTGGCCCACCATATCATCCTTACATTTCAAACAATCAAGATTTATCTTATAGGACAAACGTTAACATATTGACTTACATGATAGACAATTAATATGTCTTCATTTAAAGACATAATTATTGTATTTTTTTGAATCATTTTTTGATACAACATGATGCCTATTTGCTAGAAATTAACATGGAAGAACAATGGCTCTAATGGTTGTCCTAACCCCTTTCCACCTAACCTTATAAACTTTTTCTCTACAAATATCCGAAGTAAGCACCTCCCACAAGAATGCATTCTTCAGTTAGTGTTAAAACTCTACTTGATTTATAATTCACTTAAACATTAGTAGTTATAGATGTCCACCAGCATCATCGACTCACCTTATGCCACCATCAAGACTATTTTGAACAAAACAAAAGCCATCATTGGTTTGGATATGCATTTTCTCCTCTTGTAAATGTGATGCCTATGTTTCTTGAAACATGTAGTCAAACTACCATTTCATTTTCGTGACTCAAACTTTGAATTTGAACCTTTCCATCATCCTTAACTCAAAGTTTTTCATCATATGTTTTCTTCTTCGGTCACTTTTTGAGACACATGTTTATGAGTCATCCTCTTTTTCAACCCTATTTTACTTATTCACTTTCCATTGTGTAAAAAGATTTCTTTCTCTTATCTCCACCTTTTCTACATTTCTTCCTTTGAGTAATCCATTAATACTTGATCGCTAAATTTGCATCCCGCTAAACTCAACTAAATCAAAGTGTTACACACAGTGTTATAAAACATGGCCCGGTCATTGACCCGGTCGAGTTACTGGATCAGTGGATTAGTGGTCCAACCAGTGGATCAGTAATTGGCCCGATTTGACCCGGTCTATATTAAAAAATTTAAAATTATATTATATATAAGTATTAAAGTTGATAACACAAGTAAAGTACATTAATAAAAAAAATGTATAAATAGCAATTAATTAAATTAAAACACAAATCCAATTTATAATTAAAAAAATAGCCAAAGGAGTATAGTAACAACAAAGAGGTACGGGAAGAAAATCCGGCCCAAGAAGAAAAACCTAACCCCTCTATATATAAAAGCATGTCTTCTTCCTCTTCAAATTAGCTGCCGCTGCTCGCATTGCTTATTGTTGCTGCGCTGCATTGCTTGTTGTTGCTACGTCTTTGCTTACTTGAGTGTGCATTTACCTTTGATTTATGAATATGTTATTAATTATTGTTGACGTTTTCCAATTTTAATTAAAGAAGGAAGGTAAAATAAAAATAAGAAGCACAAAATGATAATATTTAGAATTGTTATTAATTATTGTTGACGTTTTCCAATTTTTAATGTAATTTTTATATGAATTCTATTAAATATATAAAGTGAAATTCTGTAGTGAGTCTTAATAATATTAGCTTGATAATTTTAAAATAAAAAAAGAATACGTTGTTATTGTTATGATATTAAAATGTATTTCGTTTTATCTTTTTATTAATTAATATTCTAAATATATTAATTAAAGAATTAATAATTCAATTTTTTATTAATCATGTTAATAATATTGACGAATAAAAATATGTCTTTAAATAATTAATGATATTTAATATTTAATAATTTAATAATAAAACATTGTTTTTATTTTTTTTCTTTTGTTTACGTGAAACGACATAGCTTCATGAGTACAGGTGTCTGTTTCTTCTATAAATAAATAAATAGAACAAGTGAAGGGTTTCCGAGTGGTGGAGTGGGCAGAAAAGAGCGGCGTAGTCGCAACCCTAATCAGTAGAAGCGCAGCTTCAAGCGAGTGACAGCCACCAGCCATGGGTCGTATGCACAGCCGCGGGTGTGTATTCATTCTTTCATCTCTATTATCGAATTCCTTCTCTTCATTCCCAGTATTATTCAAAACTAACATTTGATTTTTCCTATTATTGATTCCAGTAAGGGTATATCCTCTTCTGCTTTGCCCTACAAAAGGACACCCCCTAGCTGGCTCAAGATCTCTTCGCAAGATGTAATTATTCTCTCCCTTTGTCTCTGTATTCAACGAATTTTCAATTTCCTCGTATCATGATTTTTTCGCATTGTTAATGATGTAATGTGATGTTTTTGTTCTAGGTGGAAGAAAATATCTGCAAGTTTGCGAAGAAGGGTTTGACCCCGTCTCAGATTGGTGTCATTCTTCGAGATTCTCACGGTATTGCTCAGGTCAAGAGCGTCACTGGCAGCAAAATCCTTCGCATCCTCAAAGCTCACGGTTTGTGCTTTATCTCTGCAATTTCGCTTACAATTTTCTGTTATTTTAGGTAATAATAATAAGTATAATGTTAATGGATATTGGATGGGATAGTTGTAAAATATGTGATAAGTTATGTGAATGGGGAAAGTAGAGTGATGTAAAAAACAGAGATGAATCCGAAAGTGAGCGTATATTTATTAAAACTACCCTGATAATAATAATGAAGAAATGTTTTGGTGGTTGGTTTCAGGGCTTGCGCCTGAAATTCCAGAGGATCTGTACCACTTGATTAAGAAGGCAGTTTCAATTAGGAAGCATCTTGAGAGGAACAGGAAGGACAAGGACTCTAAGTTCAGGTTGATTCTTGTTGAGAGCAGAATCCACCGACTTGCTCGCTACTACAAGAAGACTAAGAAGCTCCCGCCAGTCTGGAAGTAGTAAGTACCAAGTTCCCACCCATCACCCTACTATGACTTTCTTGCTATTATTTTATTAATGCATTTTTAGTGAATCAAAGTGTGCTTAAGGTAAAAGTTCTAGCCTATGATTATGTTATATTGCTATGCTTTAGCTGTGGCCTATGTGAAATGTAGTGTAAGCAAAAGGAAGTGGTTTGGTTCATTTTTTTCCCTGCCTATCCAAACACAGTATTTAGTGCATTCCTAGGATCATTCATTTTAAGTGTTTTAAATTCTGTATTCTGTATATAGTATACTTGGATTCTTTTTGAAGCATGTTTTAAGTATTTATCAGAGATGGGAGACACACAAGTATTTGTTTTTCAGATCTATTTGTTACCTGCTGGATGTGTTGTAAAATGGCCAACATGATAGACATACTTTCCTAGAAATATCGTTCAATAGGTGATTGCATATTTGATATTATTTGGATATGTTACATATGATGATTTTCTCAATGAAATTCTATTGATGTTCACTGCTAGTTAATGCATTATTTTTTTGTTGAGTGCAAACATCTATATGATGCTTTCTGAAGTCTTTGTGCATCTGTAATTTGAATACCAATCTTGTGTCTTTTTTATCCATTTAAATTGGCTATCCTGCTATTAATGACTTGTAACTTTTGTAGCGAATCAACAACTGCTAGCACTCTGGTTGCTTAGAGAATGTATCAACTTTCATGGGTTTTGCTACCTTGCAGTCTCTGTTGAGCTAGCAATTTGCCATATCATTTTGATGTTTATTTGAAGGCTGGATAGGTGATGTGGTCTTTTAGTTTTGTTAGGAACCTATTGTTAGACTGAGAACGATGCTAGTTAAGTCAATTTATCAATGTGGTGTTTTTTTTATTTTAGCTGTTGGAGATTGTCTTTTAAAGAGTTGCCTGTGGTTTTTGGTTTTAATTTCAAGTAATATAAATGTTGAGAATATTTGAAGGATCGCATTCTTTACTGCTTATGCATTCAATTGGTTACCAAAGGAAAACGGGTCTATTACTTTTAACTAAACTTAAGTTTATTAAGTTAAATCAAATTCCACTTCTTTAAAATGTGATCCATGCACGCCCTAAGTTTTCACGTCTTTAACATATTTTTTTAAGCGTTTCTAATCAATTAACTGATCTTTTGAATTGTATTTTTAGTCTTGATGTTTTCTCACAAATTCCAACTCTTAAATACAGGACTATAATTTAGAGTTTTCAGCGTGTAATTTTGAGTGATTTTATGCTCACGACTCTTTCAATGCTCATAATAATAATTTTCTCTTTCGGATATTATTTTATTTAAGATATTTTTTTCAATTTCTTTGACTTTTATCTTTAAATAAAATTTTAATAGTTTTAAACAAAATTATCATTTAAAAAATGTAATATTAATATATTTTATGAATTTTAATTTCACTTTATATTTTATTACAAAATTTTAATTTTAATTGTTATAAAATAAATATTTATCATGTCATAATTCTTTGTATTTGGTTACAATGACTAATAGGGAAGAGAAATAAAAAATGGTTAGTAATATTGGCCTACGGTTGTTCATGTCTCAAGTGTACTGAATTTTACCTTGCGAGCTACTCTTTGTATACCCACTTTATTTTCAAGTGTATGTTGTAACAAGTGCAGTAATATTCGGATTCTTTTTCGATTGGGTAGAACGAAAATCAGCATCGATTTTGTATGCAGATGTTATGAGTGTTATATTAAGTAAATCAGAAATATAACGTGATACTTAAGCTATAAGGTTTTCTGACTTAATGGATTAGTATTTTGAGTTAAGATCTACTGTTGTGCATAAGTCATCACAGCTGATTTTAACCAAATAAAGCTTATCAGCATTTACACACCATAGTGACATAACTATACCCAGAAAGAATAAGTGCAGTCTTTTGCAGCACAATATGGTGAATCCATTCTAAACAATCATAAAGTGGTGGTTTTATGTTAAGAATGTATGAAATTGTGATAGAATTTTAGAATTGATCTCATAACGAGGTGGAATTGAGGTTGATATCTGATAATGCAAGTTGATGTTCAAAAGCTCCGATTTGAGTCCATACATTTAGCCTGTTAGTCTAGACTGTTAATTTACAACTTAAGAATACATTTCAATGGTTTACCACCATTTTGAATCATCATTTCGAGCCTGTTCTTTGTTTTCAATAATCGGATAAAAAAATAATGGAATTTTACATGAATACCATCCGACTTACGAGAGAGAGAGAGAAATTTCACATAGCATTTCGGGTCATATAAATACTTAAGACATGAAATATAAATTTTGATGGTTTAGCAGTTTAAACTTCAAACCCTACCTTCAAAATGCAAATAATCACTTACAACGTAGCTATCTCAATTTCATCCAATCCAAAGGAACTCAGAAATCCAATCCACAGTACGGTCCATCTTAATAACTTTGTTTCACGCACTTGGTTCTCATGATACATATAGTATATCCAAAAGAATTCCAACTTACACAAATTGCCTAAATTCCAAAGAATAGTTCCATATAATGTACAGTGAACGGATGTGACGAAGATGATGAAAAAAAACAATATATTCCCACACGAAATGTAAAGGAGTTCCTGGAGGCACATTGTGCTTTTCCCTTGTGAATCCACCAGGAAAGGCATATAAGGTGAGTTCATGATCCAAGTGGCAACACTCTGAACTATCGAGAGGCTGCTTGTCTAAATTACCGGATCCCGAGCTTTCTGGGCTAGTAGGATTTCTCTCATATTCAGCAGGTGGGTTTTCTGACCCTCCTCTATCATCCTTATGTGACTCGTCAGAGTCATCTTCGTTATTTTCTTTGCTAGGGCTTCCTCCAATATCACCTTTAGGTATGTTGTGAACCAAATCTGGCCGAGCTTCCACACCAACACGCCTAAGGTGCAACTGCCATGATATAGACAACAGTTAAATCCATGAGCTTGACTATCAGAACAAATCACATGTAAAGTAAGAAAAGCAGATATGTCATACCTGAAGATGCAAGTTAACTTCATCTGGTCTTGAAAGAAAAGGAAAATCTCCCCCTGTTTTCAAATATGCACGCCTTGCCTCAGGATACCTTTCACCCAGTTGATCTTTCAGTTGTTGAGGAATTGCGCAGTAGTCATTAGTCTTTAAGAAAGGAGCAAGACCATGTAAAAAGATGAAAGTGGAGTTATTAAAAAATTTATATCATACTATTCAGGGTCATAATAATAAGAAAAACAAAAGCTTCAGACATTATCATCACAATATCACAACTCACAAGCAAAATGTATATATAATTATGTTGATGGTAGATTATGGAAAGAACTGCCAACAGAATTTAACATAGAGATTAGCAATTAATCTAGAGACTGAATAATTAAGATTTTTTAAGAAAAGAGCCATGAAAAAAAGTAAATCTTTTGAGAACAACACGATACAGAAATACGCAAATTATGACTTGAGATGACGTACATCCATTATAGTGATAAATGAATCTGAAAGAAGAAGAGGTCCCACTGAAGCAGCATCAGTTGTCAGAGACAATCTGGAGGCCAAGTCTTCTCTAGAGAGGGTTTCTACCTGAATCAAGTAAATCAAACAAGCTATTTAACACAATAAATGCAAACATAAACAAAGTAGGGAAAAAATAGGATATAGGCATTATCATTTTAAGGAAATATGGAGTAACTTAGGATAGTCAACTAGTCCCCAGTCTAAAATATGGTGGAACTCTTTATTGTCCAGAAACAAGACAGATTCTTGCAAACTGAAAGGCACAAATAGAAAATTTCTAATAAGAATTACATTATGCAAGACAAAGGTTACCTGAGAAACAACAAAGTCCACTGAATCTGCAATAAACGGTTCATGGGGACCATCACGAATTCCTGTTAAGACATACCGCTTCAGCAAAAAAGAAGGAGTCCAACTAACACTGCAAATGCAATAGTGAAGCTATATCAGTTAATACATGGAAAACAGAATAGATCTAATGAAGAACTATCAGGAAGTATAACAAGAAATTCCCAGTAAGAAAGATGATGCATTTTTGTTGTACATAAAAGTTTAAGGGGAGGGGATATTGCATCATTCTAAGGTCAGGCATACCATATGTGTTAGCAAGTGCTCCCAATAGTAATTATGGATGATGCTTAGTTTAATGGAATATTAAGGAATAATTTGTTTAATGGTACAGAAATAAATCTGTAATTTTGAAGATATTACTCTAGTTTCCTTGTGTTTAATACCTACTGTAATTTCTTGACAGTGCTATAGTCCAATGTGTATAGGTAAAGTAATCATTGATGCTTTTGTTTGTTACAAATTCCACTAGGTCAGCACATAAAGCAGTTCATCTTTCAGAAATTAAAAGGAAACAACCACAAGCAGTTTGCTCATTTCTAGCCTATATCTACTATTACTCTTTACAATAGAATCTGAGAATAGTACATGGGCGCCCATGGCATTGCAGCAGAGAAACTTCGTGTCTCCAAAAATGTGTTTGAGAGAACTAACGATCGAACTCTTCTAGGACGATGCTGAGCAAAGAGTTGTGCTAGGAAACCACCAAGTGATGTACCATAAAGATGTATCTGTAAGAGATATTAAACTAATTTACTAAACATTTTCTCAAGTTGTTTGAAGCTATGTCACCAAATTATAGATTCAAAAGATGACATTACATAGACAGTCATTTAGACATATTAGAGATTTGTGGTAAAAACTACTAAAATCATGTATCGTGTGGTTCATATTTTATACTAAGCAATCATATGAATACATTTGGATGTATGGTTAGAATTTTCCCTTTTGCTGATACTTGACAGAATTAACTTCCAGAACGGATTAATCCTACAACATACAATGGATGAAAATATAATTGAAGAACAAGAACTGAAATCTTTCACCCAACAAAACATATTTCCAGTGGCAAACTACATCCTCACTGAAATGGTTGTGGTAAAGAGCATTTGGAATTTTAACCAAATACACCTAAAACTTAACTATATAAAAATCATGCATGATATTATAAGTGACAGGTGGCTTGAACAGCCTTAAACTTTGTAAGCAGGCTAGCCTGTATTTTAGGCAGGATTGGAATCTATTTAGGCTCATGCTGGGTCTTCAAATATATTGCGAAAAAACTTGGCTTCAAAAATCCGGGAAGGAAGATATATCAATCTGATTCATTATGACCAATCAGTTCATTGCAATTAACAATTATAAGTAAGCAAAGGCTCATAAACCAAATGTTAAGCCTTACTATAGTGTACAGTTCCATATTTGGACTGATGCTCCAAGATTGTTAGTAGGTTGGGGTTAAGATTTAGCTTGGGCTTGTGTTGTTTGGCCTAATTAAATCCTATAACATCTGACAAATTCTTGCAAATGTCAAGGAACCATTCCCTCCTTAGGGTGCATGTGTATGGACATCCCACACAATATCCAAACTCAAAAGTTGTAACATGTTACAGCTCCCAACAAAATTATATGGTGCACAACAGACAGTGTTATCAATGGCGGATGGCAGAACATGGTGGAAGGCAAAAGTTCCACCATATAAACACATCATTGCTCCTTATGGCGCTGACAACAGAAGTAAAAAAGCTTTTTCTATTATATATGAACACTAGAAGATGTGCAAAACTGGATTATAAGAACCTAGAGATTTTAGAAAAACTTTGTTTAAATGAATTGAAGACTAGCTACGGAGGGCTTTCCATTAATTGGAATGATCAATGTCTCCAACATAGAATAAAGTTATCAAATTCTTCAATACCAAATTAAGCATAAGTGGCTTTAAAAGCAAACAATTTATAGATGTAGCATCTATATGAGTAAAAAGCATGATGAGTTTGAGATCATACATGGTGTACATCAATAGCATCCAAGAACTTTTCAAATGCTTGAATCCACTCAGTATTATTCCATACACGAGGGATGTCAACAGATATGACACGGTAACCCTGTACAAAATGGAAACTTTGGTTGCTCTTTCAAGAATTGCAATATGAAGATTAATATAAGTAAATACAAGCATACACAATAAATAAACAAAACTCTAGTCAAATCCTGTTAGTAAGCAAAATACAATGAGATTTTATCATATCAGTTACAAAGATGGAATGCTAATAGGAATAGGGAAAAAATAACCTCTAAAAATGGTATTCTGATTAATAATTGGAATGTGAGGAATTGAATTCCCTAAACAAAGGCTGTCAATGCTGGAAAAATAAAAGGAACAAAGTAAAAGATATCTATCAGCTCACAGAGCTGTGAGCCCAAACCTATGGCCGAAAAATATTCTTAGCTGCGCACTATCTTCCCTTCCCCTGTCAGCACACTCTATAAAACCGTTTCTGACCCCACCATTCTTCCCCTCTCTAATTTCCACGTGTCCCCTTTGCTCTTCTAGAGTAAACTCTCCATATCATTGGACCACGACTTAATTGATCTAACATTTGGCCCATATCTCCTTCCGGCATGTATTGTTTGGATCTGTCGAACGCACATTTTAAAAAATTCACATACACACATCACAACAAGCATCTTTTGCACACGATTCTCTGAACCTCAATCCATATATTTAGCATTATTCTTTATTACAACTTATGATGTAAAGAGATACCAGACCATTTAAATAGCCAAAACAAGTATAATCATTAACTATAGTTCATACTGCAGTTAGCCGAGTATCTAGGTTATTGCTCTCTCTCTCTCTCTCTCTCTCTTGTTAAGCAGAAGAAGAACATCTGCAAAAGAGCATTTTGGAAGTTAGCCATCCATTGCCTAACATTAAAAGGGTTATGTGAAGCTCCTGTGTGTGTGGAGCGTGGATGGTGGCATCATTTCAACAAGATGTCCAAGCGTCGAATCTTAACGACTAAATCGTCCATGTACGGCTAAGATTAAAACACAAAGTCAAGTAACTCTTTTTAAGTGCGCAGGAGCTGATCTTTAAATAACTTCCAATCTCGACTATTCACGTAAGATGAATGAGTCTAAGATTAGGCCATTTCAAACCCCACAACAACAAGGTAGTGCTTCTTCCACACATTGGATGTGATAATATGCGGTAGTACGTACCTTCATAGATAATGACATGATCTGTTTATAATATACATCGGCGGTTCCCGCGGTTCCAGGAAGACATATAAGCGGAGGCACGGCTTTTGGACCGAAATCGTAATACCGCCACTGCTTAGTGCCAATCTGTTAATTAAAGAGAGTTGAAAAAGCAAAAAGGATCAAACAATATAGAATAGTAGAAATTCCCAATTCATTCATAAAAGAAAACCTAACCTAGAAGAAGTGGTGGAATTGGGAGAAAGAAAGGAAGAATACATACAGGGATTTTGTGAAGAGGGACTTGGGACTTGAAGTGGACGTAATCACCGGGCGCCGAAAAGACGCCTTTCATGGTTAATTCGAGGGGCGGCTGTGTTCTGTGTCCTCACTCACTGCCTATGCTGTGCTTCCTGCCATGCCCATCCTTCAATTCCAGCTATGCCTATTATTGCATTATTGGGATTGCAGGCACGCACATCTCATATATGGGCCCCGCCTCGTCAAATTAAATTAAAATCACGCTAACTTCCAAACCCATGATTAAACCAAAAAGTCCTTATTCCGACTGATTTTTTAAAATAAAATTTCGAGTTTGATTTTTAGCAATGAAAAAAAAAATTCATTAAAATTGATTTCGTACTCATAACATGACATAAAAAAAATCCACAATTTACATTCACTTTTTTCTCTTCTTTTTTCCTTTCATTTTAGTGGTTAGCGATTTTATGCTTCTTAATAATGGTAATAGTAATAATTTACTCTTTAGGATATATGCTTGAATTTTAATAGCTGGAGAGGATGTATAAGTTACCATCAAATATTCTCTCTTCAAATATTTGTTACGTTGTCATTACACAGCATGATACTATTTATTCGTTCTTTACTCAAGAGTCTAAGACAACTTCGATGAACATCCTTAATAAATAAAAGGAAAAAAAAACTTCGATGAACATCCAATTTATATTTCTCAACTGTTTTAAATTTTGTTATTTGCCATCCAACATTTCACAAGTCCATGGAATGGAAAAATGGAATCACAGCAAAGGGATCGTGATCGTTAAGCTAAGTACGAGTGGCAACTGGACAATCTTAGTAGAAGCAAATTATTAATGATTTCTTTAATTGAAAACTAACATACCATAATAAATTAAGCTATCTGTAAAGTATTATAATTAATTAGTTAAATAGTTTATTAAACCCCTTTATTTAATTAAATAAAATAAATTAGGTTTAAATTGTTTTAAAATAGTTGGTCAAAAATGTATAAACTTTGAAATTGATAAATTGTGATAATTGACATGAGTATATTACTATTAATCGAGAACATTGCACTTATTTTTATTAATAAACATAATTTCATAGTCTTTATTTAAGGAAGGAGAAAATTCTTTTAGAAGTTTTTTATCCTACTAGTAGAGATCATTCACTATGGGTCTATCCGTTTATGGGTCTATCCGTTAAATTTTTATTAATATGAAAGATCAATAATTTGAATAAATTATAAATAAAAGAGAGATGAATTTCAATAAGAAATGGAGATGGAAAAAAATAAGTTATGGAGAAACAATGAAAATTGAAAAAAAAAATAAAGAATTTAGAAGAAAATAAATTATAAGGATATCAGGATGTTACATTTTTTCAATCCTTATTATAATGATATATACCAATATTTATAGATGATAATTCGTTACTACTTGTAACTTTTCAAATAAATTTCAATAATTTTGAATCGCCATCTTCATCATTGATGATTTTTGTCTTCAATCTTCATCCTTGATGACTTGTATCTTCCATCTTCATAATTGATTAAATATCACTTTTCGATAATGATATTAATAATTACCAAATAAAGTATATATATATATATATATATATCACTTAATTTTAATTTTAAAGAGTCATAATTTAAGTGAATTATTTTCTTAGAAAATATTCTGCTTTATTAAAGAATTTATTTTCTACTTTTGATTTTTATTCTTTACTTTATCTTTTAGGATAAAAATGTCAACTAAATAGTAAATTATAAAGTTAACAAATAAATAAAAAATAATATTTAGTAAACCAAAAAACAATGAAATCATAAGCAAATTAAATAACACTTAGTGAAACTCGCATATATTTCATCTAATAAGAAATAGTATGTTGAAAAAAAGTGTTACATACTGTAACTAATAATCGTATTTCTACAATGAAAAACTGAAAATATCTGACTTTTTTTTATAGACCCGACAAACACTCTTTTACGTTAATTAGAAGTGTTTGTGAGTGTTTTGCATTACCATCGTACTTTTAATCTTTCGGCTAATGTTTTGCATAACTAGCTATAGCTAGCTTTGATTGGAACATGAATACCAGAAATCTATGAAAATACTTTCATTTTTTTAATAAGTATGAATCAAAGGTGATAGTAAAGAGCCCATGCCCAACCAATTAAACTAAATCCCTTTTTTGAAAATACTTTCCTCTAATGCTAAGGAATTTATATATTGAAATAATTAGGCTTAGTTTTCTGTAACTATTTTTATATTATAATCTCTAAACATTATCTAATCTAAATACATAATGGGAAAGTTTTTAATTCCTATTTGAAAATCTTGAAATAAAAACAAAAACTAAAACGTGAACCGTTCAAGGAAAACAATGCCAGGTCCATGTTACTTTAAATATTAAACTTAGCCTGTACCTGCATAAACTAAACATTTAGTTTAGATAAATTATAGTATATAATAAATAGTTTTAAATATATAAATTCTATTCTAATAAAAAAATTGTAACAAATAAATATTTTAATATAATGTTCTTTTTAATTATGATAATTTTTTAAAACAATTATAAAATTTAACTTAGAACTATTTTTTTAAAATGTTGGATTAAAAGATATAAGGTAAAAAATAAATTCTTGAAACTACTGATTGTAGAAAAGTTTCTAAAAATACTTACTGAAATTGACATCTAAGAATGGTTCTTAATTAATTTATATCGACACTTTCAATTTTTTTTACAACATTGAGACTTTTAATTAAAATACACTAATATGAAAAATACAGTTATTTAACTACAAGTAACCATAAATAGAGTGGGATTGTTATTTTCTATAAAATTACTTTAGAAAGTATTTAACAATGTAATTTTGCATTTGACATTAAACTAAGTATAGCTGCAAATGTTATGCTTCAATAGTGCTGGACAGTACAAAGCCACAAAGATAGGAGCCTACAAAATGGTCTACACTAAAAAATTGCTGCAACAAATGTAGTGCATAGCATTCATTCTTCTTTTAGGTTAGAAATAGAAATAAAAATAGTGATGTCCCACTTTAGTATAATAAATAGTAACATATTAGGAGACCCTGCATTTCCAGTTCCAACTAATCCTGGTTTTATCTGCAACAAACTAGCCATTTCGTATAGCAGAAGGACAAACGGAGGGTAAGAAATTCTGCTAAACGTGTTCTTTTCTTTTTTTAATAGAATTGCTGCACATCCTTTGTAATTTCAAAATAAAAGCACCACAGTAGGAAAATATAACAAAATAACATCTTAATCTATTAGATACATACAATAAATTTACATATCTATTACATTCATTCTATAATAATGTTACAACATGGACTTCACATCATATAAACTAAAAAGAAAAACTATAACAACGAATTAGAGTGTATACATCACAAATTGGAGAACTTAAACTCCGTTTTAAGTGTAGTTTATCTTTGAATAAAGAGGGCAGCTCCAACTAATCCCAACCATATTGTTAAGCCAACCCAGAAAGCTCGATTTTTCCCTAACCCGACAGGAGGTTTCCAAACAAGAAAGTCCCCAAGGTAATCTTTAGATGATGGAAGCTGATTCGTGACTGATCCACTAATTTTTTTATCATTGTCCTTGTATTTGTCACTCCATGTTGCCGCATAGCTACAATATCATCATACATACTTGATAAACCACAATTTTAAATATGCAATTACAATATAACAAGAAAAATGCATAAGCAATTATAATGTTCCTTAATAGCAATGCCAGTGGGTTCCTTTCACTGGAAAACTGAAGCATTTAAAGAGATATATTGTGCTTTTCAAGAACCAAAAAGGAATGGAAAATGATGATACGACTTCAGCAAGTTGCAGCAAATTCAATCCTACTTGTTACCCGAAACCCTATAAGCCTAAAAGACACAGGAAAATTTGAAAAGAAAAGGAACTGAGAGAGAGAGAGAGAGAGAGAGAGAATTGAGCATCCATAGTTGCATTCTTGATGTAAGATATATGTGTTATTTATTCTCTTTGCCTGTATTGCTTTGTCTTTTCTTATGTTTTACTTGCATTACACTCTTTTGTCTGCTGTACAAAGGGCTGTAGTCTGCCCTTGTCATGTCATGTACTTCTCTCGTATATAAAACATAAGCCTCACTATGTGAGGATGTTGTTGGTGCTCTCACAAATATTGAATCCCTAAACTTAAAATCTCAAGTCTTGATTTCTTTGAAAGCAACAAATTTAGTTACTTTGTGCTTTATCAAAAACATTCAGCTTTGTGGCTATTTCTTGTCAAGTTAATTATCAAACAATAGCATCATTGCATTATTCATATTGTTTCAGGGGCTATGTAATGTAATTAGTCTTCTCTTTGAAATAAGCAGAGAAATGTAACTAGCAAATTAGGAATAACATTGGTCACTAACTGTACAGATGTAATAAATAGAGAGGAGAGAGAATAGAGAAGGGGCTGTTGCTGTAGTAAGTCAGAACTGGGAGAGGTTTGGGGACTCTGAAATTAGCCCTATTGTATCTTCATGTTTCAGGGTCACATTGACTCAGAATAAAATCTCACTAAACATTCATTTTTCATCTGATTCTTGATCTTTTTTTTCTAAATTCTGATTGAATCCTATCAATTGGTATCAAAGCAAGTTGATCTTGCAGAATTATTTTTTCATGGTGCAGAAGACGATGGAGACAAGAATGGAAGTGATGGAAAGAAGCTTGATGGAGTTGAATCGTCATTCGAAGGAAGTGCTGGGAAGCAACAACAGGAGGACGCATGGAATCGGAACTCTCAAACCATGATGCAAGATATTCTGGGATGATTAGAGGCACTACAACCCAGAGGCTGAGGTGCGCAAAGAAAAGAGAGATAAACAAGGATCATAACTATTCCTTGCACTAAAAATTATCATAACAATCCTCCTTGTAAAAGCTAGACAAATAATTTCTCATATCCATATAGTGTCATGCATAAACCAAAGTATTTCCCAATTTGAGCTTTCCCATAGTGTAAGCATTTCGGTTTAATTCATAGTAGCTTAATACTTTTAACAATTATTAACTTGTGTCAAGATCAGAAATAACACATTATCCTATATCAAGACCATTCACAGAAAATAAACAGCACTAATACAGCCACGTGCTGCATCCTAAATAATGAAAAATTCTAAAAGTCAACCCAAACTATTGATAGAAGCAGTATCACTCCTTGTGTTTAAACAAGATAAATTCTTCAAGGTCTCATTTAGACATTTAGTGTTAGTTAACTTCATTAAGAATGCAAGACTCATCCCCTTGAACTTTGTAATTTGCACTAGACGTGGAATGGTTGTATCTTTCTAGTGCTTCAAGTTATCAATCAATCACTTGTTATCACCCCATTGAGCCTTTGAACTACAGTATGCAAAAGAAACGCTGGGTTCTTAATGGTGATTTATGTTTATCCCATTTATGTTGATCTTTTCCTCACCAATTATTTATTTTAATTGAAGGGTTTTAATCCCATTCCATTTGATTATTACCTCTCGAATTCTTACCTCACCTATTCATTATTAAGACCTTTTCCTCACCAACATATTGATTTGTGATTATGCCATCAGACATTGTCTCACATATTAATCCTTTAAACTAATTTCTTGTTTTTCCATTGTGTACCTTATTAAATGTTCTAGACATAGTTATATCACAATGCATGGATGGCATTGGTTGAAATTAAAACAATATTTCTATTAACAAATACCCTGGTCACTCAACCTCCTTACATGCACCCACTAAAGCAACAAACACACACAAAAAAAAAAACATTTCTAACCATTTTAGCTCATGTGCATTTACCACATTTATAATAGATACCATCCTTGCAAGAAATCAAAGCATGTTTTATCATATTCTATTGATTTATAACTACAATGTGCTAATCATGCCATAAATATAATTAAGGCTTAATAACAAACATAAACCAAAAATATTATCATTAATACATAGTTTCAGCATCCCATCACCCAAGAGTACAGATGGGAATAGGGAACCAAGATCTATTGTTAGATCCAGATAACTGCTCATTTGGAAACAAAATAATTAGTAATTTGGTCCTCAAACTTTATTTTTTTGTTTCTGTTTGGTCCTCTAACTTTAATTTATTCCATTTTGGTCCTTTATCTTTTTTTAATTTGGTCCAATTAGTCAATTGTGGAGTTTGACCACCAAAAATTGTGATGTTCTGTCATTGTGATGTTTTTTACTGCCGTTTTGATAAATAGGACCAATTGAAACCAAAATAAGAAATAAAATATCAAAATGAAATACAAAAGTTATAGAACCAATCCAAAACAAAAAATAAAGTTAGAGAACTACTTTTGCTGATAGAGAACTCGTGTGCATATAAACCTGAGTCAGGGATAGGCGGATAGCAACTACTATTATATTCAGTGTATTTTGACTTTGCATACAACATTAGCAAACCAATCCTTTTCTCACTAGGTAAACAACAGCATAATGTTCCATTGTAAATCATGTCATAAACTTGTCCATAGTATGCTTTATTGCATTCTTTAACATATTAATATTAGGTCCCAAGTAAAAGGTCACATTTTTGTTTGGCAATTGATAAACAATGTAAAGCTTTCTTGAATCTTTACAACATGGATCAAGAAGGTGATTTTATGTTCATCTCATAAAATCGGCCGCCTATGTGTGCTTGCATACATGGCCTGTCCCAAGCCAGGATAAAAGAGGAGGGTTGGCGTCAGGTGTTACGAACGGACTGTAAAAAACAGCTATATTTATGTGATGAACTATTATGAAGAAGGTGATTTTATGTATTTTTTATAAATTAATAATCGTTCACTAATTTATAAATTGGTGTTATGTCATTTTGGTCTGACCTGCCAGATTGAGAGAAGATCTTTGAGGTCAGGGAATTAGATATCCAACCATGATTTGATGACAGAATATATGGATTTGTAGGAGGAAAAACTTAAAGGGATGGACTTTGGAGGCCAGAGTTGAGGCTAGCATGGAAGTTACCGAGACTGAGAGGCATTTAACTGAAATGGGAAAGGTGCCAAACAAATGCTTGGAGGATGAAATGAAAGTTTCACTTGAAGACAGAGAATATAAGCATTGGCTTCCACATGTCTAGGTGCAATTGGTAAAAAGAGCTAGTTGTAGTAGTACAATTGCATTAAATAGCAGGATGAAAAACTCTAAGAGCAATCATCCAAAACTCTTAAATCTTCCCAGAAGACAAACACATCTATTTAGTACAAGTTAGAATAATCCCATAGATGAGAATAAAAGTCAGATACCACTATACAGCAAATAGAAACAAAAAAGAATGACAGCAATGTTAGAGAGAGGCTAAACAAAGACTCAAATGAGGCTAATTTGCAAATGCAACAATGAAGTCACCTGTCATAAGTAGACCCAATCAATGGTATAGTAACCATCTCCTCCTGGGATATCTTGAGCTTTGGTGCTTGTAAAATGTAACGAAGCTCTGCAGCTTGGCGTCGGATGCTAACACTTGGGTGCGTCTTTTCTAATTGCCGGTATAGCGCAATGCAATCTTTATGGCGGTTATGGGCTTCATAAGCCATAGCCAGCCATATTTGTATCTGAAATTCAGAACTTTTTTAAATTACTTTTCCCTCCTCTTTATACAATTAGACACAAATTCTTATTTTGGCTAACAGAACCAACCTCACCACCGAATAATGTAGGTCCGGGTATGATCGTAAGTGCAGCTTCAAGAAACTCAATGGCACGTCCATAGGATCCCTTCCCATAAGCCTTCTGACCCAAATCAAACATCAACTGAGCAGTGGCCCTCCTCTCTGCCTGTTCCTTAGCTACCTGTTTGATTCACCAAACCAACAAACAACACATCATCAATAAATAAGTCCTCAGTCAACATAGACTCTGCAAAAATTGTTACCCTAAGTTAGAATAACAAATCCTAGACCTAAGGTTTTAAAAAGCAGTCAAGGGAAGCAATTTTAACCACGACATTAAGATTTTCGGGGTATTTGCAACTGCAATTGTGGCCACATCAAGAAATGCGACGGCTACAAGCCTACAACTGTAACCGTAATTTATTTTGTTTTCCACTTTGAATTGGAGTTTCACTCTAACTCATCAGGTATTTTTTAATGTTGTTTTTTTCCACTTGGAATTGGAGTTCCACTTAGTAATCTGCAACTCTGCGTAACAAACGTTTGATGCCGAATTTGATGTGAAGGCACTGAGCCACTGATAGTACAAAAGACTTTTACTTCACGTAATTTGTTGAGTTTTATACTTTGCATTATTTCTTATTGACTAACGGTATAAAAATCTCCACACGTCAAAATTAAACTCTAATGCTTCGTTTGGCAGAAGTGAAATAAACAGTAAATTTTGTGCAACTCAGACTTTTATTCTATACTTTAATGTCTTTTCTTTCCACTCTACCCAACACACAATAAAAACATAAATTCAGATTAGAAAACTAAAAAAATTGTGAGAGTTAAAAAAGAAAAAAGAACCTTTTCGAGCTCTTTCCTGACTCTCATCCTCTTTTCTTCCTCGGTTCCTTCCTCCTCGCCTTCCTCTCCAACGCGACTCTGCAACTCCTCGGCCTTCTTCTCGAGCTCCCTCCTCTCCTCGAACTCCCTCACTCTCTGCCGCATTTCCGTCTCCCAGTCCACGAACCCCCCACCGCCGCCTCCCCCCTCCTCCTCCTCCTCCTCGTCGCTGTCGAACTCCACGCCGTTCTTCTCCGAGTTCGACTTCCCACGCGCCACCACCGCGTAGGAGGAGGGGGAGTCCCTCTTGGATGGAGGCGCGCTCAAAACGACGTCGGATCCGGCGGGACGCGCCTTCCTCTCCAGAATCACGCTCCGCGGCGAAGTGAGGTCCAGTAGCAACGCCAAGTTCCCAAGGTTGACAGCCATAATGATGAAGCGAATTAGTGGAAGAAAGAAAATGGAAATGGTAACCAAGAGAGATATCTATTCTATTAGGCTGCTATTATTGTTCCGTAAATATCTTCTATACTTTCTTTTTTTGTTGACATCGGAACGTGGCGCCAGTCTAATCCAGTGACGTGTGGCACTGTCTCTAGTTCAAACGCGGTCGTTCTTAAACTCATCACCAGTACCAATCACCTCATTTGTTTTTCCTTTAGTTCGATTTAAATATAATATTAAATTTAAATTAAATTAAATTAATTTTTTATAGTTTAGTTCGATTTAATTTAATTATTTTATTTTTTAAAATATATGTTATGATGTAAAAAAGGTTATATTATTTTTAAAATAAATTATATTTTAATCATTAAATTTTGTTAATTAAAAAATAGATTTTTTTATTTCTATTTATCATTATTATAAATCACATACTATTATAAATCACATACTATAATCACTAAAAAATTAAAATAATACTAGTTACTTCATTAAGTAAAATCAATATAACTACAATATGCAAATTAGTTTGATTTGTTAACAAGATTTAAAAATCAAACCATAACTAAAAAAAAAGACTTTTGATTTTTTTTTATGATTTTTGGTTTTTTAGTCAATTTGACAGTTTACGAATAATTTGATTCGATTTTGAACACCCTAGGTACTTTTATTGAGAGGGAATAATTATAACCTTCTACAAATCGTGTTAGTATCTTTTATGGTAATTTTAAATGTGTTTTATATAGTGTTGTGAAAATTGAATCAACTGGACTTGTCAGAGTTATCTAACTGAACAGATTCTACTATTAGATTGGTCATGTATTTGGTCAATTGTGACCCTATCATACTCGACCAGTTTTTATGAAATATGGTGACTTGATGTTGTGTTTGAACAAAACAATGGTGTCATAAATCCCCTAACATTTCCATTCCACTTCTTTTGCCTTGGACATTCGGGTTAATTGTAATACCCTTCATAACCTCAAGGCCAAATCCCTAGGGTTGCAAGGAGATTGTTTGCTTTGAACCAGTGCAATGTGATGGGAATAGAGCATTTTTTTTAATGAAGGTAATAGTCCAAGAAAGTCATACCATCTTTGATGTCCTAAGCACTAAGGGGTAGATAAAAGTGACTCTCATGAGCACAAAGATCTTTGATGAATACCAAATGCCTAAAGTAGGAGAATCAAGTGATTCAAAAGCTTATTCATGTCGATTTTGAGTATGGGGCTTGGATTTGACACTATTTTTCAATTGAGACATGATGGAAGGATCAAGAGAGAAGTAGAAGAATTGCTAAAGTAAAAAACAAAGTCAAGGTGAGAAGAGGAACAATAAAAGTAAAAATTAAAGCTCTTGTGGTAAACAAAAGGATTTAGAAGATAAAGCAAAAAGATTCAACTACCTTGATGGGTTCGGGTAAATAGCCTAAATAGTCATGTTGAAGGATTAGGATAATATTTTCATATTATTTTGTGATAATCATGTTATTGGTATGAAGTATTCACCAATTTTGTTGATAATTAATCTTTGTTAAAAAATCTGACAGGTTATCTTTAATAAGTTCTACCCTAAAAATCATGTTTTTTCATCCACAATAATCAAATCTAAGACTTTGTTTAAGGAAAACAAATCTAATATCACTTGGACCAATGACTTGTTGATAACCTTTTTGTTTATTTATTTTTTTAGTAATTAAATATGTGGCATAAGGATAATATGATTTTTTCCTAATTAAATTATAGTAGTTAGTAATTATAATAATTATAAATCTTAAATTGATTTTTCTATCATAATAATATATTTAATGAATCAGGATCGGTTTACATTAGGACTTACACCAAATCTTTCCCACTTAATTAAAATAATTTAAAGGCGGGAATTAATTTACTTTAAAAAAATTAAAAATGCTAATTATTATATCACGCGACAAGGTTTTGTCATATCTCATTAAACTTTCAACAAAGATTATTGCTCCATGGTTAATTAATAGTTAATTAAGAAAATCAAAATTTAAAATATTTGTGGTAGTATTTTAGTATATTATAATTCCTTTTTATACTTCTATTAATAAAATTTTAAAATTATAGTTAAATCAACATTTAGTTTTTTTACAGAAATCTAAATTTAATGTTTTTGAGATTCAAGAGTTATATTACTCGGGATTTTGCGATTTCTTCTCATTAACATTTAATGTTTTTTTTTTATACAGAAATCAACATTTAGTGTTAATAATTAAAATAAAACATATCATAAAAAATTAATTGTTCTAACTTGATGCAAACATCAACAGCATTTTTTTTTGTATAAAAAAAGAAGATAGTACCATAGATTATAGATACTTTTTATGGAACATAATCTTTTTAAATTGGCAACACACAATATGACAAGACTATTTCTAATAATGAGTTCTTTTTTTTTCTTTTCTTTTCCATATAAAATACAATATCTAACGCTAAACCTTACTTAAAAGAGAATCAAATATGTCACTGAACCAACCACCCGTTACTAAAAAACAGTATCATGGAGAAAGGTTGGCGTTATAAAAATTCAAAATTAGGCCAAAAAACTTTGTACCCAGATAACCACCACAATGAAAGGAGTTTGCATAATTCAAAATTAGTCCAAAAAAACTTTGTACCGAGATAACCACGACATTGAAAGGAGTTTGCATACTTGGGCTGGGTATCATTGTGTCAGTATGAACAAGTGAACTTGTTAAAAGAGAAATTCACAACAGGAAGATGGCCTTCCATCATGGAGTGTCAATGAGAGAGACAGCTAACAAAAGAATAAAGCTTCATCTACAAATTTTGACGCATTTCTTAAATAAATTTATTTTCAAGATTCATAAGCCACAGTGTGCTATATAGAACAGTATCAGTCAGACATTGGTATGGTCTGCAGTTCTTACTTCACCTCTTTCATTTTCGCTTCTCACGTAAAAAAATGGTTCAGATTTGCCAAGTTAGAAATCACCTAACTCAAAATAAGTCATGTGGGCAGTTGGAGTCTCCCAACTAGACACATGGTGAGATCAACAAGCGCCAGCCTCGTTATAGGTGTAGGAAAAAAAAAGCTTTCGTTTAACATTTGAAGAATCAACAGTGTGTCGCCTAAAACGACAGGAATGAAGTCTTAACAATCCAACTTCATCTGGTATGAAGCATCTTCAATCACTGTCTGGCAACGACTCAAGAGTGGCAGCAAGATAACCTGTCACCAATCAATCAGTCTCTAGCTGACAAATGAAGTTTTACTTACTTTGACCACACAACATAAAACAGTTTAAAAAATAGTACTGTGCTTCAGAAAGAGTTAACAAAAATCCCTTTGAATGCAAGAATTTTGAGCTACTACGGATTGTAGCCCCCATGGTATTACTACCTGATGAGGGTATTCGGCAAATCCAACTGAAAGCAGCAGCTCCACTGCCTCCTGTACTAGCTCATCCATAAGCTGTAGGCTGTAGCAACTAGCAATTGTCCTGTCATCTTATTCGCACATGCACTTGACAAAAAAAGCTTATTTGGAAACCTGTGAGGCACACTTTCTACCTATTTGAAACTGATAAGAGCATATAACAATCTTTCATGATAAGAATAAGGCTGAGAGACCCTAATTCATACATTATCTGTATCTGATCTTAAATGCATTCATGGTTTCAGCCAATCATGAACCTTCAGAACAAGACCAAACTACCAGAACAATCTGAAAAAAACGTGTGAATTTCCAGTAATTCAAATTAATCATCATCAAACTTCCTTGAATATCATCACAGCCCACCTAACTAGTGTCATCCATGACCAAATACACATTTATCATTTTCTCTCTGTTAGAATACCGTTTCAGAACAACAATCAGTTGTCAATTACTCAGTCATCAACCCAAAGTTGCAGCCACAAAATGGAATAAGAAAACCAGGGAGGCTATACCAAGTGACACTCCAAGTCCAAATCAGACCATGCCCACAAGAATGAATTCCAATTAAGAGAAGCAACAGTATTTATTAGCATTACACGCAGGAAGCAGGCAAATTCATAACCAAATGACAAGCAGTTTTAAACCCAAAAGGCACAGCAAATCGAGTCCACAAGCACAAATAACTAAAAATATCAATTCGATGTCTCAACTCTCAGCTAAAAAATGTACAGCGGCTAACCTAAAAGGCAGGCATACAATTGAAGATGAAAAAAAAAAAGAAAGACAGAACAGAACAGAACATGATGCAAGGTCATCCGTAACCCCTAACACAACGGTAAAACCTCCATCCTCCAAATTACAAGCAAAGCAAAGCAGAGCGAAAAGAATAGGGGCAGCAAAGCAAAAGAATCACATCAACATTCACCAAGAGCTCTTCTTGGAGTAAAATTCAAGGTACCACTTCACAAACTTTCTAAGCCCAGTCTCCAAATCAGTGGTGGGCCTATACCCAAGGTCCCTGTGAGCCAAACTAATATTAGCATGAGTGAACTTCACATCTCCATTGGTGGGCATTGGAAGCACCTTCTTCTTGGCCTTCACCTTAAGAAGCTTCTCCAGAATCGCCACAAGCTCACTCACAGGCACAGGGGAAGTATTCCCCAAATTAAAAACCCTAAATTGCGCAGGCCCTTTTTTCTTGCCCCCACTCCCGGTACTCTTCTTCGCGGTATCCAAAGCCCCCAAACACCCCTTCACAATGTCGTCAATGTAGGTGAAATCCCTCGCCACAGTTCCGCCATCGAGTGACTCGAATATCGTAATCTGCTTCCCTTTCAGAATGTCCTTCGTGAAGAAGAAGTACGCCATGTCGGGCCGGCCCCAGGGCCCGTAAACAGTGAAGAACCGAAGCCCGGTGATGGAAAGCCCGTAGATGTGGTTATAGGAGTGAGCGATTTCTTCGCCGGCTTTCTTTGTGGCGGCGTAGAGGCTTGCGGGTTGATCCGTACGGTCTTTTTCGGAGAAGGGGACTTTGGAATTGAGGCCGTAGACGGAGCTTGAAGAGGCCCAGACGATGGAGGGTTGAGGGTTAGCGGATTTGGAAGCTTCTAGAAGGTTGACGAAACCGGCGATGTTGCTGTGGATGTAGGATTGGGGGTTCTGCATGGCGTAGCGAACGCCGGCCTGGGCGGCGAGGTGCATGACGTGGGTGAAGGGGACGACGTCGAAGAGCTTGCGGAGGAGGGCGGGGTCGTTGAGGTCGGCATCAACGACGAAGACGCCGGCGCGGTCAAGGAGGCGCTGGCGGGCGCGCTTGAGGGCGGGGTCGTAGTAGCGGTTGAAGTTGTCGAGGCCGAGGACGCCGTCGCCACGGCGCTTGAGGGAGAGGGAGACGTGGGAGCCGACGAAGCCGGCGGCTCCGGTGACGAGGACGGAGAGGCTGGAAGGGGAGGAGCGGCGGGCGGACTTGGCGACGCGCTTTTCCCAGTGGGAGCCGCCCCAGGAGTCACCGAGGGAGCGGCGGCGGGGGGAGGCGGAGGGCGACGGCGGTGAGAGAATGAAGAGGAAGAGGATGAATGCGAGGAAGAAGGAGGACCAGAGAGTGAGCTTGGAGAGTGAGGAGTGGATACGGAGGCGGTTGTATGGGGATTTTTCTGGCTTCAATTTCCCTGGCGTGGAGGGTGCGTGGTGGTGGTGCTCATTCACCTGCGACATTTCATTCAGCCAACCCTCAAAAGGGGTTTGAATAAGACAATGAGGGTTTGGTACTTTGGTTTTTGCTTCCTTCTTTCTTTCTTTCTTTCCACCACCCAACTCTCATCGGAGCTAGAGATGTGTTTTATTTATACCACGTTTCCATTGGGATTCTTCCAAATTACGCACGTGGCAGGGACTTCTTTTGTTTTTTTTTACCTAGGTGAGATATTCATGCTTCATTTGAGAATAGAATAATTAAACAAGTGAAAAATATAAAATATATATTATAATTATAATATAGAGAATGATAAAAACAATTGAATAGAAGAAATTGAGAAATTTCCTTTTATTTATTTGAAAAAGTTAAAGAATAATGTAAATTAATTAATTAATATTAATAATTAAATGTAACTACAAATTAAATATTTTGTATATTTAGTGTAAAATTAGTTATTATTATTTCTTGAAAAATGTTGGATCTAAAAGAATAGATTAGTTTTTCACAAAGTAATACGCTAAAATTCAGATCCTATTGAAAAAGAGGTGCCAATATTTATTTTTTATCAAAATAAAATATTGTTTGAATATGCTTCAAATAATTAAGAAAGATAATGTGAAAAAAAATTGTTATTAGGAGAATGATCAAATTATACTCAACAATTTAAAAATAATAAACATAAATAATTAAAAGACAGTCTTGATCAAATTGAGTAGAATAATTATGTGTCACAAAGTCCTTTTTCATATATTTAATTGAATAGTCAAAATTTAAAATCAAGATTATTGATTAAAATAAATATCTACAGGTTAATTGATTGACATGTTGGTGATTTACTATTGGTACGACATAGGAAAATATTTTTATATATGAAATTAAAAAAAGTGTTTTCTCAAATAAACAATAAAAAATATTTATGTATGATCATATTTCAAATAATATTATCTCTTAAGAAAATATATGTGAGAAATTAAAATATTTATTATTATGTTATAATAATTTATTTAATATTTTTACACAATTAAAAAAGTAATAAATGTAAAACACATTTTCTCTCACTTTTAGGACAACTTAGAAACATGTAATCTTTTTTAAAAAAATATTTTCCATAATCATTGACAATAATTACAAGAAATAATAATAGTATTCTAGAAACTTTACATGCACTAAAAAATATTGATTTAAATTTAGTTTAATACTTTTATAAGAAATTAATTCTCTTGTTAATAATTATTTCACTAACTTTAATTTAGAAAAAAATGTCTATACTACTAATATCAAATTGATTCTCACAAATTTAAATTTACACACATATCAACAAGGTCGTAAGGCCACCAACGAATATCTCTCTTATGCATGACATCAATATAATGTAAATATCTGCGAATATGTGTATATCTGATTTGCCAGTATCATACACATTAAACTTGCAACAACAAAATATTAGCAACAACAACATATACTCCCAATAATGCCAAACGCACAATTGCAATTCCTATGTCCATATATCTCGCGTGCAATGACATCCTGATCTTCCACCCGGAGAAGGTTAGGAGAGATAGTCGAAAATCTGGTCCAAGCTCACAATTGCAACAACAATGCACATCCACCCATCTCACGACGTGATGCACGTGTTGCCTTGCGCAACTCCCTATACAATGCTGCAAGAACCACAAATCCCCAATTGAACGAACTTGTGTGCTCGAAATCGTCCAAATATAACAGGTATCGAGCTGGCACAAAGCTGGAGGCAATGTCCACAAATAACATCCCGCCTAAGATATGCAAGATCAATGCACGAGTCTATCTCATACGTCCAACTTCTATGCTAGCGTGGACCTCGTAAACATCAAATTGCTCCCACAAAAAGTTGAGCCCCAACAAACTGCCATGTAAATCCCACCGGCGACCGGCTCAACCCCTAAAAGGTCACCAACAATATCACGGAAGTTATGTCGTCTGTGGCGGCCTGAAACAACCTCACCATCCGTCGGCAACCCCAATAGATGATGTACATCCTCCAGGGTGATGGTGACTTCACCCATGGTCATATGGAATGTACGTGTCTCTAGGTGCCATCTCTTTACAAGTGCTGACACAAGGTGGTGGTCGATTTGAAATAATACATTATACCACATTTACATATACATTACAATACAATCATAACACTATAATACAACAAACGTACAATATAGAATATGCTTACCTCATGATTGCGCAAACGCGCAATGTGGTAAAAATCAGTCTGTTGAAGCCACGGGGTGGATCCCCTCATGTATAGCCTGATGATTGTGTGTCGCAGCATGCTTCACATTAAGTACACGATCCCGCACAGTTGGATCACCCTGCGAATTCCACACATTTGTGATTTGTGGATATATGTTTCTCCTGTAGTGTCAACAGAGTCTATATGGATGGACCAGGGTCAATGACACTCAATGGAGATTCAGTCGGTGGGGATGGTGGGACATCTTCATCATGATCCATTATTCTATATCGCAAATTTTTCTTGCAAAAATTTCCATTATTTTTAATAAATTATTTAAATAAGCCTAGCCTATGTTCATTAAAAAAATGTAATAAACAACCATAATTAAATATTCTATAGGTTAATTAAAAAAATAATATCGTAATATAACAACGTTGCCATTTTTTTATACATTAATTTTATTAACTATTGTGTGTCTATATATATATATATTTATCGGCAAATTTTTAAAAATAATACAATTTAATTAAATAATTAGCAAAAGGGGGCGATTTGAACAAAATTTAGGGATTTGGGGTCACCAAAAACGCCTTGCCTAGGCGTGTTTAAACACGCCCAAGCTGGGCGTGTTTAAACACGCCCTGGCAAGGCGTTTTTGGTGCCCTAAATGCCTATAAAAGCCCCTGCAAATGGCATTTGATCCATTCCGCCTTCTCTCTAAAAATCGCTCTGCCTTCTATCTAAAGCTTGGGTCTTGATATCCTCTGAAGCGAAGCCCTGTCGAATTCGAAACGTTGCTGACAAGTAAGTCGATTTAACTGACTGTGCTGTGCTTTGTATTTAGTTTGTTGTATTATCAAATAAGAAAATTGTTTGGATCATACGAACTTGTTAGCGACATATATATTAGGTTAGTGACTAGGGTTTTAGGTATTGTAGTTTAGTTTAGGGTTTAGATTCATGGTGTGTTGTGTTGACGTTTTAGGATTTAGGGTTAGTGTTAATACTGTGATTAGGGCTTATGGGGTGAGTAGGGTTTAAGTGTTCTGCCTGAGGGTGTAGGAACCGGGGTACACACCTAGGGTTTAAGTGTTCTGCCTGAGGGTGTAGGAACCGGGGTACACACCTAGGGTTTAAGTGTTACCGCTTTATGGTTTATGGTGCGTGTGTTGATTAGGGTGTAGGGTTTGGTGTGACAGCTAGGGTTTAGGGATTTAGCTTAAGTGTTTATGGTTTATATGGTGATGAGGGGTTAGGATAGGGGGAACATAACTAGGGTTTAGGGTTACATAATTTAGGTTAGTATTAGGGTTAACATTGTTAATAGGGTTTACGGCCTGGGGGACATATC
>CM023957.1:12148875-12185836 GCA_013407115.1 Glycine latifolia | reverse complement strand
CACCAAAAACGCCTTGCCAGGGCGTGTTTAAACACGCCCAGCTTGGGCGTGTTTAAACACGCCTAGGCAAGGCGTTTTTGGTGACCCCAAATCCCTAAATATTGTTAAAATTGCCCCCTTTTGCTAATTATTTAATTAAATTGTATTATTTTTAAAAATTTGCCTATATTTATCACTTCAAATGTAATATATTAATACATTAAAAAGTTATACCATATGCAAAATTTATAAATTATAAAACTAGTTTATGTAAAAAACACATGTTACTAAGCTACTTAAATATAAATATTAATGTAATCAAATTATTGAAATTATATTTATTGTAAAATCATATCTTTAATTATATTATGGGTATATTATGTGTATTACTTTTTACATTATATTGTCAAATAATTTTGTAAATTAATTTATTTATTGAAATTAATATGTTTAATTATGATATGCATATACGTTTAATTATTTGTATAATATATTTTAAATAATCAAATTAAAAATATAATGTATATATAAGTACAAATTAAATACAAGTATTAAAAATTTAATGTATATATTAGTAAATTTAATTATATACTGAAAAATATTTCTTTTAAATCATTATATCCACAAAGATGGAATAATAAAATTAAATAAATTAAACAAATATATATATATATATATATATATGACTAAAATTAAATAAAATGAATATAATATTCTGTTAATATAATATTTTCATAAATATTTAAATAAATTTGTATCTTTCAAATTATATTTATTAACTATAATATATAATTAATTTAAAAAGTATTAGTATATATTATATTTTTAAAATAATATTTTTTATCAAATTAAATAAATATAATGTTCACACACACATACTTTTACCTACAACTTCCTAAATGAATCCATAATTAAAATATGCTATCATTTATTTATAAGTTAACAATCATAAATTAAAATAATCATCTATCCTATAACTTAACAATCATAAATTATAACTAAATATCCTTTAACCTAATGTTTCAAATCTAAAACCTATATATTATTTAAAAACTAAAACTATATAAATAATATATTGTAAAAATATAAATATATAATACTAAATTACAAAAGATAAAAAATAGAAAATAATATAACTAAACTGACTTGTTATGTTGCACACTCGAAGAGGGGAATAAGTTTCAGAATTTCAGAATGAGAGTGGATTGAAGGAGTGATAGATGAAAGAGGGCGAAAGAGTTTAAATAGTGGGTCACGTAGACGTAATTTGTTAGGATATGCAATAAATTTGTCTATACGTGACACGTATTCACAACGACTAATTTTTTTAGGCAATTTTTTTTTATTCATGGCACATTGGTTAGTGTTTCCATTAAGTTAAGTATCTGAGTTTGTTTGTTTGGGAAATTATTTTGCTAATTGCAATATATTGATTACTGATTGCAAAGGTGAGTTTGATTTAAACTCCTACTATAGTACTATACTAGCAAAGTAGCAAGTATCCCTGGTTTTTATTTCTCTCGTCTTAATTTGCACCATACAGGTATTTTTAGCGAGTAAAATCATTGGATAATGATCATAAAAAAATGTGTGAAAGGCTTATGCACTCAAATACATTGACTGTTTTCGCTTGTAAGTAAAACTCCAGTATTCAAATAACCAATGAATATTTGTTGGTATATATCGTCAGCAGTTATATTTCGCCATTCCACAAAAGAGCTAATGCATATGGTCATTGCACGATCACGAGAGTGAGCAAAAAACTTGTTTGGGTAAGAAAATCTCAAGATTGATGAATGATTCATTACAATATGGAGCTGGTGCTGAACTCGCAACTAACCTTTCCAATGTCACAAATCTCCAACCACTTTGTAAATCATTATTATTATTACTATTATAATTTTTTGAGTGAACCCAATTTATCTTTGGCTAAAAGTTTAAAATTAATTTCTCAGACTAATTTTTTTAATTAAGATTATGTTTGACAAAAGTAGTTGAAATAGTATGTTTTAATCAAAAAGATTGTTGGTAACTATTAACTAAAACTCGGAAAGCTATTGAGCTAGCTCATTATATTATGAATATTTGATAATAAAAAAAAAACAATCCAGTGATTTTGGTAAAAAATAAGTTACTCCTTATTTTTTTTAGAGATTTTTAAAAAAGCATAATATAATTGATGTTTGTTTACGATCATAAGAATCTTTATTTATTTATTTAAGAAACAGTTAATTTTATAAGAAACTATTAAAATAGCATCTCATTTTAATAATTTATTTAATCAGATTTTATTTCTTTTCAGCTTTGTATTATTTTAAACAGATGAAGCAAACACTTGAAAGGCTAAAAAAGGTTAATTAAAAAAAAAGGATTCTTGAACGAAAGAAACTAACAAATGGACATTTCCAACTTTTATCTAAATCTCCCTCATCAAGGTTCCAATTCAAATAGACTAAAAATATTACTTTATCCATTAGCAAACAAAGTTTATGTTTTACTAAGTGCTGGCATGGACTTGGATCGAGTCACCTCAACCAGCAGAAATATAGAAAATAGGAAGTATATATTATTAAGAATAATGGTGATGCATGACGTGATGGTAACTAATTAATTTAAAATATAAGGTACTATATAGACTTGGGAAGGAGGCAAGCTTTCCACATATATATAGCAGTTAAAGGAGATATCTTGTTTTCTAATTTCAGTTAGACTGAGTACACTATTTATGGATTTTAAACGGGTAAATCAGAAAGAACGCAACCAAATTTCTTTGTATTGAGAAATGAGAATTCAGCATAATGATGTATGATGAAGATGCGTGCATCAGCTTCGTAGACTTTGGCCTCGTCAAAGTCTGTCTGGTGACTTAATTATACTCTCTCGAAGGTTAGAATTTAAAGATACTGTATTTGGAGAAACATTGTGTGTACATATATATTACATCAAATAATGAAGAATAAACATTGCACATTTTAATTTACATTTTGCGTATATATAATTTTTGACTCTATTTCTCGTTTAGTCTTATCTATATCCTATTTTTTCCCCTTTTATTTCTCTAATTCACAACTAAATCCAAACAAAGAATTAATTAATTGTAAGGTGAATTTTGAATCTGAGTTCGATCTCTTATATATAATGCATTCCACGTATTTTTCATTTCCTTATCTCCTTCTCACACTTCACTGTAAATTTTCTTATGCACCATCCCTTAGACCAAAAAAAGAAAGTAAAAATGTTATTAATATATATATATAGTTTGGTAGTTTTGTTCTCAATTAACGAACTATGAAGGGATGGAGCTAACATGCGTTTCACACATGGAGAGTAAACAGTTAAGTGGGGGTTCCCAGTGTGATTTACAGTTCCATTTTTTTGGTGCAATAATAGAGATTGGTAATTGCAGAATGCAAAGCAAAGAATAGTCATTTTGGCGTCAAGGCTTATGCCGTGATCGTCTGATGGATGCCGTCGGCCTGTCGGGACATTGTATGACGGGTAAAACTTCCAACCCTTTCCGTATTACTTCTTATACTTCCATTGTATTATGGAAAATATGTTCCGGAATGGAAAATTACATTTTGGGAATGAGTTTTTTATAATTTAATTGGAAATACAAGAAGCAATTGTGGAAATGTAGGAAACATTAGTTTTGTATGACTAGTTCGTTTTACTAGGTGGAGCTTATGTAAGATTGAATCCTATTGGGTTAGGTAGATTGAAGAATTTTATTGGGCCTAGTATATTATAATATCTTTAATAGGAATTTTTAGCTGACTTTTTAAGTTCAATAACTCTTGTCTTTTAGATTTATCATTATTTTTGTTCAGGATTCTCTATGTTAAAGGTTGAGTTTTAGGAAAAGAATTTTTAAGAATTTTTTTTTTCAAAAAATATTATTTTTAATGTCTCTTTTTCTAACTAATTTTAAATGTAAAATCTACAAAAAATATCTAAGAATTTAAATTGAGAATTGAGATCTACTGCTAAAACAAAAAATGAACAAAATTTTTATATCCTATATAACATTATAGTATCCACATAAAAGTGATTGAAGATTCCAAAATAAGTTTTTCCACGAAAAATGTTCTTAATTTTTTTTTTCCACAAGTTAATGTGTGAATCCCCTAAATGCCAGGGAATGATGGTGATCAAGAGGATGTTTTGTATGTGTTTCAAATGAATTCCCTAAATGCAAGGGAATCAGATGGTGACCACGAGGATCTTGTTAGCATCACTAGCTATATATATGTCCTATTTCAAGACTGGCCTGCTGCAGGAACTGTAAACTTGTATTGGCCTTGGTAAATTTACCCATTCTGGTCATTATGAGTGAGGATATAATATATTTTTTAGTTGCTATAAACACAATAACATATCTAACTTTTAGGTGTATCTAAGCGGATGGAAGAAAGAGAGGTGATGCTATTAATTACACATTCAATAATTAGTTAAGTTTAATGAAGAATGAGTCTTGTTAATCAATGTCTTACCGGAATTAATAAATAAAGTTTTTAGGAAAATAATAAGAAACTGTCTTTACAAAACCTTTTTATTTTTAATTCCTTTAACTACTATCTTAAAAGCACTTTTTACCGCATCTTAAAAAGCACTTATTATTATCCTCATAAAAATATCTATCCCAATTCTTGAAAAAAATGTGTATATTTACACGTATGTTAAAATTAATTAACACATGTTCACCCCTGCTAACAATTAACAATAATGATATTTGAGAGTTGAAAGTTGAAACAGTTGATAACCAATTATGCTAACATTATATACCATTATATGCGGAGCCATTAGTAATGCTGTACTTCCAGCCCCTACTACTATTCAAGCAGTTCCAAAAATCAAAAATAAAACTATTCAAGTAGTACAGTAGAAAATAATTCGTTTCAGTAATGAAATTTAAATGAGATAGAAACAAATAATAAAGGCCTTGTTTATTGCTTAATGCCTAAACTTGAACCAGGGAAATAGCATAGAAGTAGAAATATGTAGCATTGGGGATTAGGAACTGATGAGTGTTGATTACAGTTCACAGCATTAGTACATAAATATTGCATTCAATTATAAAGATCTGGGTTGGATAAACGTGGGGTGGGGATGGCAACAAGAGGTATTTTCTTTTTGAGAACAATACCAAATCTCTCCGACACGTCTAATTTTTCTCCTGGAGGTATTGTCCAATCAAATAAGTGCAGAAGTGTGGCAAGAAAATACAAAACCGTCCTCTCAGCCATTGCTATTCCAGCACAAATTCTTCTTCCAGATCCAAAGGGAAAATAATTGAAGTCATTGCCAGTGAAATCCCATTTTGCATCTAAGAACCTTGTAGGATCAAATTTAAGTGGGTTCTCCCAAATGGAAGGATCCCTATGAATAGCCCAAACATTCAGGAACACTTGAGACCCCTTTGGAATTGTGTAGCCTCCCACAATGGTGGTTTCACTAGGGCAATGAGGGATTAGAAGTGGAAGCACAGGATGTAACCTTAGAGTTTCTTTCATCACAGCTTGCAAGTAGGACAACTTATGAATGTGGGACTCTTCTACCATGTTATCTTTTCCTACTACGACTTCCAACTCTTCTTGGAGTCTCTTCATTATCTCTGGATTGTGCATTATTTCTGTAATTGCAAACTCAATTGTGTTGGAAGATGTATCAGTTCCACCCGTAACCATATCCTGTTTGTGCAAAAAATATGAGAACTAATGTGTTACATTTGAATTTATTTTCATATAAGGAAATTTTCTCTCTTGTAATTTGTAATGATAATAGACAAAAATCACAGTTTCTTTTTGTTATAAATGTAACGAGTCTAATTAATGACTAGTAGCATATATATATATAGAGAGAGAGAGGGTGAATGTATAGATCCAGATCTGTGAAATGACTCGAATATATAGATCCAGATCTGTGGAATGACTCGTTATGTTCGTGTATTTAACGAGTTTTATTCGCATACTATATGTGTAATCTGTCTATGTCCAATATACAAATATTGTTAATTTGTTATGTTAAAATTTTGATCTTTAACTTAGATTCTTATGGTTAATTTGTTATGTTTAAAATTGGTGTGATAAATTTTAGTTCCAAAAAATTTAATGTTTTTTTCTAATTTTATCCATTTTAACTTTGTAAAAAATATCTTTTTCACCATATTTTTTTTTTCAAATTACTATTTGGACCTGCAAATTGACCCGTTTATCCACTGATTTTGTGGGTCGAATACGAATCTTGAAAATAATACCATTTATTTTGTAGAAAGGGCTTACCTGAAAGGGCTTATCTAACCCATCTAAAACACTAGTTTTGTGGTTAGGCCTTAAATGGGCCAAATAGCCACCTCTAGTTGCATAGTTGATGGGACTTGATACCGGCTCTAACCTCATTGGAGTCATTGCTATTCATCCCACCAATATTATTGAATTTCCAAAAATACCCTTCCCTACCATGTACAATGAAATCACACTTCCATAGTACAAGTGGGGGTGCAAAAAAATATTGTATAACAGAAGTACAATTTCATTGCATATTTTTTTTTTGCACAAAAAAAAATGACGAAAACCCAATTATGTTTTATTGAATATTAAAATGGAATCATATTTTTGTTAATCACCTCTGCGTCACCTTGACCCAAACAGCACCCACATCAACAACACATTTGTGTCACCCCGACAGTGACATGCCGCAATTAGCACCACCACGCCTTTGTGCGGGGGAAATGCATTGAGATCCACAACGTCTTTGAAAAGGAGAAGCGTCGCGAATGCCATGACATCGAACTCATCGAGAAGGAGAAGCATTGTCTAGGGGTGGAAGTGAGCTGGGCCTTCCATTGGGGCATATGGTTCAACTCATTTAAGGTCTGATTGTCTTGACTTGTTTACTAAAAAGATTAAACTCAAGTTTTTTAAAAAGCCTTTTTCAGTTAAATAAGTTAGGCCATGAGCTTTAAAAAAATCCTATTAAACTTGATGGGTTGACCCATTTAGCAACAATAATTTTAATAAAAAAATATTATAATTATTTAAATTAAATTACAAAATTGTTCTAGTAGTTTGATAATTTGAATAATTTTAATGTTTAAAATAAATTAATTCCTATAACCATAGATGGATAATAAGAATAAGGGCTTAAAATATTTTGATAATATGTCACATGTAATATTTGTAGGAAAATTTAATTTTATTCATATCTTGTGATTTAAAATTGTTATATTATTTTGTTAATAAAAATCTTTGACTTTGTTAAAGAAAACAAATATTTTTTATACTTTTTAATATAAAATAAACTCTTAATTGGTTAAACGGATCAGACATAATTATATAAAAGCCAAATACAAACCTAAAGAATAAGCTCATAACAAATCTAAATCTAAATCTAAATTATAACAATATAAAATAAGTCGATTAGTGATGCTGGCAAGACACTGGGAAAGTGTCGCGGTCCAAGGTTAGGAGGTTGAGAAGAAGGTGAAGAGACAGGGGTGGGTAAAAAAATATTTTTCTCATATTTTTAGTAGCCCATAACAACTAGATAAAAGTCCAATATCAACCCCTACGTGTATAAGTGTTCGTCGTTTATTAAAGCACATTATCTTTTTTGGAAAAGAATACTGAATACCAATATTTTTTATTTGGAAACTCCCAAAAAAATAAAAACAAGAAAGTGACCCACATTCAAAATGGGAAAACGAAGCTAGGATTTTTGTGGTTTGGTTTTTTTTATCATACATTCATCTTAATCAAAAATAAAAATTATTTGTGATTTCATTTAATTTTAATTTATTAGTAAATTTAAATAAAATTAAACCATTTTTTTACAGTTTAATTTGGATTAATTTTTATGGTTTTCACTAAAGTATTATTTCATTAAATCTATATACTTTTTTTTCATATTTTAAATTATATTATATTAAAACAAATTACTAATAACAATAATTGTTAATATGTAATTTGGATTAATTTTTACGGTTTTCACTAAAGTATTATTTCGTTAAATCTATATACTATTTTTTCATATTTTAAGTTAAATTATATTAAAACAAATTACTAATAACAATCATTGTTAATATGTTAAATATTTTATAATGAAAATTTGTCAAATTTTTATCAATTTTAAATTAAACATATTTTTAAAAAATTATCTAAAAATAGTTATATACACTTATAAATTTTGTAGCCATAATACTATTAATTATGTGAAACTAAAATGATAAACACTTAAAAATCATAACATTAAAATAGTATATATGTATTGGGTTTTGATTTGATTTTAGAAAAAAAAATTAAATCAAACCAATCAATTTGAGCATAAAATTAACAACAAAAAAACTATTGTTTAATTCGATTTTTGGATTTTAAGCGGTTTTTTAATTTTATTTTGGACAGAACACATATGAGCGAAGTTTGTGAGAGGAAGCGTACCATGAGCAATGCCTTAACGTGGATGATGGTAAGTGGCGTCTTGGAGTCACCGGCTTCGTCCTTCAACTTCAACAAAAACTGCAGAAAATCCTTCATTTCTGTGCTTTCCCCATCTTGCCCTTCGACCTTCGTTCGCTGACCAATCATCCGTTCAAACATCTCATCGAACCGGGCAGCCAAAGCGTGCATCTGTTTCTCCACGCCTTGCAAATCGAACCGGGCCAACCCGGGAAAAAAATCCGACACGTTCGGCTTCCCCAAGAGCTGCGTTATCTCCGCCACCAGCTCCCTGAACTCCGCCCCCATGCTTTCCCTCTCCGCCCCTCCCCACATCATATTCGTTACCACATTCATCACCGTCAGAAACACCTGTTGGAGGAGATACCAGACTGATTAGGTGATTAAGAAGAAAAAAAAAAGAAAAAAGATTACGAATGGATAAGAAAATCTAATAAATTAATTATTAATTATTAATATTTATTGATAAAATAAAATTACACCTGTTCTCCTATATTCACCGCACTCCCCACTCGACCGTACAAATAAGACACCGTTTTGCGCATCTCGTTGCGGCGCAGGTCGTACACGGAGTCCAGCGTGGCGTTGCTCAGCATCTTGAGCACGCACACCTTCCGCAGCATCCGCCATTCCGGTCCGTACGGGGTCCACGCTATGTCGGAGCCGCCGTAGGTTGCGGCCCTTCCAGCGGCGGGGACGTCGTGGTTGGCGAAAACGGTGTCATTCTCTTTGAGCACCTCGCGAGCAATAGCCGGTGAAGTTATGACGATGCTGAGCTTGCTTCCGAGTCGGAGCTTGAGAATTGGGCCGTAGATCTGGGCCAGGCCGGCGAAGTAAGTGTGGAGGTCCGGGTCAAGAGATAGAAGGTTCCCGACGATAGGGAGGCCTGGTGGGCCCGGTGGAAGCCTTTGGACCTTGGGCTTGAGGCGTGCGTAGCAAGTAACAACGGAGATAAGCAAGAAAGCTAGAAGTATTGTTGTGGTGTGGTTGTAGCAATACTCGGTGGTTAACGGGTTTTGAAAGAGAGTTGAAAAAGGTAACAGCATGGCTGTGAATTATTATTTTGTTGGGATATGATCGCAGAGAGAGGAATGATAGTTGGACGATAATTCATGTGGAGGATGGGATATATAAGAAGTTCGTATAGAGCTAACAAGTAATAATTCGATGAAAAATATGCAGAAAAGGACAAATGTGGATTTGCCTGGACATAAATATATATAGAAACAAAGGGAGTATTGTGTAATGGGAAGTGTGCAATAAATATGTGTGGATGATGTCGTTGGAAGGTTGTGTGTGAGTGACATATTATCTGGAAGGCGGTGTTTGTGTGGAGAAGATTTTTTCCAATCTCATAAAAATCTTAGATTAAACAAATAAAAAGTAAATTAAATAATAATAATTTTATAAAATTAACCTTAATATTTTTGTGATCCCTAAAAACTCTTTTTTTCAATTTTTTTTAATTTTTACAAAACTCTTTTTTAATTATCTTTTACATTAATTATTTTTTTACTCAAATATCTTTTATTATTGTACAATAAATAGTATATATCTAAAAGATAAATACATCATTTCTTTTATAAGGATTAGATAAGAAGACTAACACAAATTAATCAATTAGGTGTAAAAGCAATTAAGTGAAAAGAAAGAGATTATGATTTCCAATAAGCTTAAGTATAATTTTAAAAAATAATATAAATTGTTAACAAGTTTAATGTTATTAAGTATATTAATCAACTTTCTTAAAAAATGCAAATTAGTTATATTATTATTTAGGGATAGAGAGTATTAACATTGTATTGAAAAATTAAAGTGGCATTTATTAAGTGTATTACTCCCTTCGTTCCATTTATTAAGTGTTGATTTTCCTTTATAAAAATTGTTGAGTTTCAAATTCATTTTAGACAAATGTTTAATACAAATTGTTAAAATATATTTAAGGGTGAGTCACGAAAATGAGAGTGTGTTAAAATATTGATAGCTGGTGTGTGCTTTTTTTTTTTATATATTTTAAACCGAGTAGAACTATCATGGGTGATAAAAATCCTCCTCCAAGTATTTAATGTAATACTGTGTTTTTTTATAATAGCTTATTAAGTATTTTTAATTAATTAGCAAGTGTAATTAAATTTAAATTAAGTGCTTGAAGTAAATTAATTATTTATGTGGTGATGTTGTGCCTATATTTGCATGTGTTCAGGGAGTTTATGCATCAGCATATAGGCCTTGATGTATGTTAGGAGGTGAATGTGCCATGATAAATCCTTTGTGTAAAAAAGAGAATAATAAGGGTCATAAACCCTTCCCTATCCCTCACACTCACAATTAAGATTTGCATTTGCAAGAGGGTGTTTTTCTCTTTTCTTCTTCTTTTCTAGAAAGACCCAAATCTAGAAGTTTAAGGTTTGGTGCTGGTGATTGAAAGAGACCATTTTTCTCTCCCTTTAATGTTGTTTGACTAAGTCATGGAGTGGTAAACACTTTTTCTTCCTTCCTTTGACTCTTTTTGTTTTTTTCATAGAACACTTGTAACATCACGTATGCATCCGATTGTTAACATTTCATTATGACCATTAAGCACAGTAATTAATTTAACAAAATTAATTAGGAAGCAACTAAATATAATGACATCATCATACATCCACAAATGACATAGCTTTGCATTATGTATGGTAACTGTTCACGATTTTACAAACATATAAAACCTCGGGTGCGCTTTCCCCTCAGGATCAGGTTACAAACACGCATGAGTACATATCAAAATATAGAGCCAACATGCTCCAAAAATAATCTAATATTCGCTCAAAACCCGTCCCAGCTTGGCCTCTCGTCCGGAATCCCTTGGACTGCCTCGCTACCCGGGCCTCTTGCCCTGGGATCCGCCGTCCTCTCCGTGCTCATCACATGTAATAACATATAATCCCCAACCAGGGTGAGATAATAATCTCAGTAAACTCCGGGTCCTTGGAGACTTCTCCTCTTCCGAGTTCATTTCCACGATACATAGTATCAAAACATGCATTACACAAGCGAGCTATCCCGACTTTCATGAAATACAACACAGGTATATAATCACACAGATATAGCAGAGAGATCATCCAACTTAATGGGCACATTCCCTATATATCATTGCCTGAGGAAGATCATCCAACTTAATGGACACATTCTCCCAAGACTTCAGGCAGACACCACTTGAGGAAGATCATCCAACTTAATAGGCACATTCCCTCTGGGTTCTGCGTGGATGTATATGGCTTTAAGGGAAGCCCATATTTGTTCATTCTACTGGCCAAAGAATCTCATACATCATCAAATAGCATCATAGTGCAAAACATATACTTGTTCTCAATCAGAAAACAGTAACACACAATTTCAATGCATGCATCATGGTATACAATAACCATCACTCCTTCGGAGTATGATGAAACACGGTTCAGAAAGGAACTCTCCAGAATAGAGAGCTTACTTGCTCTAAGCTCTACACTGATTCGCTCAACCTTGCGGTTCCGAACACCACAATCCTCAGTGTTACCGCCTACATACATGCATGCAAGTAATCAATAGCGGTTCTCACCCGTTGCATGTAAAGAAACTCTATACTTTCCTAGGTTACAAGAGCTCGTCACCCACAGGTGACATGCAGACCCCCAAAAGGGTCTATCATAGCCCAGCCCAAAAATCCATAACAGTTAGATTTTAACGTTAGACCGGCGTTCCTTACCTCTAAAACTGTTAACGAGGCTAGAGAGTAGCTTCTCCAAACTTGAATGTCCTCAATTCGTCTTTTCTCCCCTAAACCAGAAGCTTTCCCCCTGTTCGTCAATGGCAGAAACGAAGAAAAGGAGATAGAAATAGCGCCTTTTTGTGAAGGGTCAGAGGAAGAAATGAGTCAGGTAAGAAATAACTCACACGCAAGTTACTATATATATATATATATATATATATATATATATATATAGGAGTTAACGCATGTTGCATACGTCATAAAAATCAACATGTGTCACTCAAGTGACCTGGTAGTCAATGCGGATCACGTGCATAGAGTAAGCTTGTGAAAGCACCAACTATCGGGTTGGCGAGTCAAGCGCATATGACTTCTCACTTGATATGCGTAGCCCAGACAACCTTATCTGGGGTCCCATCTTGGCCATATATATAAAACCCGAGGTTCATTATTCGGGCTCCTGCCTTAGTACTCCACAAGTCTAAGGTTCCGCACTTTCCGACCTCGTCCGCATTGTCCTCCATATGGTGCTATTACCCTTCAGAGGGTCAATCCGATTATGCTAACCCGGTTCCCTTGTCGACATACGTTAAATAAGCGAGAGTCTGGGTTTGTAGCAGGGCTGTTAGTACCTTAACTACTACGTAATCAAAATTACTTTAATGTAAAAGTGTCACGTGGACACCTGAAACCATACAACACCCTTGAGAGTTCATGACAAAATCTTTGTTTTTGGAATTTTGATTCAATTTGTAGTGATTTTTGGATTTGGTGATGTTGTGATGGGCTTGTTGCTAAAGTGGAGGAAAATTCCTCCTTGGATCCAAAGTTCGTTCATTTCTCTTTCTTTTTTCACAAAGTTCTCCTTTTGCTTTTTATAGAGATAAGGGAAACTTTAATTTGGTTTGATTAATGCTTTGATTGTGTAATTTATACTTGAAATGATGATGTTTTGATGTGGTTATATATTGGATTTGATGGAAGACTATTTGGATTTGATGTGAGATGAATGAGTATTTCAAAAATTTCAAAAATGGAAGGTTGTGAGATTATGATGAACCAATTCGAAATCTGTTGTGCATAATTCTAGTTGGGCTCAACTTTTGGCTTGATGGGCTAGAATTCAGTTTTTGAAAATGTTGTCTTTGCAGCGTTCTGGTTGGACCACAAGTTTGTTGGTTCGTTGGGCTAGAGTTGGTTTTGAAAATGTTCCCTCTTGGTTGGGCCACAATTTTGGCTTGCTAGACTATAATTCATGTTTTTTTTTTGAAAATATTGCATCTAGCACGTTTTTGTTGGTTTAGCTTTATGGGTTAAACATTATGTTTAGGCCTCAATTTTAGTTTGCTAGGTTAGAATCTAGTTATTTTGAAATTTTTCTTAAAACTATTCATTTTTTCTATGATTCAAATGACTTTAAAGTATTTATGCAAATGTAATATGCTTATTGATATGATGATTATGTTATTCATGAGGTGTTTATACTACGTTAAGGTTAAGGTGATTGCATTGTTGTTACAATATTTTAGAAAAAGAAATTAATTTTTTTTATCTCACAATATATCATTTCATAAATTTATTATAAAATATATAAATAAATGTTATTCTATTTTAATTCCACATCTAACCAGTTAACTGTATTGCACCTGTTTATTGATCTTTATATAAAATTTAAAATTATTTTAAAATAAAATATATAGAGTAATAACATAAGTCTTATATGACAATAATTTTTTTTAATCTATTTGTTTTGAAATAAAATGTAAACTAATAAAACAATCCGGGTTATTTTGTCTATTATTTTTAAAACATAAAAAATATATGAAAAATTCAATAAATTTGAAAAGAGTAAATATATTTATATCTTTTAAAACACTTTTTTTATGAGAAATTTTTGTGTGGGCACAAATTTAACACCTCATTTTTAGACACAACTATTGAGAAATTTACAACTAATTAAATAAAACAAAAAATTACCAGCATGTAAAATAAGGAAAAAAAATCTAACGTTTTTATTATTATAAAAAAACCCACGTTCCCTCTGAGTTATACCTAAACACCTTCTTCCTCTCATATTTGTGGCTTCTCGCTGACAATCAATATTGTTGCCACGCTTGCCTCCAGTTAAATGGCCAAATGTATGTGTTTAAGCCAAATCAATCACTAAAGTCAACCAATATAATACATTCAGTCTGGCGATTCACTACTATGAGCAAAGCATATATATGTGCAAATGCACAATTCCAGTACTTTGTCAAAATAATACATATATGGGCATCACATGCCTTTAGTTTCAGGCCTCTTTTGCAATAATTATCTTTTTACCAACAATCACCGAATTATTAATCCACTGAATTTAGGGAAAGAGATTGGAAAAAAGGGATTATAAAATTGAAATAAGGAATACAATATTTGAACACAATTGAAAGTGGAGGCAGAATAAAAAAATTCCCAAATTAAGTGCGGGGTTTATTAATTAGATAAATGGTGTTCTGGTTCATGATCAATAACAATGGAGGCAAATGTAACAAAGGTGTTGATGGCAGTCGGCAACCACAAAGATGAGAGGAAGAAGACCTTTACGCAAAACACAAAGAGAACTTAGGTTTGGCTGGGTATTTCTTTTTTATGTTGGATTTTTTTTTCTTATTTTACATGCTGACATTTTTTTAATTTTATTTAATTAGGTGTGAATTTCTCATTAGTTGTGTCTAAGGGTGAGATATTAGGTTTGTGGCCATACAAGAATTTTTTTTTTATTATATAATATTTGATCAGTTGAACTTCCTTTATTTTTTCATTTTTTTATGTTGAAATTTTTAGAGCTATTAGATCAAAACTTTAACATGATAATAATGTTGATCTTATTTAATTAGATAGCATTCCTTGTTGAATCGTTAGATTGAAACTTTAATTTGACGATAACCATTGATATGATTTAATGTTATCTAAAGTTAATGAAATGTTATTATTTTTGAATTTTTTTACTATTTTTAATCATTATCTTTTATATATTTATCAAATAAAAAAATTTAAAAAATTATTTACTTTTATAAATTAATAATTAAATAAATATTTAATATATTAAAGTTAATATATGTCTATTTATAATTTATGCAAATATTTAACAATGATTTACTATTATTATAATTATTATATTTATTAAAAAAATATAAAAAATAATTAAATAAGATATAATGTAGTACTAATTTATAATTAAAAAATATTTTGAAAATAATTATTACTTTCAAAAATTAACAATTCAATAATTATTTAATAAATTGCACAATTTTGAACCGGCAGGTTGAGATTTCAATATGACAACAAACATTAATTTGATTTAATATTTGTTAAAAAAATTAAATGTTTTTTAGCTTTTAGAAATTTTAATTTGACAATAACCTTTTGATTATAATTTATTATCTTAGATTTGAATAAAATTAATTTTAAAAATGGATTCTGCACATACACGTACGTATATATATATAATTTTTTAATTTATATTCTTGAGTATTATTTTAAAATAAAATTATCTACCTTTTTTTTTACAACATGTTTCTACTAAACTAAGTATTAGTTTTATGAATTTAAACAATATTTTTACATATTATATAGCTTTTAGAAAGTTTTAACTTTTTAATCATCTAATTCATTATACTATATTACGAAAGAGAGGAGGAAAAACGTGTCATAAATAGTTAGAGGAAAATGTTAGAAATAATTAATAAATAAAACGATTTAATGTATACTTATTATTCTAAAATAAAATTTTCTACTTTTTTTTACAGCATGTTTCTGCTAAGTAAAATGTTAATTTTATGAATTTAACCAATGTTTTTACATATTATATAGCTCTTAAAATATTTAAAAAGTAAAAAAAAACATTGTAAGTTTTTTATGTATAATTAAATTTTATACTAAAAAAAGGAGTTTGGTAACCCAAATTGATTTTACTTAACTTAAACATAATTGTTTCATGTGAAATATTTTTTTAAGAGAAAAATTATGTATGATTCTACTGGTTTCGATAAAACTAAAAAAATAAAATTAATTTAATTTATAATATTATTAATGAAATAATTTGAAATTATTTTGTAGCTAAAATATATTTAATAAATTAATTGGTTGTATATTTATGTAATAAATGTATAAATAATTATATAAACATTAATCAACATAAATTTCATTGATGATTTTATTAATCATAAATTCAAAAATCAAAATATTATTTTGTAATAAATAAATTAACTAAGTATATTTAAATATATAGTTATATACTCATAAATTTTGTTGTTTATATCTAATTAATTAAAATGAATTTGTTTTCTGTGAATGAAATTTATGGTCTCTATTATAAAAAAATTCAAACTAATTTTTTAATTTTTAATATTATTAAATAATTAATTTAAAAATATTATGTGATAGAAATATATTTAATAAATAATTTTAATATATAATTTTATATATTTATATAAAAATTTATATTATTATATAAATATTAAAAAACTAATTTTTGTATATGAAGCTATTAAAGATAGAATCAAATATTATTTTGTAATAAATATATTAACTAATTACCTTTAAATTACATTTTAGAGTAAATATTTCAATCTGATAAATAAAAAACATTCGAAAAATATTTTATATAATTTCTAAGTAGATTAATTTTTTTGTAAAATTTAAAACTAAAAAGAAAATATTGTGTCTTTACTATATAGTTAATATAAATACTCGAAATTTTATAATTCAAATTGATTATATCTAATTTAAACATGATTTTCTCTCGTAAATGTTTTTTTAAGAGAACCTTTGAATGATTCTAGTGACATATATAATTACTAAAAAAATAATTTAATTTATAATATTATTAATGAATCAATTTAAAATATTATGTGATAGAAATATATTTAATAAATAATTTTCAAAATATCTTAAATAGATGAGAGAGAAATTAACTAGTTATTTAGTTTCAATAAGTAATAAGTAATTTTTATAAGTCTTATAAAATATTTTAAAATATAATTTATAAGATTTCAATGTAAAAAATAAATTAATTAGTTACTTAGTTTTAAGACGTAACAAGTAATTATATAAATATACTATTTTATTACTATAATAATAACATACTTGTAAGGAATACTGACCATATTATTATATTAAGCAATTCAAGGAAAATAAATATAATATAAAAAATCACAATATATATATATATATATATATATATTTTTTTTTTATGATAATATATGCTAATATAAATTATAAAACATAAATTTTCGTTGAAAGAGTTTTGTCATGCATAATGATATCGAACATGGTTGTCTCACGTTATGATACTTATAATATCTATCATATTTTTTTAAAAGTAATTTAATTTATGGTATTAATGAGAAAGTAATTTTAAACTAATTTTAATAAAAATACATTTAATAAATTATTTTTAATATAGTATTATATTAATGTAAAAAAATTAACACTAAGACTATAATATTAATCAACAGAATTTTCATATATGAAGTTATTAATATAGAGTAAAATTCTTATTTTATAATAATTTTATTAACATAGAGTCAAAGATACTATTATACATGAAGTCAAAATAAATAAATTTAACTTTATTATATAAATAAATTTATAAACTATGTTATTATTCAATAAGTAATTTTTATTTTTTTAATAATTTTTTTTATGTTAAATGATAATTTTTTTTAAAACAATGTTGTTTAGCCGTAAAAGAGTAAGAAAGTTTAAATATGTTAATACAATGAAATTAAATTTATTATAATATTATTTTATACGTAATTTGTATTTTCTAATAAAATTTATATGTTAAATGATAACAAATATTTTTAAAACAATGTTGTTTGGCGTTAAAAGTGTAAGAAAGTTTAAAATATGTTAATAGAATAAATTTAACTTTATTATATAAATAAAATTATAAATTATGATATTATTTGCTAAGTAATTTGTATTTTTTTTATAAATTTATATGTTAAATGATAAAAAAAATTAAAACAATTTTGTTTAGCAGAGTAAGAAAGTTGAAAATATGTTAATACAAAGGTTAAATTAACATTTTAGTCTTTAATCTTATTATTTGGCTCAAAATAGTCTTTTATCTTTTAAAAAATCCACTTTAGTAATTTATCTTATTTAAAATGTTTAAAATCATCCTTTAAAAATTTATATATTGTTGCGCAAAAATAAACATTTATTGTTATATTTATGATATTATTGTTTTATAATATTGTATATTGTTTATATTAAAACTATAATAAAAAAAATTGATAAGTAAGAGTGAAAAAGGTTGACTGGGGAATGGGTAATGACGAAAATATTCCTATAACTAATAGGTGTTAGAGAAGTTATAATTATATTTTTGCTAACCTAAAGAATTGATATTTAGAATATAGTAGATAAAAAATATATTTAATAAATCATTTATCCAAATAATTATAAAAACAAAATCTTAATCATATGTACTACATATATATATATATTATATAAACTATAATAATAATAATAATAATAATAATAATAATAATAATATTATTATTATTATTATTATGTTAGAGAAGATGTAAAAAGAAAAAAAAAAGAAAGAGAAAAGTAAAAAAAAAAACTGAGAAAGTAAGAGAAACAAACAAAGAAGAAAGAGAAAATGAAAAAATCTATAAAAACAAGAAAAAATTGAGTATGAAATTGATAAAAGACTAAAATATCCCTTGATAAGTGTCAAAATTTAAGAGATTATATAATTGCCTTTTTAATAGTTTAAATAATTTATATTTAGAATTGGACCAGAAAAAAAGAGAAAAGTAAAAAAAGAAGAAGGAAGAAAGTGAAAAGGAAATAATTATGAAAAGTAAGAAAGAGAAAAAATTGAATATGAAATTGATAAAAGATTAAAATATTAAATAGTTGATATGTGTCAATAACTAAGAGATGTTATAATTGTATTTTTGTTAGTTTAAAATAATTATATTTAGAATAGAAGAATATAAGTAGAAAAAGAAAAAAAAAGAGAAAATTAAAAAAAGTACTGAAAAGTGAGTGAGTGAGAGAGAGAAAAAAAGAAAAAGAAAAAGAATCTAAAAAGTAACAAAGAAAAAAGATTGAGTATGAAATTGTTAAAAGACTAAAATACTCTTATAGTTGATAGTGTCAATAATTACAAGATGTTATAATTGTATTTTTGCTAACCTAAAAAACTTATATTTAGAATGTGCACAAGAAAAAGAAGAGAAAGGTAAAAATAAAAACTGAAAAAGTAGAAAAGAGATAAAAAGAAAAAAGAGAAAAAGAAAAAAAATCTAGAAAATAAGAAAGAGAAAAGATTAAAATATCTTATAGTTTATATAAAAATTAAGACAAGATATATTTGTACTTTTGTTAGCATAAAATATTTATATTTAGAATAGAAGAATGTAGATAGAAACAAAAAAAGAAGAGAAAAGTAAAAAAAAAAAATACTAAACAAGTGAGAGAGAGATAAAAAAAGAGAGTAAAGGAAAAAAATCCAAAAGTAAGAGAGAGAAAAAGTTGAGTACGAAATTGATAAAAGACTAAAATATTCCTATAATTAATAGTGTGAATAATTAAAAGTTAAATGATCTATTTGGTTCTTAATTTTAGTTTTATAAAGTAAAAAAGAGAAAAAATAGAAAGAGAAAAGGAAAAAAAATCTAGAAAGTAAGAAAAAGAAAAGATTGAGTACAAATTTGATAAAGATTAAATTTTTATAATTGGTATGTGTCAATAATTAAGAGAAATTATAATTATATTTTTGCTAGACTAAAAAATTTATATTTAGATATTAGATAGATATTAGATTAGATATAGTGAGAGAGAGAGGAAAAGTTTCTTGAATAATGTTTTGTTTTTAATATTTAGGAAAGTACTTTCGTGAATATAATTTTATTTTTAAAATTTTAAAAAATAATTTCCTAACTACTATTTTATATTTCACAAAGTAATTTTGAAATAATTTTATTTTTTTAACATTTAAAAAAATATTTTTTAGAATATTATTTTGGATTTCATAAAGTACTTTATAGACTGTAAGAAATTTTTTATTATAAAAATTCAAGTTTAGTACCTTTAAAAATATCATGTAAAGATAAAATTGTACAATAGTGAAATAGCTGAACTGTAGAAACCATATAATTGAGTAAAATTGTTGTTATATAATTTGAATTTTTATCCATATTTAAAATATTTATTTTTTATCCTCCTTTAAATTTATTTATCAAATTGGCAATATATTTAAACTTACTTATTTTAATTGATTGTTTTAATATAAAAAAAATGTTCAGAGATATAAGGATTGATTGTAAAAGAATTTGAAGAATGATTGGTATATATATCAATTAAAAAATTATTCACTGATTCACTGAATTATTGTAACATAAATTATTTCATAGTAACGGAAATACAATCTGCATTCTTTTTCTTAATTGTAACGTTAATTTATCAACAAAATAATTTCTCCCAGCCAATCAGTGATAATTAATTGTCAATCCTTTTTAAGATATTGTTGGTCATTCCGGACTTAAATTGATTACATTGGATTTATAAGAATTTCTCTATCAGTCTTGGATAAATGTGTATCAGACCAAAACTCAATCTTCCACCATATTCTATCTCTCAGATAATTGAAGACAAATTATTCTTTCTTCCTATCATAAAAGGCATGTCTAGATATTTGCGAGCACCCAAACATTTAGTGACCCCACCAAGAGTAGACCAAATAAGTTGCTTGGTTTCCTGAGTTGGATTCTTGCGGAAGAAATTCTCAAACTTCAATTTTTTTTTAAAAAATGGGTTGTCAATCTTACTTTTGGAGAAACAATAATTATTCCAGACTTTAACTTTTAATAATATTAACTGTCAATTTTCTCTCTCTCTCCATTTTCTTCTTATTTAATTATATTGATTATCAATTTTTTTTCTTTATTAATTGTACATAAATGATAATTAAAATTGTATTTATTATTACTTTCCTTTAAATTTGATTTTGAAATTTTATGAATATTTAAATTTATTTGAAATTACAAAAATATCCCTTAAAATTTAGGCAGACTATTTTGGAGGGTAATTTTTCCCTAATGTTTAATTATTAAAGATTACATTTGACAATTTAATTTATTTATAATATTTTTTTGGTAACCATAATATTGGTATGAAGTTGTCCCAACAAAAGTAATGACAAATCTCCGTTGAGGACCTTGAGTGCATCCAATATGGATATTTCTCTCCTTACATGATTTAATAACATGTTTATTTAATAATTAAATTAATAATAATATTAAATATAATATTTATGAAATACCTATAATATTATTTTTAAAAATTAATAAATACTTATAAAATATATAAATTTTTCATATAAACTTAAATATAATACTTTCTTTATTCCATAATAATTGTCGTATATTTTTTTTTTAAAATAATTATCATTTTAATTTTTTAATGTAACATTAATTATCTTTTTATACTTATATTTCTTGTAATATTAATGATATGGACTACAAAAACTAAAAATGAGTTAGTAATCATAAGGTTAATTTTGAAAAATTGTTATTATCTTTCATTATTTTTTTATGTGTAAAATAACCTAGGATGACAATTATAATGAGACATAGAAAATATAGATATATTATTAAATAAAATGTAATTATAAAATCACACACACCCATATATTCAATCATTAAATAATAATATTTATTATAATTATTAAATATAATATATAATTAATATTTTACACTTAATATTGCACCCACAATCATGTATTTAAATGTATGCATTTAACACCCACAAACTATGCATTCAATATACTATTAAATAGTGTTAATATATGTATTCAATTAATATTATATTTGTGCCCACACAATAATTTCTCTCTATAAATATTTTCAGTATCTTTTTAAGATTAAATCCTTGTTAAAGGAAACTGTTATACTACATATTTATTAGAAGGAATTAAAATAAATCTAAGAAATGATAGATGTTTTTATTTTATTTTATGATAATTGTAAATTTTTTATTGGTTGTATTTAATGATGAGGTGTTTTGTTTGTCTGAGATCTTGTTTAGAAAAATCATTTCAATACTACTTAAACCAATGATTTATTGGTGTTTTATTTATTTATTATTTATATCAAGCACTCGTAGGGATAAAGGAAAGTAAATCAAATTAGTAAATTAAATAATGTAATTAATCAATTTGTTTATTTTCAACCAACTTTCCTTATTGTTTTTAAAAAATAAAGAAAAAATGGTTCGAAATCAGCATTTCGTTCATAATTTTATTTACTTTTCTTTAGTTTACTTTAATATGTACCAGAAATTAAAAAAACATCACAGATCAGAATATACGTTGATGAACTTTTTTGTCACATAAATACCTCTAATGTTTAACTTGTTTGTCACAAGACACACCCTATTCATCTTTCACTATCCATCTACAACTGGACAAGCTACAACCATTAGACATGGATCTCAGCACCGTGTTGTGCTTGTTTGTTTCTTTCCTATCCATTTTTCTGTTCAAATCACTTGCCAAATCTTTCCTCTTCTCTTTTAAAGGAAAACAATCACCACTTCCTCCCGGGACCATGGGTTGGCCTTACATAGGAGAAACCTTCCGAATGTATTCTCAAGACCCAACCATTTTCTTTGCCACAAAAATCAAGAGGTTCATAACAATTCTTTTGCCACTCTCATCAACCTTTCAAACTTCTTGTTCATTAAAATGGTCACTTGCATTAACATATGCACTATTTGGTACATAAGGTTAATTATTCTTTTGATGATTTTATGTATATTTTCAATAGGTATGGCTCTATGTTCAAGTCACACATTTTGGGTTATCCTTGTGTGATGATTTCTGAATCGGAAGCAGCAAAGTTTATATTGAACAAAGATCAACTCTTCAAACCAACATATCCTGCTAGCAAAGAGAGGATGTTGGGGAAGCAAGCAATTTTCTTCAACCAAGGAGCATACCATGCTAACCTCAGAAGGCTTGTCCTTCGCACCGTCATGCCCGAGACCATTAAAGACCTAGTCTCTGACATTGAATCCATTGCCCAAAGTTGCCTCAAATCATGTGAAGGAAAGTTGATCACCACGTTCGTTGAAATGAAAACTGTAAGCCCTAAAACCAGACCAAAATCCTCTATTTCTCTCTTCGATTATATTCTTCATTTTAAAACTTACGAAATTCAAACTTGTTTTTCTCTAGATTTTAATCCTAATTGTTTTCTACTTCAATTTTACTCAAAAGGTGCTTAGATATGTTTAATTTTGGAGATATTTTACCCTTAACGTATGCACTTCCCACACATTCATGCAAATCAAAATAAAGAGACAAACAATTATAGTTTGTTGTTCTACTTTATTACAAAAACTATAGGCATCATGCAAACTTCAGTGATAAATCTCTAGTCGTCATGGTCTTCAACCCTTGTTGATTTATGATGTGTATTTACCAAATAAATAATGGGTTTTTCACTTTTTCTTCTCTCGTTATCTTTTGCAGTATACCTTGAATGTTGCCTTGCTTACAATTTTTAGAAGAGATGAAAATTTGTGTGGAGAGAATTTGAAGCGATGCTACTACACTATTGAGAGAGGGTACAACTCAATGCCCGTAAACCTTCCAGGTACATTGTTCCACAAGGCCATGAAGGCAAGGAAAGAGCTTGCACAGATCTTCACTCAAATAATCTCCACAAGGAGGAACATGAAGCAAGATCACAATGACATGTTGGGCTTGTTCATGAGTGAAAAATCAGGACTCACTGATGAGCAAATAATAGATAACATCATCGGTGTCATTTTTGCTGCTCGTGACACCACTGCCAGTATACTTACGTGGATTCTTAAGTACCTTGATGAAAATCCATGTGTACTAGAAGCAGTAACGGTAAGACTATGCCTCCTAATTTTTGTCCTATATAATCATCAATTAGTTTTTCAATTTAGTGCATATTTAATTTAATCTATAATAAGAAATGGGCGTTCATATTTGTACACCCATAAACTAAAGATACTTTATTATCATCTCTTGTTTTTCTTTAATTTTTTTATCATATTATATTATTAATTATATTAATAATTGTTTTTTATTTCTCTTAAAGTGTAAACACCTTAGAAATTTTTAAGAATATTTTTGCTTAAAAGATAATCATTTAATTTTTTAAGAAGTTTGAACAATAAATAACGAGCACCGATTAACATTCACTCCCATTTTGGTTGGATAGAGAAGGGAGATAGGAAAAAATGATAAAGGAAAAAGAGGAAAAGTAAATGAGTGAATAATAAATGACATGGTAGAAAACAAAGAAAAATAGGAGAAAATGAAATAAAAGGGAGAAGAGAAAAATAAGTGAATCCTTATAATTTTTCATAAATAATTTTCTCTTGGAATAATAAACATGATTAAATTGCCACTTAATGACAGAAAAAAATATTTTTGTTGTTACTAGAATTTTAATTTAGAGTTTAGTTTAAACCTTTTATCACAAATAAATGTAAGTTGGAAAATTTTACATGTGGCTTGGTTTGGTACCTTACAAATTTGTTGGTTGTGACTTTGTAGGAAGAGCAGGAGTCCATACTAAGGGCCAAGGAAGAAAGTGGAGAATAAATGGATCTAAATTGGTCAGACATAAAAAACATGCTTATAACAACCAGGGTCATACAAGAGACTCTAAGAATAGCATCAATTTTGTCTTTTACTTTCAGAGAAGCTATAGAGGATGTTGAATTTCAAGGTCAATAACCAAAATATGATAATATACCTCTTCTTATTATTAATATGCCAAAGAATTCCTTTTTTTTTTTTTTTTCTCGTTTGTGATTTTGTGTTGGGGACTACTTTTCCTCAGGGCGTCTCATACCAAAACGGTGGAAAGTATTACCGCTTTTTAGAACCATCCACCATAGTCCTGACTACTTCAAAGAGCCAGAGAAGTTTGATCCTTCAAGATTTGAGGCAATTACTGTGCATAACATATGCATTCCCTACTTTCCTTTTTTTTTTTTTTTAATTTACTTTTCTATTCATATTATACCTACATGATTCTAAGCCCAAACTTTAACAAATTTTGTTAAATTATTTTGCTAGGTTGCTCCAAAACCCAATACCTTTATGCCATTTGGCACTGGGGTCCATGCATGTCCTGGCAATGAATTAGCCCAGTTGGAGATTTTGGTGCTTCTACATCATCTGACCAGAAACTACAGGTCAAAAACTAGATTATTACCTAAAATAATCTCATTTTTTAATCGTATGCACTAATGGGAGGCATATTCCAAAATATGAATGTTGAATTATTCTATTTGTAAGCTGTTATTATTTTTATGCAGGTGGTCTATAATAGGTGCAAAAAAAAGGATTCAATATGGCCCTTTTGCCCTTCCAGAAAATGGATTGCCCATCAAATTATATCCCAAGAAATAAATGTCATTCAAATTCAATAAAAAGTGGCGCACACCAACCATGGAATTATGTTGTACATGGAAGAAACTTTTCATCGTTGGATACATTAATAAAAAATTGTTGAAGGGTTAAGATTTTTCCTTGTTACTGGTTACTCCCTGTACACTTAGATATACACAAAATTAATCAACTAAATTTTGTATTAATTAAGAAAATTAATTAATATCTTTTTAATTTTACTAATTATATTTAATAAATATTTTTTTAATTAGTGTTTTTTATTGAATCTAAAAATCAAGATTAAAAAAGTAAATGGAAATAAAATTTCAATTAATTGAAAGGTATTTTTGGGATAATATATATATCATTAAATGAGAATGAAAGTAGTTAAAATTTATTTATATTTCAATTAGACAAAACTTTTTTCCCCCTTATAATTGTGTCTGGAGAAAGTAATAATTAAGAGAAGATTTTGCATGCAGTTTAATCCACGAATAAAAGCATGGTTTGAATCAATTGTAATTTTTTTATCTATCAAAACTGGGAGCCCAAAAACCCTATGAGAGCAAAGGTCACTCTAGAAGAGCTAGAGGGTGATGACATCTTTGCCAACCCCCATGGCTTCGCAAGATAGAAGAGGGAGCGAGTGGGGAAAGTAAAAGGTGGGAGAGGGAGAACGGGAAGGGGTGGTGTTGTCATTGTTTAGAGGTCACCACGGTTGTGAATGTGAGCAAGAAGGAGGGGAATAATCCGGAGAGAGAAAAGTTGAGCAAGAAAAAGGAAAAAGATGAGTGAAAAGAGGGAATGATGGTGATGGTGATGGTGCTGAGTGTTATCAACATTAATTTTCATGGTATTCATACCCAGTTCCAATTCTCTACTCGAGCAGTTTGAATATGAGACTCGACGTTAATCCAACAGAATGCAGATTGCTTGTGTAAACATCATCACTAGCAGGATGCCAAATATACACATCATCAAGAGACTCATCCGGGATAATATTCAGTAACTTGTTCTTGACATCCAAGGTTAAAGGAAAAGCCAACAAGTTCCAGTGCCACTAACCCGCTGAAGGATATCCCTAATAGTCATATTAACATAAGCATGATGAACATAATCTAGCATGCTACAAACTGGCCCCTCATCCAGGAAGGAGTAGTAAAATAAAGATACATCACATTTGTCCACACTTACTCTAAGCCCGTGTTTTAGAATTTGACGAGCATTAATAATAGAGGAATAAGAGCTACCTTTCGTATCATTGATATCCAAGAGAGAAGCATGAGCAAGATACTTGTTACTTAATAACTTGACCCACAACTTTTCTGGCTCTTTAATAATATGCCACAATTTTTTCCCTAACAATGCCACATTCACCATTCTAGTTCTCCTAATACCAAGACCACCTCTAGATTTCGGTTTTGCAATATCCTCCCATTTGACCCAGTGAGAATGAGCACCCACCCAAAATAAAGCTATGAACCAAGCCATCAATTTTGTCACAAATAATCCCCTCAGAAATCCAGAGATTCTGCATAGAATAAGTGGGAATTGTAGCAAGCACAGATTTTGCCAACTGCCAAGGTCACTCTACCAGGATGACAATGAGACGGATTAGAGGTGGATTTGCTGATAACTGCCAAAATTACTTAAATGAGACATGTGAATTTAAACAATTATTTCATCTTTTCTCTTATTTAGGATTTGTTTATGTCCTTTTGATGTAAACTGTTAAGTTGTAGTTTGTCCTCTTTAACTTGTTGTTTTGTTAGATTTCACATGCTTATTCATGAAATGTTTTTTAGGATCTTTGAATTGAATCAAATAACAATTTTTTGGAGTAAGGTTCAACGAAAGCTTGAAGTAAAGATTCCATTTCAAATGTGTTTAAGTTGGGATTGAAGGGTCAAGATTGAAGTTCTTTTTTGAATAAGATGAAAAAGAAAGTTGTAGAGGAAAATTTATTTCAGCAAAATAGTTTTTGGCTTAAGTTGAATTTGGATAGATATGCAAAATTGCATAGCTGCAATATCTGTTTAAATCCAAAGTTTTTGACTTGAGCAAACACTCACTTAATTGTAGATTTTTTTGGGTTTTTATAAATATATTGCCTCATTCATTTTAAGATACATTTTCTCATTTTGTAAAAACACTTCCTTTAAGAAAATTCTTCTTCCTCAACTCTTTTCTTCCATTTTCCTTGCTTTTGGATTCTATTCATGGAGATGAGTAACAAAACCCTCTGAGGTTGGGATTGGATTGTATCCAAACTTTATATTCTCATGTATTTCTTTTGAAATAGTGTTATGTATTCATCTTGTTCTTTAATGTTAGCTTTTGTACTTCTATGTTTCATGCTTGTTATGATTTGACCACATTCTTGGATGAGATTGCTATTAGAAAATACTTTCTTTATCTTGAATTGTGGTAAAATGCTCATTAAACCTCAGAGCTAGGAATAGAATGAAGGGTAATAATTATCTTTAGGTCATTGAGCTTAAATCAAGTTCCTTTATTAAATGTTCAAGAGATTGACATTTAATGGAGGAACTTAGATCTTCTCACCTAAGGTATTAGATATTAGAATATCGTTTTGAACTGTGATCGATATTAACGTTGAATTACAAATTGAATATCATGTTTAAGCATAAAAAGAGTTTGGTTCGGTGATATCTAACCTTGACAACCTTTGTCATTTGAAATTCATATCTTTTTATTGTGCGTTTATCAAAAATTCAAAAAATATCCTAATTTGTAACTTTATTTTGTTTTATCTTTATTGTTAAATGCTATGCTCAAATCATCCTTGTTTATTTGTTAGTTTTTAATAGTAAAAACTTGTGATATTTACTGAGTATTACGCAAGTCTTCATGGGATGATAACTCTTATTTATCGAATATTACTTGACGACTTGGTACGCTTATCAATGACTCAACATTTGTCTATCCCCATCCCCGTTCCCACAAAAGGCATGTAGTTCAGGTTTATGAAGGTGGGGTGAAAAAATGAACCATCACCATCACGTTTTATTAGGTTCGAGAAAATCCGCAAGGAATCCATCTCACATTTTTTTTAAAAAAAATATTTGTTTATATACTTTAAATAAATTATAGATTAAATTATTAATTACATTTTAATTCAATCATTATATATAATTTAATAAATAATAAATAACTTAAACATATTTAAGAATTAAATTATATTTTTAGATAAATATGTAATTTTAATTTTTTATAATTAATAATATTATTTATTTAACTATTAAAATAATTATTATATATTTTAATGATTATAAATAATGAAATATGAAAATAATTATATAATTAATAATTACATATAATATATATATATATATATATATAATGATAGAATTATATATAAATATATACTATATTATTAATAATTATAAAAATATATGCATCAGGACGGTATGAGACATGGAGTAACATACTCGAACCTAAATTTGACCCTACTTTCCCAAGTTTGGAAAAACCCGTTCCCAACCCTGGTCAAAGCGGATTTACCCTGTCAAAATTAGGGTAGGGTCAAATGTGTATTCACGTTTTCGATTTTTATCATCATGCCCACTAGCAAGGAATATTGATAGAGCTAAGTCACCTTAATAAATATTACCTCAATCTTTAAATATAATTTTTTTTAAAAATGTTATTTTGTAAGACTTTTTCAAGTTGCCTCTTGAATTAATAATTTCTTTCCACCAAAATATCCTTAATTACTTTGTAATAAATGCTATAAATTAATTAGATCAATTCATTCTCTCTTAAAAGGATTGACAAAGATGAGTAGCACATATTTTCTCTATTTCTTTTTATGTGGTGTTTAAGGTTGTTATGTTGAAATCAAGAAGACAATTTTCTTGATTCTAATAAAATGGTCGGAGTTTCCTTTTTTACCCTCTTTTTTCTCACTTCACAATAAATGAATGTGTAAAATAATTCAATATTAGAGAACATAATTAATAAAGGAGTAATTAATATGATATTGAACTTTGCAAATGTGAGACAAATAGAAACAAAATTTTAATATCACACTTAAACCAAGAGAATATAAATTAACGAAGAAAATATAATTACGTGAAAGAATAAGATGATGAGTCCCAATAATTTCAAAGATAATCTTAAAAAAATAATACAAATTATTAACAAATTTAATATTATTAAATAAATTATTTTTTAAAGGACACAAATTAGTTAAGAGTTTTATATTTAAGGAGAAGAAGAATAATAATAATAAATATATTAACTTTTAAAAGTGTTGAATTGGTTTTAAAGAGTTACCCTAACTTGATAATTCCACCATTTCACATTACTTTCACTTTTTAAATAAGATAATTTTAATCAAATGATTGGACATTAGTGATTAATATACTGAAGTTAAAGTTGAATGGTTTAAATATTATCCGAGTTCAATCCTTGACATAAACAATTATTTATTAAACTTTATTTACCTTCCAAACGAATTCTTAATTAATTAAAATCTCTTTTCCTTGAAAAACAAGAGGGTTAAGACAAAAAAACAAAATAATTTTTAATTATTATTATTATTTGATAAACCAGTTATTAGACAAAAATAAATCCCAAATTTGAAAACCATGTTAGAAATAATTTGAATTTTGAACGCAATCCATTAAACGAATTAAAATAAACTAGTATGTTTAAGGTCCGATTTCTAGTTAATAATTTTTTTGTAAAGGCTTAGCTATTGTAGTACGCCTTCGTAACATCGTTTTGGATCTTTAAAGTTGTCCCAGCATATAAATAAATAAAATAATTAATTAAAATTTTAGTGAAATTTATTTAACTACTTTTAATTTTGCATTAATTTTCTGTGAATATTTTTAGTCCCTTAATTTTTTTACCTATTTTTAGTCCTTTGTTTATTTTTATTGTTCAAAACTACTTCAAAATATATAAATTTGAGGTACTAAAAATAGACATAACAAAGATTAATCTTGAGCAATAAAAATAAACAAGACTAAAAATGAAAAAAAATATAGACTAAAAATGTTGATGGGAAATTAGCAAAGAACTAAAATTTTGAAGGACTAAAAATTAAAATCTAAAAAAATTGAGAGAGTAAAAACTTAATTAACCCTAAATAAAATAAAGATACCCAAATACAAAGTTAATAGAACTTGTAGCATCTATCTTTTTTTTTTCGAATTAGTAGCATTACTAGGACACTAAAATAACAGAATATGTTCAGATTCCAAACGAAGAATATGTCACTTATTCTGAGCTTGTAGTTTAATGTTGGGAATGAGATTCAACAAAATTGACAGTAACAAAATGAGTATTTGTCAGTATGTAGTTCACTAGTTTTATTTGCATTTGGTACACGAATTTCCTTTTGAACCACGTCTCTGTATAACTTACTTGTCACCTAAACGGCCAAACCTACGTAAGCAATCAGCAAAACCGGTAACAAGACTAGAACACTTCAAAGGGTCCTTGATATGTTCCTTGTAACATGATAAGGTCGCAAGTCTCTCGGCCATGCAAGGCTCAGGCTTTGGGTTTGGAAGCTTATACTCTTTATCATGAAGATCCTTTGCCTTTTGGGTTACTTCCTGCAACATATTCTCCTCTTGCTTCTGCAATCTTTCCAAAACCCTCTCACTTTCCTGAAGCATTGACTGAATACCTTCTAACTCTGAATGGGAAGGTTGTACAGGCAATGTTGTAGGTAGAAATAAAGGGGACTGCACTGGCCACCCTGGAGTAACTGCACTATCGGGCTTTATAGTTTCATTAGAATGGGGATTTGCAGTCTCTCTTGCCACCTTCCGTCTAGTCTTTCTAGTTTTTCTCTTCGGCACCGTATCATCAACAAGCTGGTTAACAAGGTCATTGCTAATCTGAATCGTAAACTCACCCATAATTGATAACTCCTGCAAAAGGTACCAGAAAGATATTGATGCAGGAGCAGTAGAAAAGATTATTTAAAATTGGGATTATCAGATTATATTTGTGGCTTCTGTTTATAGGTATCATTATAGTTCAGATTAGTGTTATGTATTTAAGTTTCTTAATTGTAAGGCCCAAGGATTCTCAGGCTATGTTTGAGTAACTGAAGGTGGGTGAAATGAAAGGTTGGAATAAAATAGTGGTATGAAATGAAATAGAATAATTGTCCAAACAGAACCTTAACGACTAGGGTTAGTACGAGTCAAGAATAATGTTTTGGGCGTTGTTCCCTTGTAATTTGCTTTTGAGCAAATTGTGTTTTGTGCTTAATAACTGTAATTTGGAATTCCTAAGAGATGTAGATTGGAGGTCTTATAATTTGAAAGATCTTAGCTTGTACTATAAAAGCTAAACCTCAACCTCTGTATGACAAGATCCTTTACATGAATAATGGGCACATAATTATCAATTATTTCCCACTTTTTATACCAGAACAATCAGCAACTGGCAGTTTGGTGTTTTGTTCTTTCAAACCTCTATTTCTGGGGTAAAAGCCTATGTAGACTCTTTGCTTTATATAAAGATACAGATTATCTTTACACACTCTGAATTACTATTCCTCTGTTAGGTTACTAATGAACTGGACACTAGCAGATCTGTTACTGTGTGACCCATTTATTATCCAATTATCAGGACAAGTTTTGCAATTGGCATAAACCAAACCAAATCAATCTATCAGGATTGGATTTCCCTTTGCAAAACCAGTTTGGTTTAAAGACCAATTATCAAAGTTTTATGGTGTTTATCAAGAACAGTAAAGAAGAAAAATAAAACAAAAATGAGACAAATGAAAGAAAAAAGGATATTGCATTAGAGTGCTAGCTAATTTTTTCTCAGTTCATGGTCTACCACAACTAAAATGTGAAATCTAAAGGCAAGGCTAGGGGAACTGTGAGTTTAACTACCAATTACAATGCTAGAAATACTAAAGTTTAAATAGGAATCACATAATTTTATTCCTTTTATATTTGTTCTCTGATTGATAATTCTCTTACATCCATCATGTTCTTCTCAAGTTTGCTACAAGAGATAACAAAGAAAGGGCATTCAAATTTGCCATTTCCCATTTAATTAAAAACAAACTTCAGTTAACCACAACTCTACTGATAAGAACAGTTTTAACAGCAAAAGCACACAGATAGTTTATATTCAGCATGATGTAACAGGCTTGCACCTTGCAGTAGTTGGAATGTTATCAATAGATTAAAACCATCATTCCAAAGTGGTCATCTCAATCCAAATACTACCATTACAAAGAATAAGAAGACAATAACAAAGCACAGTATACCTAAGTATAGCCAACAACATTGCCTATATTGTTTTAGAACAATAGTTTATACCAGAACAACTGAGGCTAAGAACAAATCATACTTTTCCTATTTGGCATGTGTAATTAGAAAGATTCCCCATGATTACTTTTTATTTACTGAACAAAAGTTTTCCCCTAAAGCATTGAAAAGCTGGTCCTGCTTAATGTTTTCTGGATTTCTACAACATCACATCTGAATAAATAATGTGCATGAACCTCTTGGATTTTCTAGAATGTGATTTGTTACTTAGACCAAGTCCATAAACAAACCAAACCCTTTATGAGAATATTATAAAGTTGTTTAACAAATGATTAAAAAGAAAGGACGCCGTTAACTACCAAAACAAGACATTATGGATCTATTTACTGGGCTCATATTCTTGTTTTTCTCTTTTTCTCACTTCCATTTCCAATTGTTGGTGGGATCTGATTATTCTGAAAATCTAACACAGGATAGACATTATGCAAAGTTTATGCAGTAAGGACTAAGGATTCTGCAACATTTACAACTACAAATTATGTAGGTATATCATGAGAAATTTATGCAGCATGAGATTGCACTCTGGATATTAGGGTTCGTCATTCACTTTGGATATTGCAGCCAAAGGCTCATCGTGACTTGTGAAAGACCGAAAGAGGCAGTGTGGTTCTATACTTCGGAAATCAGACATGAAACAAAAACAGATTTGAAAAACAAATGGGTCAAGTCGGAAAAAGCAATCACCTACAACAACTACACCAAGAAACAAGTTGGAAAAAAGGCACAACCAAAATCAACACATGAAAACTCAGGTTTGAAGCATCTGAACGAGAACGGAGAATAACGTACCGAATCGCAGAGCAATGTTCGATTTCACGAGTTATCGTACGACACTATGGAGGAATCACGGTGCGTCTCGATGATTCGGCGCTTTAAGCAGAACCAAACATGGCCAATGATTTCGATGTTCGACTTGGACTATTATGGGCCTCGCCTTGCACTTTTGCTTCTTGGATCTCATAATAACTATATGGGCTTGGTTTTGGAGGATTGTCTTCTTGTATGCTTCCCTTCTAGATGAAACTCAAAATTCAGTCAAAAAAAGAAATAAACGAAGAGAAAATAGATTATGCTATAACAATTTACAAGTTTTGAGGTAAGACTGTACTTATATAAGTGAGAATAAATCTATTTAGTGGAAGTCTTGTTCTATTTTTACTGTGTAAAATTCCTTTAGACTAAGCACTGCAAGAGGGATTAGTTTTTGAGTGGGTTGGAAAATGCTTATGGTGTATGACCTAGGACAAAAAAAAATATTATACACCAATAATCGAATAGTTGAAATAATTTTATATTTTTATCTAATCAAAAATTATTATGTATAATAAATTAATTAATTTTTATAATAATTATCTTAAAAGTTATATTATGATTTCTGATTGATTAAGAGAGAAAAAGCTTTTACACTGGCAATACTGTCATCGTTGAAATTCTCTGTTAATTAGCGATGGCTTCATAAAAGATTTTCTTTTCTTTCTAATCTTTGTTAATTTTTGTTCCCAATTCATAATTTTCTTGTAGTGACCTCGTGTAAATTTTTAGAATAGAGATAACCTTAAGCTAAATAAATTAACGGCAATGTTATAATTAAAGAATTTCAAGTGGAACACTAATCCAGAAGGAGGAAGATATGTAATGATTAAATTCTTAAATATGGAGACCTACTACATCATCTTTTGATGTTATGTGCACATCTAATGATGGGCACTATTTATTCAAATTTACCTGGTATAAGTATAACATTGGTTAATTCTAAAACTGATGTGGACATCTAAAATTGATGAGGCTGGTGAGATTCCTGATTTCGATTTTGGTGCTGATGAGTTTGCTGGTTGGACTGAGGAGCTCCTGTAATTTGGACAAAGCTTAAATGTGTATTTGGATTTGTAATTCTAAATTTGATTTGATTTTTTGTAAAATCAATTTTATTGTCTTTATACATGATTTTATTTATCGAAAAGTCTACTTAAAGTTTTAAAATATATTAGTAGTAGTATTTTTTATCATTCCAATGCTAACCAAAATATAATATAAAATTGTTACTTGATCAGCAGCGCAAAAGCAAAAAGGAATGCATAAGCAAATAAGTCGATAACTTAAAAGTATTATAACATTAGTTGGTGTTGCCACATGTTTAACTTGGTGGACAATATATGTTGATTTTTAGCAATATCTGTCAACTTGTACCGCAAGAAAATCTATGGGGACATAAACCTATATTATATCATATGTAATCCAGTTTTTTTTTTTTTTGTAGTAAATCATATGTAATCTAGTTAATAGCCCTTTTCGAGATAAATGACAAAGAACAAATGCTAGGCTAGCTCCAGAGAGTACTCAAACTTGGAGTGCATAAAATTGCAGCAGAAGAGAAGAACCGTTCAGTTTTGAAAAGCGTTGCAACATTCTTCACTGGTAACCAATTGGAAACGACATAATACAATCCTTGTGGGTGTTAGACTTTGGTGTGAGTTGGCTAATCCTATTATTTTCTTTTGGGAGTGTTATGATGAGCACCACTAAGAACTTATGCTAATGGGGACATATATGGTCCAGGGGTATATCATGATTCGGAATGGTCCTTAAATCGCATTTACCTAGTGTGCAGATACTCTGCTCCTGGTGTATCTTTTTCAGTTTGTCATGAGCTAAAATAATGATACAAGTGAAAAAAAGTATAAATAGAAAACACTTTTCCCATCTACAATTAATGCGGTCTCCATTAAGATTTCATTTCAGTTTAAATAAATTGTCAAAAGCTAGCTAGTTTGGGCGTTTATTTGTTGCCACATGCATTACATCACAATTCACAATCACGAAATGGAAAAAAAAAAAAAAAGAAGAAAAGAAGATGATTTTCTCCCTCATTCCAGGAATATGTTCAAGTCATTTGATGAGTGGCTATGAAGATAAATTGTTGAAATATTATTGGCCTTTTAGATAGGGACATGGTTTCAAGAGACTCATGAGTGGTGTGTTGAGTTGAACTTAATTTCACTCAACTCGATAAGAATTTATTTAATTTGTAACTCGATTTATGTTTAATATGAACTTTTATTTTTAAATTAAGCTTGATTCGATTTAAATTTTTGAACATTTCGATTCCATTCAAAATTTTTATTATATTATATTTTTATTTTATTTTTTGTGAGTTATTACTTGTTAATAATATCATAAATAAATATATTAATAAAACACAAACTAAATAATTAACCAAAAGTTCAAATAATTTTCACGTAGTTACTTCTCTTTCTTTGTAGTTGCCAATCTCAAACAAGAAATTAAAACACTTTTATCTCTTTTCATTGTTTATTCTTGTGTTGTATCAATCAGGTATAGCTGATAATGGTAAGTGAACGACTACAAGTCAAAAGAAATTAACAGTTTGTGAGGAACTAATGAAAAAGTTTATATTGTTAACTAATAAAGTATCATTAGTATAATTTCTTTTGAGACAATTACAACTTTTTAAGAAAATTAATATAAATAACAGTTTATGATTGAATAACAATATCTGCAAATACACTATGTACTCATTTAATAATTTATTTTCGTTAGTTCATTGATAACCACAAGGAAAAAGATGAGGTTGATTCATCTTTTTCCAAGGATGGATTTCTATTCAGATGTACTTTCTTATTTGATTTCTTAGATTTTTTAATTAGATATCTAACTAATTCATTACTTTTTCAGACATCTCATTTGATCTTATTTGTGAATGTGACTACATTTCTTCTAGGTAAGATAGTGATGTCCCTTTTACAAAAAAAAAAAGTAAAAGCATAATTATTGGATTAGATAATTTTTATAGAAAAATTTACGATAATTGCGTGAGACGATTTAAAAAATATTATTTATTAAAAAAAAAGCCAAACAATCATGCATAATAGTATTTGTTTCACTCCTTCAAAAAAGAAAAATCGTTTCATAAAGATGGACTTGATAATTCTCAACTGAAATAATGTATAGCAGCAGAAAATAAAATTTATAAACTGAAATGTGTAGCAGCATTTTTTTTTTT
>CM023957.1:12131495-12148775 GCA_013407115.1 Glycine latifolia | reverse complement strand
GGGGGGGGGGGGGGGGGGGGGACAGAGTCACACAGCATAACGAAATTTTACATTATCATTCTTTTAATCATTTTATATTATTATTTAACTATAAATTAATATATATAATAAATTTGTTAATTTTATAATATATATTTTTAAAATTATTTTAATAATCATTATGTTATTAATGGACAATATAAATCATTTTATTTTACACTGACACTTATTAAACTCAGATTAATGTGCTTCCACTAGATAAATAGCAAATTATTATAAGACAAATCTTAAATACAATGCTTTATTTGTTAATTCTTAATTAAAGTTGGACTTTTACCTTAGTAATACCGTAGAATTTTATCAAAATAAACTCAAATATTGATTGAAAAACAACACTAAAATCAAGTGGAATTCTTCAATGCCACTTATTGTCCCACCTTCTGGCTCAAAATTCGTGGTTATTAATAATCCTTCCTCTCACTTCTCTGACTTCTGTTTCCTCAAGTCTCTATCTATCTATCTATCTATCTCTAATGTGACAGAAAAACAGGAAATGAGAGAATACAACTGAACTGGTAATCACAAAAGATTTTACCATTATTTTCAAAGTAGACTTCTTTGTACAATATGTTTCTGCACTCACTAGACATTTCCCATTTGTTATGTCCCTACCGTACACATAAATACAGCATTTAATTAGAAGAAGAAAGTACGTAAGTACTGTGCCATTTTGATGATGATTTGGTTTTGCTTTGCTATCAATTTTGTGTTTTGGTTGGCGAGGAACCTCACAAGAGGAAACGTTCACCTTCCACCTTCCGAGAGAACATTTTTGTAAAATACTCGGTAGATAAAATTCAACACCAAGAACCTAAATTTGAGCCCGTGGTATTTTGTCACATTTATAGATTTGATATCTTACCCTTAATTTTCTTTCATAGACAATTTAATTCCCGTGCTAATGCCCCTCTTCCTTCATTCCTATAGTTTGCAGTGCATTTGACTCTATCTCGTTGAAACAGTTAAACCCAAAATCATGAATACCAAAGTCTTGACAGTCCAATAACCAAGCACAATTATCCTCCCAAGATGGTAACAAACCCATGTTATTATTAGTATTCTCAAGGTTAGGTGTTGTGTCCCATAATGCTTCCACCAGAGGAGTTTCATCCAGCCACATGCTGTTTAATAGAGAAACGTCGCTGCAAATGCTATCTAGCAAAAGTGAATCATCCCCAGAAGAATTTTCAGCTTGTGATGAACTTGAATTCTCCTCTGAGTTGAGAAGAATCCCTTCAGTTTCCTTGACCTGATCATCAAGGTTATTGCCAGGTTGTGGCAACTGCTCTGCAGGGGAGGATGAACTATCCTGAGAAGATGCTGCTGCTTGTTTTTTGAGAGGCTCATGAGTAACGGGATCAATACCCATCTTAAGGAGTTTTTTCTTGATATGGGTGTTCCAATGATTTTTAATCTCATTGTCTGTTCTTCCGGGTAACCTGGCAGCAATCTTGGACCACCTAATCAACCATATATTGAAATCCATTATACACATAAAGATTGATGTGGATGTCTTTCTTGGTCACAAAGACATGTACCAATCATATCAAACAAGTAATTGCTTTAGTTAATACTAACATCTTCAACTGAATTATCATTATTTATCTTGTAACTAACGGCAATTTTATTATTCTTCAACAAATATCAGTTCCAATGATGTGGAGTACATTTTACCTTGAACATAATTACGCAGGTCAATGCAGTTCTGCCCTTTCAAATTATACATACCATTTGGTATGCATGTATGGAAAATTAACATACGCAAAGTAAACAGTAGACGAGATTTTGAGAACAGATAAAAAGCTCCTACTATCTTGAAATTTATAAATATATGTTAGTATATCTACTGGTAAACCAGACAAGTATTCAATTGCTTCAGCCTCAAGTAGCCTTTGTTTCAAACATGGTTTTTAATGCTTTACCTTCCAATATAATTTTGGAAAAGCCAAACTAACCAGCAGGGATCATTAATTGTTGAACATAGGATAAACAAACCCATGGTAATTCTTGTGTGAATACATTGTATACAGGCACAGACAATTACAAGTCCAAGATGTACTAAAATAATAAATAACAAAAATCCATTTTTTCATACTTATAAAAACTGTGTCCATGAAAGAATTGTTCACAAAGAGAAGGTAATGCATGTAGCCAAGCTTGTGAAGAATAAAAAACCTGTTGCCAAGACGGGCATGGAGATCAATAACAAGTTGCTCCTCTGCCTCTGTGAGTAGCCCTCTCTTCAAGTCTGGACGAAGATAATTCGTCCAACGAAGGCGACAACTCTTGCCACAGCGCCTGAGGCCAGCGAGCTTTGGCACGGCGCGCCAACAGCACTGGCCATTGGTGAGAATGAAGTTGATGAGCTTCTTGTCTTCCTCAGCAGTCCATGGACCTTTCTTCACCCCAAGTTTGTCACAGCAGGGTTGCCTTCCCATAGCACTAATACAAAAACAACACCACTTGCTAGCTAGCTAACCAATATTGCAATTCCCCAAACTAAATACAAAAGTCTTTCCAACACTAGCTTGTAATGAGCAATGACCCAAAAAGCCTCACACCCCACCCACCTTTATATAAAGCCCTCTCCTTTTCTTGCCAAAATTATTAATTACATATATGTGCAATAAAATCATGCATCAAGAGAATATATTTTTTTTTAAAAAGGGGGTCTCAGGAGGCAGGGATAAACAGAAGAAGGTTGAGGGCTCCACCATGGGTTGTGAAAGGTACGTTGGAACTAATATGGGGTTTTCTGGTGTTTTTAGCTACACAAAATGTGTGACGCTGAAAGATGTGTGACCCAAAGGCAGAACACTATATGTAAGAACCTCAAAGAAGTATAAAAATTAATGTGCAAAATAATTATACCTTTTTAAAATTTTCCATTACGAAATATGCAAAACCCACAGCCCCTGATTTCACTCTTACTCCACCATTTCGTCATCACCACGTTTACGTGTCCCCTTAGCTTCAGGTTATGGTACGGTGAGGGCGATTACCATCTCTAAGTCTTGAATCTCTAGTTCTTTGATGTGCTCCAAGAAAACTGATCCAACGCTGCAAATCATCACATCAAATAGGGACAACTAGGTATCCTTAATTCAAAAGAGCTCATAGACATTCCTGATATACAAGATTGGACAACGATCGATAGAGATTCAAAAGCCACAAGTTTGTAATTTTCTCCCTCTTTTCCACCTTTGCTTGTGTCCATGAAATTGGTTATCATTAATGCAAGTTGTGGAAATTTTACTGAGACAAACGTATGTGCCAAACCAATTATGGAAAGAGTCCAATTAGCCACGACTTTAGCATGTTTGGAAGGATGACTATAGGGGCTCGAGAGTAAATGGTTAAGATTAATTTTACTAGTCATACCTGCGAAGAGGATGAAAGTCTTGCAGATATCATAAAAGGGATTGATATTGACGCCCCAATGAGAAAGCATTGATGTATTTAGGTAATGTTCAGTTGCAGCATATGCTAGTTGAAGCAAAATGCAAAAGATAAGGAATGTATCCCTTGTAAAATCTTATATGGAATAATGTTATATCAATACTTATTTTCTTTCAAGTTTTCTAATAAGATAGCGTTTTGGTCAACTACTTGCATGTGCCCGTTTATTTTTGTAGTTATTTTACAGGAATTCACCTTGTTTTAGCTGGTTAGAATTATTATGTATGACAAAATTCTTTTTCTAAATATTTAGCATAGCAACATACTCATAATTTGTACATGAGATTACTAATTAAACTGGAACAAACTCATACTAATTCATCCATGTGTTCAGTAATCTATCCTTCTGTTTTTACTTCATCGAACAGAATAGATAAAGGGTGCTTAAGAGTAATATTTTTGGGAATAAACAATCAAATGTGAACAGACAATAGACGAAGGATATATGTTTCCAAAACTGAACCATGGAAAGCCTTCAGCAGATATGATCAAGAAAAACCCTCTCAACCCTGGCATACTAGTGAACACTTGATCACAAGGTTCCATATCATTTCATGAATAAAGAATTGATTCTCAAATGCTAAAATTATTATGTAAAAGCTAGCTAATATTATTGATGTATATAAGACGGCTAATCATTATTAAATCTGGATTAGATTTTTCTATATTCAACATGTATATTATTTTCACAAGCTAGATATGATCATTAGCTGGATATGTATAAAGTTCTATCACAATCTTGGTTTGATAGCTTTGACACACGGACTGGGCATGAACTTGTTGATTCTAACGCGAATAATTAAACAGGCCGTTGTGTTTAGGCTACCTACACCTAATTATTTCTAGACAGTTCCATTCTCAGATCAGTTTCGTCACAGATTGGTTGATGGATTAAGCATTGAGCATTCGAATACGTTTCCTTTTTTTTATACAAGCGCATGTCTAGAGTGCTTTCTAATCTTTACTTAACCATTAAAGAAAAGGAATCACAAACGAGTAATTGGCATAATTGTACATCACGAACCATGCACCCCAAGCAAAAAGGTGATCATTAATCTCTGACACCACCATAAACTAGTCAAGAGATATTTTTACACACACTTGGTATGTACAATTTCTAAGCACAATATCACTTAAAACCTGAGATATGATCATTGTTGTCAAAAGAGTTTAATTTCTAGTATAAACTTTTAGACTCTCAATCAATAAAAAATTATAGTAAGTATAATTTTTAAGCTAATTATTAGTAAAGTTAATAATCCTACTATATATATGACAATTTATAATCGAAAAAATCACAAAAAGAAAATTTGGGTAATAATATAAAACCTTTTACAGAATCAGTATATGTACTATTTATTCTTGTTAACAATATTTGACACAAAGATTTACGCACAGTTTGGGTACACTAAATGTAGACAAGAAATTTTTCCAAATAAAACATTTTCTTTTCTCGTGTGTAGAGTGCATGTATATATCCTTCACGGGATGAAAATGCCATTTTCCAAATAAGAATTATTCGAAGGAGTAATCATTTTCAAGGTAGAAATATCCACATACATTATAATGAGATCAACTCTTATAACAATTTTTTTCTATATGGTAAATTCTAACTCAAAACCTTATTTAATAGAAATATATATATTAAACATGTATCCGAGATAAGATTTTTATAAATTATCAATGGTTTCAACTCTTAAATAATGGAAGATTTTATAACTGACCGAACAAGCTCTCAATTTATATACATCATCATTTAGGATCATCTGTATTCGAGATATTGTGTTTTTAAATGCTCAATCGATCATTACAATTTTATTCCTAGTAAAAAACGTATCGATGGATTAAGAAGATAGAAATGTTCATAAACTACTCATGATCTCAACTGTTAAACGTAGAAGACTTTATAACTATAGGAACATGTACTATTTCAATAAATCCCACATGATAATATATACATTTCCTTATGAAAAATCATAAATCTGATAGTGATCGAGAGACTTTAAGTATAACATTTATTAGATCACCCACACGGCACTTGTCGGGAGCAGTTACCAACCCAAAATTTCGGTCTCTTGACTTGTAGGCCTTTGGTATTTGTGGGCATGGGTGGACCCTTCTTCCCCGTCTAAGCTTTACAATCACACTTTATTGCTTATGTATGCAACATAATAAAGAAAGAAAAAGAATGCATTCTTATTATCATAAAAATCATTATGGATTCAACTAGCGTAGTGACGAAACCCGTCAATGAAATTTGTGACTAAATACTGTTGCAAAAGTTTAAAGTCAAATTTACCAACTTTTTGAGTTTGAGCACCAATGATTTCTTTGCAATTCTTCTATTTAACCCAATTAAACTAATTGTACTGGGTAATTTAATATTGTACTTCATTGTACGACAATTAATTATTTTTAAAAGAAACTAATTGTAGAGCAATTTGATCTTAGCTTATTCAAAATATTCAAAATATCCAAAATCATATTGACTTTCAAGGCACTACACGATACTCGTGAGATATCAGCCTGCTTTCGTGATCTGTAGGAGCCATACACGTATAATTTCCGCATATTGAAGCAGACATAGAATAATGAAACTTCAATATCACTGTTGTACAATGTTACGAGGTTATGCTATATATTTAATTTCACACTTCATTGCGTGTGTTGCCCTCATGATCCGCTAACATATCTTGTTATAAGCTGATCAAATCAAGAAGAAAAAAAGAAGGAGTTCCTTACTTTAATCTATTAAGATTAGCGAGAAAATTAAGATAACATCAGTTACACGGATTATCACTGAGTACTCATTATGGAAGTTAGGTACAAAGACGTAGAGTGGTATGTATAAGCTAGCTAATTCATTGCTTGCAAGTTGGAGCTGTCCGCACCCATTACTGTAGAGGTTGTGAGTTCATTATCAGATTCTCCACTTTGACGGTTGCCCTAACATCCTCACACCACTTCAACTTCAACTTTGATTTTGTTCCTTTTTTAATTTCCTTTGGATTACTAGTCTAAAATAGCTTTTTGTTGCACGATCTATACATCCTTTTATGATTCATAAACAATCTTTATTGAAATGCATGACGAATAATATATTTAATTTAATAATCATACATTGACTGTTTAAGATAATGTTATATTATTATCTAATTATAAATTACTGTTAATATAACTTTAAAATATAAAATAATCATCAAAGTCAACAAGAGTAAATTGTGATTGGTGATCATAATATATAAATTATTTTATATTATGAATGCATAATCTATTTAAATATTTTATATATATATATATATATATATATATATATTGTTAAAGAAATGAAAACAATATATCATGTTTAAATTTTTTATATTTAAAGACTATTTTATTTTCAACTTTAATTTTTTAAGTAAAAAACTGTGCCAAAAATAAGTTGAGATAAAAGTTCCAAATCCAATTAATTAGAATTACAAGAAGTACCATATAATTAAACGACTTGGATTCAGGGTAAGGATTGTTGTTGTTTACATGGGTAAGGATTGTTGTTAACTGTAACGTTGTAGGCTTTAGGTCTTAAGTCACGAGTATGCTCTATAATCTTATTTCTTGACAACAGTGCATGTGGATGAAAGATACCTACAAAGATATGCAGCCGCTAAAATTAGTATATAGATAGAAGGGTAGACTACTGTGCTGTTATTTATGGAGGGTATGCCCTTTATGAGGCTTATCGAGTGGAGTTCTAGGAAAATAAGAAAGCTACTTTTAAAGCGGTAAACTATAAATAATATGTGGTCTTATACTTTAAGAGTGAATAAAATTTTGCAATTAAGATCTTTATAGACATTAGTTCACAATAGTTGTCTCTCAACTGAACATATATTGAAAATATCTTTATACAAAAGTGAGAATGTTTAATTTTAATCGTTAAATTAAAATAAAAAAGTTTAGATTATGATACATAAAAATTCTAACTAAAATACCTTGTAACTATCAAAATTTTCAAAGATATAATTTTAAAAGGTAAATTTTAAAAAATATATGTAAACTTAATGAAATGATAATTTGTCACTTTAAACATTATTTATATTATATTATATTTTATCATTATCTTATTTGTTATATGATGTATATGAAATTGGATAAAGTAAAATTTCAGTATGCTTTCGAGAAGAGAGGAGGTGTGGTGGTCCCCCAAATAGCGTGGATTCCATCTTGTTTTCATATCTTATCATATTTTATTCATTGAATAAGTTTTAGTATTATTTATTTTAGATTCTTTAGAAACTAAAAATTTATAAAACAAGTAATATTATATTATACATTTTCTTAAAACTTTATAAAAAATATATTTAATATCTTAATTAAAAATATAAGAATTATTTGATACTTATCATATATTCCAACGGAGTAAATAAGTAAGAAGTAGTTGAAAATATTATAGAAAAAATTATTTTATTCTAAATGTTGAAAGCATAAAAAGATTGGTCCAAAGGATGTCGAAGTTTCAACGCCGTCAGAAGTAAACCATTAAACATCACTTATATTAGTACTACACCATTAAACAAACGGAGTATTTTCTATTTTTGTTTAGAATGTAGCAAACCAATTGTATTAGAAAGTTTTGATATAGGTGTCCTGTCGCATGTTGCTGAGACCGTTTCATGTCATTCACACCATCCAAAAAGAATAGTAGTAGTTCATGAATGTAGTCGAATCAATTAGCAAGCAATTACCAGTGTCAGCAGCTTTTGGTGTTATTTAGAAATCTGCAAAATATTCCTATAAACAAGGAGCATTCCAAGAATTAATAGTGCTCGGTAGTGGCTCACAACCTACTAAGCACATTGTATGGTCATTAAGTCTAGCGTATCATTTTGGTAATGAGAAAATAATGATTCATGTTACTATCTTATTAAAGAATTCTCATATTATATTAGGGCTTACTATATCTGAAAGTAATTAATACATCAATTAGTGAGTAATGCATTCGTCACCAAGAAAATAATTGCTAATCACATAGACGCGTTGTCATGGAAGACTGATGTGACTAACTAAAAGTTATCAAACCACTAGTTGTTTAGTGCTAGTGTGCTAGGGCAACCTCGGCAGTACTGTGTCCTGTGCACGCTTGAGATGTTTTTCTCTTTTCATTTCTTTCAATTATTTCGATTAGAGTTCTGACAGCGTAATTAATAGTTAGACTCAAAATTTCAACGGCGTAATTTGTTGTCAGACGACAAGTGCAATTCCAACACAAAGCATTTCAGACCAAAAGGAATTTTTTCGCTCAAGTACTATGGCTAAACTATATCTATATGGTTGTTGGGAGGAAGATTTAAGGACAAGATACGAAGTATGAGTTCAATGTAAACTAATAAATCTTACATCAATTCAGGTCATTTATAAGATTTGAGACCCTTTTATGTTTACAAAATGACTTTGGTGGTAGAAGACAGCTACATTCCATTAAAGCTTTCAATATTCAACAAAAGATGATTCCTAGAAAATTACAAAAATACAAATCATGTATTAGAAGGAAAAGAAAAAGATTAGCCCTTAATTATATATGTTTTCCTCTATTAATAATATAATATTTTTTTTGCAGAAATTGATCCGTTAATATAGACACAGTATGAATCCACACTGCTAACATGATTCACTGATAATGCTCATCAATTTCTTATATTAATTATTAATAGAAAAATACATAAATGATATAATAAATTGATGTATCATACCTTGTGAACAATTACTATTAAGTGTACGTATGAATTAATTGACGAAAGATTATTTCAACTTAATTACCTGTCTCAATTTTGAGTTCTTAATAATTAATATATCTGTGATTATATTAAATATTTCAAAAGGAATTTTACCGTCTTTCATAGTGGTAAAACTTATTCTTAGGAACACTTTATTTCCATGTCTATTTCAAGGTTTACTACTAAAACTTATTCTTAGGAATTATTTTTAGTATTATTCTCAAGGTGTGAGTATATTTTATTCTCATAAAATAACTCAAATCTTACTAAATGAGTCGTGGGTGGTTTTGGATAGTGAGCAGTGGGAGAGAGGGAAAAAAGTGTTTGCTTTTGTCTATGTAATCCTAAGAATAATAAAGTTTTCACGAATATGATTTCGAGAAATTTTATTCCAGATATAATAATAAAATTAATCTTCAAAACAAACGCTTAGAATATTATTATTATTTTACATTTGCTTAAACATTACGGTACTGGAGCGGCAAAACCCTCTCCCCCAGAAGCGGCGAAACCCCGATATTAAATTATTAATATGGTAGACTCGGAGAATAGGGTGACATTACATTACAAAAGCCCGAGTTTGAGTTAGATGGCTTACCTAGACACACTGGATGTGATGGCCGGTCGAGGATAAATGATTACGTTTAAGATTCAATTTATTATATTATTAATTTTAGTAAAGATTTTTTTATTATTTTATTATTATATTTATTAATTTGATAAATCTTTAATTAAAATTAGAAATTTGTTATTATTATAGAGATTATTGATGAATTTTTTTTTATAATTTTAATCTAAATTGTTCTTAATAGTAAGATTATTGTAAATATGATATTAATAATTTGGATAGATAAATATATATGTAATAATCTTTATTAGATAAAGATTAAGAGATTTTATTTATTAAATTATATATATAAATCATGTATACGTAGATGTCATATTGAAATGATTTAATTGAGAATTTCTAATAGTTAATATTACCTTGATATGTTAATAGGAAGTTCTAAAAAATATATATAATAGTTTCATTTGATATGATATTATCATAGTAATTAACAAGTTATTTGTTATATTTTAATTTTGAACACATAATGTCTTAAGGCACTAGTTGAATAAATATTGGATATAATTAAATACTTGTAGAATTAATGATTAATTAAGAAGGAATTCATCAAGTATAGGTAAGGTAATGAGCTTTAGTTTTATGATAGAATTAAGACCTTAAGATCGGAGTAATTAAATGAAAGAAGAAAAATGTTTTTTAAGTCATCATTAATTAAATATAATGTGTTAACTTATTAAAGTGTAATAGTAATACTATATTCTAAAGTTAACTTTGAACTATAAATGGTGAAAAAATATTGCGTTATTCTTTTATTAGTTCTTGAAGGTAAAATATGTTATTCCATACTATCTAGACATTAAAAAATATTGTTAGGTCTAAAAAATAATTTATTTGATAATTAAATTAGAGAATTTAATTTAATCAAATAAATATTTTAATGAAATATTATTATATTAGCACCAAGAATATATTTAACATAAACAAAATAATATTATTTTATAAATGTAGAAATTATCCATAAAATAAAAATAAATTTTGTTACATATTATGTAATTAATTATCATAATTAGTCATAATTATTTGAGAATTATCTTTGTTTTATACCAAGAAACTTCAATATATAAATAAATATGAGATAACTTTTATTTTTAAATATAAAAATAAAGAGATATGAAATTATTTTAAATAAAATATCTAATTTTTGAAAAAGACTCAAATCCATATTTCCTTAATATTATAAATAAAAATATCTATATGAGAGTAAAGTATATCATACATAAATTAGAAAAATTTAAGCCTAATTTTTATACCTAAAAAATAGAAAAATATTTATTTTCACTCATCAAAAAATTGATAACAAATATTGATATTGTGTGAATATAAGAATAATCTTCACATTATTGAAGAAAAATTTTATTGCTTCAAGAACACATCTTTGATACATAAATTTATTTTTCTCTATTTATTATTATTATATATTTTTAATACAAAATAAATCTTAATTTTTCATTATAAATATTAAAATATTTCTATATACCTATCAGTATGTCCTACGTCCTGACGTGAGAAGAGACACCATGAGGTGACACGCTTCAAACTGATTGTTCGTCTAAAAATTACTTTCCACGCAATGTTTCCAAGTCTTGTGTAATGTTATATATTCAAAATCCCAAGAGTTGACGAATACGTTTCCCTTTGCCAATCCTATATAGCTTCTTCCAGAAGCCTAATGTCCCTTCTAAATTATGCTTATGGAGAGTATTTCACAATTATCTTTAACGGCAATTAAAAGCTTTATTGTTTTAGAGTTTAGAAGAAAGATAAAAAACATTAGTCGATAAATAAGAGTTTAACGGTGATATTCGTTAGACTTTTGGCAAAGCATATTAATATCGTTACATGTTAGTGATTTTTAAAAGAGATCATTTCTACATAGACTTAAGTTACTCAATTTCTACATATAAAAATAAATAGTTCAATAATTATGTATAATAAATTTAATCAAAATTTCATGAATTTAATGAAAATAACATAGATAACAAAAGTAGTAAAAATAATGGAATTAGTGTGTCAAAAATACATAAAATTACATAAATAAGTAAAATGAATTTAACTAATTCAAGAGAAATGTAGGATTGAATTTGATCTTTCATACCCTCAATATCTAAGTAATATTAATGCATATGAATCATTTTATAATACCACTAATGCACACATTAAGTCATCCATAATCGATCTCTCACATTTAAAAGTTCTAAGAATATTTATTAAATATCAATTCTTCACATACAAATAAATATATCAGCATTACAATCATAATCTCATGCTATTTACAATCAAAATATTATGTTTTATTCCTAACAACGTAAAGTAAAGAGTAAATTCATTCAGAGTAAATTCATTTAATTCAAATTCTAAGAGTATTTTTCAGTCAAATTTAAAATCCAACTTCATGAAAATAGTAATAAAATAGAATCAAACATTTACGAACAAAATAAAATCACTAGTAATGAGTAAAAAAGATTCATATATATATAATATAAAAAAAGATACATAAACGTACAAAAATTACATCCAATCATTCAAAGAAATTAGTCAATCATTCTTTAGAGTACAAAATCAACAGAAGAAATGATGAATGATGTGATCTATATCACTTCTTTGCAACTCCAACTTCACTTTTTCTCTCTTCTCTCTCCTTTCTCTCACTGTTCTTAATCTAATTTTTGCTTTTTTTTTGTTTCTCTTTTTGTTGTGCATGACTTTTAAACAAAATGATCCAACATGTGCTCGACCAACTTGCCTAGGCAATTGTTACTCTCCGAGATGAGTTGCTTCCTTTATGCTGAAGTTATGTCACTTGCCCAATCGAGTTAATAACTTCATGATGAGGAAGTGTCACTAGCTCAGACGAAATGATTGCTAGCTTAGGTGATTAACACTCTAAAATTCTTCATATAACCTTTGGTGTTATTTATCTTGGCTTGATTTTTGGATCCAACAAATAAATATTAAAACATAAGAGATGCATGGATGAAACTTCCATATTTAAACAAAAATATTTATAAATATACAATGTATAAAACAACTAAAATTAAGGAAAAATTTATAAGAAAACTACTAAAATTAAAAAGATAAGTGCTAACATTCTAATCCCAAAAAACAAAAAATATGACACTTATCAATAAGTGAGAGTGTAAAATAGATCCAATCCTAAATCATCATTTACATAATTTTTAAGGTAAGTTGATAAAAGTTAATAAACATATAAATAAATAAATAACAAATTGTGATTGAATAATAATGTAAAATAATTTAACCTTTTTTCTCTCGATAAACAATTACCTCATACTGTATAAAAAAATGAGTTTGTCATTTTTCACACACACGAACAATCCCGTTTAGTTAAAAAAAAATACAAGGCATAAAAACCAAACTCAATTTTTATTTTCATTTTACACACAAGAGAAATACCGAACGTACACCCGAAAAAACTGAGGTATGGGTGAAAATAAAACGAGATAGAGATAGATAAGGGTAAGGGTGGATTCTTTATATGATTAAAAGAGACTTAAATATGTTTAATATCCATTTTAAATAATCAAATTTTATTCTTAATTCTTCATAAAAAAAATTTATTGTTAAATTTTTGAAATATTGTGATTAATTAAATGATAATGTGTTATTTTATAAATTAATATTTTTAATATTATCAATAATTGTGATGATATCACATACAATTTAAAAATCTTATAAATAAGGGATTAAGAATTTTGTTTCTTCCTTTATAATTGTTTAAATGCCTCACTTTTCATAAATAATATTTTTTAAAAAATATTATTTTTAAACAAAATATTAAAACTAATTTTTGTATTAAATGACGATAACCTAAATTGTTATTATAATAATAACAATCATATAATTAATTATACACTAATTATTACTTTAATCATTGAAATAAAACAACAAACACACTTAAATGTTTACACAATTTTATACTAATTAACATTAATTCATTATTATAATAAAAATATACAAAATTAATTTATATAATTTTATAGTGATTAATATATTATTTTTAAACATAAAATTAAAACTAATTTTTCTATTAAATGTTGATAACCTAAATTGTTATTATAATAACAACAATCATATAATTAATTTTACACTAATTATTACTTTAATCGTTGAAATAAAACAACAAACACAACTAAAATGTTTACACAATTTTATACCAATTAACATTAATTCATTATTATAATAAAAATATACAAAATTAATTTATATAATTTTATACTGATTAATTTAAAAATATATATGTATATAATGAAAAATTCCAAACGAGGGAGGCTCGAATCCTAGGTCCCCCCTCTAAGCCCATCCACAAAAAAGATTTAAAGAGGGAGGATCCCTATACACATGTAAGCCTGAGCTTTTTTAAGAAATTAATAGTCAAAAATTATAAACAAGATTTTATTTAAATAAAAGTTTTATTAAATAAGTATTTAATATATTACTAGTACAAAATATCTGATTAATGATTAACCTCCCCCTTAAAAAATCTGATTAGTCATCTTTATCATTCACTGCTCAATCCAAAAACGTATATTTGAGACTGCATTATTCATAATCATTATTAGGCTTATTGTTATTTGAGCAATTGCATTATTCATTAGCATTATGACCTGACACACGACTGCTTGTACTTGATGGTAGTCGGTAGACAGCTTCATGTCATCGGTGGACATGGAGTCGCAGCTTCACGTTGAGCTTTGGGGAAAGAAGTGTCAAGTGTTGCTGACTAATTGAAATTAATCCAAACCATTAGATCAAAATAAAAGAGGGTACGAAATTGACACTCTTAAATCTTATCCTAAAATAACTAGATACCTTCCCCTTGAAAGTTATAATATATTTGATCATCTATCTATGCCTCTAATTATGGTGCATAGTGAAGTAAAGTCGGCTGATTGCGCAAATTTTAATGATGTGAAGCTAGTAAAGCACTGCCAGTAGTTAACCAGACCTCTACAGGAATCACTGGACAAAGCTAAGAAACTATTATTTCATTTTTGCTGAAATGCAAAAATATAAACTTTAAAACATTCAAATTCACTTGGGAAAATAACATTGCGTTGTTGACAAATAAACATGACTACCAACACGAGCTATATAGGGGCACCTAAGAAACAGGACTAACAAACAAGTTTAATAATTTCGGTAAGATTAAAATTGCAATAAACATTAAATACCCGATGCCAGAGGGCTGGAAAGTTGAAGTCTCAAATAACAACTTATAAGCATCTAAAAGTATTCACTTGGGAGCACCTCCAAGTTTGCTCATCATTTTCGCAATTACCGGAGCTACCTTTGGATTTGATTGGTGCTTGGCAAAATTAGCGGGGTTCTTCATAACTGCACACAAAACAAAAAGTTAAAAAGGAGAAATTGGAATTAATTACCAGCAAATCAAATATTTTCTACATATATAGTGTAACTGGGTCATCATCAACTTCCCATCGAACTTGACGTTTCCTATTAGAACTTTTCAAATGGTAGATAGTTCATTCTCTCACATTTTATAAGCTGTACTTCAAAACTGTCCCAATGCCCATTCAATTCCTCACAAACTGATAGGGAGGAGATTGGACCAGCTACAGAGCCCAAATTCAAGCAATGGACTGGCCCAATATTAGTCTATCAGAGGAGGGCCAAGACCAAAGGAGCAGAGAAGGCCAGTGGCTGACGTGGAGGAGTCTGTTTTGCATAGTGCGCAGTGTAAAGGATGAGAGAGGTTTGGGAATCAGTTAGTTAGTTTGTTGCTTTATAGTGTGGGATGGTCATCATTAGGAGGCATCCTGAATTAAGAACTTTTTCTACAGGTGTAGAAAAATTGGAGTTTCCATAGCTGGGGGCCTTGGTGCTCATATTTTGATTTGCTACATTTTTACTGTATTGAAAATTTCTGCAGAATTATATCATTTCTCTCCCTCTATTTTGATAGAAGGAAGTTTATTCTATCACAAACAGTAGCCAGGTCAATCAATTTCATTTGGTCTTATACTCAGTCTTGTCAACCATTGAATATTTAAATCCAAAAATAACCATGCAAAGACGAGCACATGGCATTGCAGTTTCAATTAAGTCAGTAGTTTATAAAAATTCAAGCTTTGACAACGTCAAATAGGTTCTCAAATAGAGAGAAGTCCAAATTAACTAGAATAGAAAAAGAATGGAACCAAACATTAGAACTGATAATTACCATCTTGAAGAGCAGCCATAATCTCTGGATCACCAAATGACGCCATCAGTTCAGGGTCCTGAGAAATGTTATCAAGCAACATTTGATATCAAAACAAAAATAAGCATTGTGCGCATGTTCATTAAGGAGAGAGGATTTTGTTTAGAGCAACTCAAAAGCACATAAAAACATCCAAAGGCCAGATTTACTTACACTCAAGATTTTGCTAAAATCAATGTTTCCAGGCATGCCCCCAGCCCCTGGGAAGCCTCCAGGCATGCCCCCAGCCCCTGGGAAGCCCCCAGGCATGCCCCCGGCCCCTGGGAAGCCCCCAGGAAACCCACCAGGCATGCCTCCAGGATTTCTACTGGAAGATGATTGCTCTTGCTTCTTAGCCTTCTCATAGGCAGCCTGAAAAAATACACAGCAATTTAGCAACTAAATAACATGGGTATGACATTTTATGGCATGCTCTATTTTAGCATATCTATGTCATAATTGTGAACCTGAGCTTCAGCACGGCGCCGCTGCCTCTCACGCTCCTTTTTTTTATCCTCTCTTTCTTTGTGCAGCCTTTCATATTTCCGACGGTGTTCCTCAATCTTGTGAGCATTTGGTTCCACCTAGGCAATCCAATATTTACAATGAGACACCAAATATTACTTCAAGGTATATGTCCTTTTATGTTTACAGATAAATCAATTCAAGGAATCCATCACTTATGAGGATAACATCACATACTGTAAAAAAACAACAGATTGCACTGGTTGTATGGCCCACAACTAGAGGCTCTTATCAGTGGAAGATAAATGACATGAAGGAACACAAAAGCAAACCTTTTTAAGTACAGAATTTATTTCTTCGTCATAGTCTAACTTTGAAGCCACATGAAGATCCTTTGCAGCTTCTTCCCATTCACCAAGCATTGCTCGTGCTATGCCACGTGATTTGTATCCTTTAGCAGAATCAGGATTAATCTGGAAAAAGCAATACAAAATAAAAATCCTTGTATACAGGAACAAAGAAATGTTACTGAAACCAGTGTTGTTAAATGGCAGTGCTATGGCCACCATAAGCAATTTGTAAAGGGAGGCCCGCTGCGGCAGTGGCGTGTTTATATGGCAGAATTTTGGTCTTCCGCCATTGATAACACTGATTGAAACCCATAATCCCTCAATCCAGTTGTCATATGCACATGCAGGGGCAGAACAAAAAAAAAA
>CM023957.1:12114568-12131395 GCA_013407115.1 Glycine latifolia | reverse complement strand
AAAAAAAAAGAAAAACTAAAGCCCAAATTTATAAAATGCTTAGATCCTATTTTTTTCCAAAATCATGCACTTCATAGGGGAAAAAGCTCCCCCAAAATGAGTTTAGGTAAAGTGAGAAAGTGTGTATTTACCAAAATTTGATTGAAGTGCATCAAGATCTTAACCCAACAAGTATTTTTGATTGGATATTGCCTTACTTGCTCACATTTGAAACAAGTTTACTCTAGTGCCTTGTTCTTTCAGAGAATAATGCAACAAAAGCATTAAACACATAAACTTTATGCACAGATCTATTTTATGACAAGCAAGGATGTAATTCAGTTTGTCAGCCTAAGCAACATAGGGGAGAGAATATAACCTCCAAAGCAGCATTTGCATCACGGATCGCAGCATTGGGTTTCTTCATTTTGATGTAAACACTGGCTGTAAATGATTTATAAAATATTAAGAATTAATCCTTATCTTGGTGATAAAAACAATGTAGAAAGAGAACAATTAAATCAAGTCATACCTCTAGTTCCATACATTATGGCAGAGGTAGGATTGAGTAAAATAGCTTCTGTTAAGTTCTCAATCGCCTGCTCCAACTTACCTGCATTACACAGTCAAATGATCTCCAATTACTGTTGCAGTTTTAAACAATATCGCCAAAAAGACTAGCATAAACACTTGATAGATGATTGAAATTGGAGTATTTTGGGAGTGAGTTTAGCGGGAGAGTTTGCTACTTAGGCTGTTCAAAACATGTAGCATATTTTGTTATGGAAAAGAATTTATCCATTCTAAAGATCATGGACAGAGGTGAGTTAGACCAAACCACATAAAAAAAATTGTTGTATTATTATTGTTGTTGTTTTCATTTCCTCATCCTTGTATGTTTATGATGGATCCTCATCCACAAGTGCTATCAGAGCCTGTGGTTGATTGAGGGAAGATAGTCATATGAGCATGACGGAACAGAGGGTAATATCATCCAATGACACAATCAACACCTGCTAGTTATCTAGGGTGCCACATTCTAAGCTAGGGAGAGTGCTTCCCCACACTACGGATGATTCTATCAAATTTGAAATGCTGCTCTTTCATTGGACGAATAATTGCACAAAATGCACAATACATGTTCTTTGAGTATTTGTGCATACTACCTGTTATAGAATTATCTAAACACTTTATGAAGAGGTAGTATTTATTAGCTGTTAAGAGGTCACATAAACTTAAACTGAGGATGTAAAGCATCGAACTCCGTATGTTCGGCATTGATTTCAAAATGATGAATAACAAAAGAAAGAATGCATCTAGCATTAGGGAAGGCTCCAGACAACACAAATAATGTCAGTTACCTCCTATGAACCAGACAGATATACAAGCTTCCTTATACAGTAAATTTTTTATAGAAAAATATCCCTGAATCCAACAGGGTTCCTTCCTGCCTACGTTACCATCTACAAGAGTTCACAACCCAAGCCATCCCCCCAAAAAAAACTAACTTACCCCAGTACCCGGTGGCTCCTCGCTATGCGAAGGTATCGAGAGTTATTGTACACAGCCTTATCCTTGGATATGCAAAGAAACTATTTCCAGATTCGAACCCATGACTAACCAGTCACCAAGGCGTTGTGCCAATCCAAAAATTGTAATATATCTTACTGTATTTTTTTCCTGTGCATTCTACGTATCATTGACACAGATACATAAGACCACTCCTCTTAATGTTTTCGTATTTCCTTTTTACTTGCACAATGGTTTTGAATCCACCCACATCCCAAACAATTGCCATGTAAAAAGAAATAAATAAATAAATAAATCACATATATGCATCAACATTAGTCGCTTTACAATGAATGCTACCTTCAGAAATAGCATCCATGGCTTTAATTTTGGCCATCTGCGATGCATCACGATTCTCTTCAGTAACCTCGACAGAGGGGTCTCCCATCTGAAACGTGACACTCATTTACCTTAATTAGAAACCCAAATGCAACATGAACCAACTAAAATTTTTATTTTTTTATTTACAAAAACTAAAATAAAATAAATAAATAAACCTTCTGTGGAGGATCATCATCAGGCTCACAGGTATCACCCTCAAGCTCAACATCGGATTCAATTATTTCATCGTCCTCTTCTTCTTCTTCTTCTACCTTCTCGTGCTCCTCAGCAACATCCTCTATGTCCTCATCGCTCTCCACGCCCGTCTTCCGCACACAACACAAAGCAACATATATAAGGATTCACACACAACGCGCGAGATTTATTTATTTTTTAAAGAAAAAAAGGAGTGGCAAGTATTTATAGAACATTAGGGTACCGATTCGGAATAAGTAGATTCAGGAAGTTTCGCGCCGAGACTGAAGAAAAGAAGAATCAAAGACAGTAAGTTAATAATAATAATAATAATAAAAGTGTCGTCTTGGAACGCAAATATGAGTGCTGATTCAATAGAATTTTATTTATTTTACCTTTGAAGATAGTCGCGGAAGAAGGAGAGTGAAGGATCGGCGAGGAGGGAAGGGTTGGACTTGCACTGTTCGATGAAATGCTTCAATTGATTGAGTTTTGATGCGTCCATGTTTGTGATTGTTTGGTGCGGCAGCGCGGCGCAGTGATGTTTACTTCGGTGGTTTTTATGTTACACGACAGGGTCTAGACTTTTCTTGACGGATTGGGCTTCTAGTAGCTTCTATTTGGATGTGTGTTGGGGAATACTACTATAGTTATTACCTCCCACCGTAACTCAACACAACTCCCCTTTTCGTATCCTAGGATTGTATTCGATTTGGGAAGATTCAAGTGAATAGATATATATAAAGGTGAATATCTCAGCAAATTACAATAGTTTTCTTATTCTTTACCAAAAAAAAAAGATTTACCAAAAACATTATTTTTCTTATTTGATTTTAAATTTATTTATTTATTGACAAAAATATGCTCGTCTCATTTCAATTGTAATAAAGGAGTGGGTACAACTAGGAGTGAAATCAAAATCATGAGGACTGGAATAAAATCTAGACACCATTGCTAAACAAATGTCACGTACAGTGGAGTCATTTGTGGTCTAAGCATAAATTGTGTACCCATGAGAGGTTGACGGTTTTCTGAAGGTTCTCTCATATCTTTTCATTCTGATGGCTGCGTAAACACCAAATAAAGCCACTACTGTCGATATTTGATCTGTGTTTAGATTTTTTGAGACTAAAGAAAATGAAGCTTTTTAGATCCTCCAATGTATCCACGGCTTCTTGTAAAAAAACCAGATATGTGCTTCTTTCCATACCTCATGTGCATACCTTATTTTTTTAAAAAAATCAGCAATGAATTTCATTAAGGAACCAGAGGTGCAAATAATTACAAATGCAATGAATGTGTGTCAATCCATTTCAACATGGTTTCCACAAAAGGGACAAGTAATTGGACAAACAACTCCCCTAGATGACAGAAGCATGCTTGTTGGGAGACAACCTCTTGCAACTCTCCAAAGTAATAGCTTCATTTTTTGAGGAACATCCAACTGCCATATCGAGTTTCAATCACCAATCTCATGAAAATCAACATTATCAATCATATTTTCCATGATGTGGTAATAGGTTGATTTTATAATGAAGTTGTCATCCTTGCTAAGCTTCCAAATGACCTTATCCTTAGCATTTTGCAAACATAGCGGCGTAGATATTATACGCTGGGCATCCGTATCATGAAAAATTTCATGAGTAAAAACAGAATTCCATTTACCATTCGAGGGATCAATCAAATCATTGGCCTTTAAATTTCCCAACCTCGAAATTAGAAGTGTTAGTATATAGGAGGAATCGATCACCTGCCCTAAGTCATGGATTTGCCCTTACATTGATCTATCTACCATCATTCAACCATCACATGTGAAGAGAAGATGTTACGCCAGATGTAACTTGGGTTATGTCCCAAATGAGAATCCAAAAAATCATCATATAGGAAATATTTAGTTTTTAAAACTCATGAAGCAATAGCACCGTGATCAGAAATAAATTTTCATCCTTGCTTCCACAGTATGGCTAAATTAAAAGCATAAAAATGTTGAAAACCCATATCTTCATATTCTTTCCTCGTAGCCATTCGATCCCAATTGAGCTAGTTTATCCCCTTGCTTCAGTTTTTGTTTAATCCCCACAACAAAGAGTTCAACATTCTCTGAATTTTTTTCTGAAGAGTTTATGGAAGCATAAAAGTGTTCATGCAATAAGAAGAAATTGTCTGAGCAACTGATTCTTTTTTAGCTTTTGAGGAATGTCTCTAGACCAGTATTGTATCTCCTCCAAATTCTATCCCTCAAATAATTAAATATGGCTTTCTTCTTTTGACCTATCAGAGAAGACATACCAAGATACTTCTCAATTCCAAAACATTTAATGGAGGTGTCGGGAGATGAATTTTCCAATGGAGGTACTCTTACTTTGACAAAGTAAATTAAATTATGCAATTTTAGTAATTAAATGACAGAGGATATTTTCTTTACCGTCACATGTTATTTCAATAAATAAAAAATTGACCATTTCACATAATCGTTGCATTTCCTTATAACGGTAAAAAATGAATAGTGAATTTCCTTAGTATAAATTGTAATATTTTGGTAACATTTTTTCACACGATGGTCCAAACTCCAAACAATCAATGATGTCTCAACACTCGAAGTTTTTATGGACCTCATCCCGATTTTAAAAGATATTTAAAAAGGAGAGTCCTCAAAAGTAAATACATTGACATCTTCAAACATACTTAATGAAGTTCATTTGAAAATGTTTTGAATGCAAGAATAACAAAAAATGAATTCTATTTTAATGATAGATTATTTATGCTTTTTTTATGTATTTTAAAAGTTATTATTATTAATTCTAATTTGTATTATATTTTATGTATTTTAATTTGAAAGTCAATTTTTATGTAATTAAATTTATTATACATTTATTTATTATTAAATAATTGGTATTTAAATATATTAACTTGAAAATTAAGATGCATAATAAAATATAAAAGAATTAAATATATTGTGGGATTCATTTGAGATATTTGAACGAATTTTTTGGTTGAATTATAAAGTTAATTGAGTTGTTTAAACTTTAAAGTAAGAAATACAATAAAAAAAAGTGTGAAATATTATTAAAAATATAATAGAGAAACTTTGATAGATTTAGGGATATGACTAATTCAAAGATGCCGATTTGGACCCCCACCCCTATACCACACCAAAAGTTCCCAATCCATGTTAATAAATGCGTAGGTGCAAACTTGACCGACAAATAGTCCGTCTCTCTGATCTCATATAATAAAAAAACAGAGTATGAGACACTAATTAAGAAAATCAATTAATTATATTTAATTGTATTAATTTTAGTTAAAAAATATTTTTTTTCATTTTATTCTTTATCGAACTTGATATCAAGAATAAAAAATAATCACTGAAATTATAATCTTAATTAAATAAAGAGTACTTTAAAGATACTAATATTAAACATTCTATTTATTTTAATTTATATGACGTTTAACGTCATAACACACTAAAAATATAATTAATTCTTCGGTTTTTATAAAAAATATTATTCAATTTTCTAATATACCATTTATCTCTCTAATAACTACTTATTTACTCGTACTATTGTACAACACTCCCACTAAGTGAAACAGATTCCCGTAATAAATACTCATGTTACACCCTTTCATCTTCAGCAAGTAAATATTATTGCTTGAAGGATAAAAATTGGCTTTGAACAGAGAGGGAAATGATTTGAGAAAGACAGATTTCGAGAATTGAGAAGAATATTATCAATGCATGGACGGTATTAAGGGTAGTTTTGAAAAAAAATACTTAATCGTAAAATAACATAATTTGGAGCAATTTTTTTCTCTAAAACGTCATATAAACTGGATTAGAAGGAGTAAGATAAAATTAGTTGAAATTTTTTTATATTTAAAAATAAGAAGAAATGTTTTTTTCCCTTATATTTGAAACCAAAAGAAATATGTTTAGTTGAATGAATTGAATACTTACATATATATGTACATTTGTTTTTCTATATGTAAGAATTAAACATGATATGATTTACAACATTCGTTCATCCTACTTAACATTATATGATTTACAACATTCATTTATCCTACTTAATCAATTAAGCTAGATCTATTGAGTATTGATAAACACGTTACTGAAAGCAGTTCATTTTTTTAGATTAATGATCTTTTATTAAATTGAGGAAAATTAGGAGTTAAGACCAAATACTAGGGTGGTGGACAAAAGTTTTTTTGAACATGATGCTAAGCAATTTTCAATTTTTTAAGGGGTCAGTTGCCCCTTGGAGGAACACTTAGTTCTGTCATCTTTGATTAGAGAATTTTTTTTTAGAAGATAACACATAAGAACATTTTTAGTGGTATATCTAAAATTGTGATCTTAGATCACTTTTGATAGATTCCATAATGTCACGTAGGATTAAAGATTTTTCACAATATTTTTCATTTTATTCTTTAGTGGTATATTTCATTTTGAGATCTTATATAAATTTTAATGGGTTTCACATGGACCATATAGTGTCATTTTTTCCTCCTCCTCAACGTTCACTTTTCTTTTTTTCTCTCCTCCCCCTCTCCTTTCTTCACTTCTTTGACTTCCATAACCATATTTTATTCTCTTCCCTCTCTCCTTTTTTCACGCCACCTTTTCTTCTTCATCTTCTTCCTTCTCCGCCTGGCCAACCCCTTCCACTTCCCCTCTGCATGCACGACCCCCCATCTCTCATTTCCTCCACCTTACCTTTCTTCCTCTGTCACGACCCTCCACCTTTCCCTCCCCTTTCATCACAGCCAACCCCTTCCCCTTCCCCTTGGTATGTTTTTTTTTCATTGGATTGTTTGTTTTTCTTCTTCTTTATTTCTGTTTGTTGTATTCTTACTTCATTCCAATGGATTTTATTGTTATTGTTGATGATGAACAATTTTTCATTTTTTTTTAAATCTGTGCAGATCTTAAGAGTTATTGTGGAAGAACTGAATCTCAATTCTCAAACATGAAAATCTTGATGAGTGTTTTATTGTTGGATTTGTAGAATATTAAATCTTCACCTTAAGATCTATCTCTAAGATTCAGCATTAAAGATACTCTAAGAAACAACTTGTCTAGAAATTTGAGGCATTCCATGACTTAAAACCTTACATTTTTGCATACTTATAGTTTTAGTGTGCTTAAAAAAATTAATAAGATATTAATGGCTGTGTTAGTCCTCTAAGAAGACAAAACAAAAATTAGAGAATATAGCATAAAACATATCAGATATGAAAACTAGTGAATAGATAAAGAGAAATGTCTATCTATAATTGAGAAATGGTAGAATGACAAGAATACTTCTTTCACATGTTTGCTCCTTACTACTGAATTTCAAGACTCAATTCAACTGATATAATTCTTCCAATTAATCCACTGTACAGCATATCTTCCTTTATAAATTATACATGCTACTTTAACTAATATCGTATATCTTCTAGACCCTCTATCTTCATTAAGCGGGGCTTTAACATCATTTCAACTCCACTATGCTAGTTTTATGTAAGAGATGAATTTTCATACATCATCTATATAAAAAAATTACATTATTAGATTAATTAAAAATCATTTTAAGGAAAAGTATTTATGGACTTCTAATGTGCCATTAAACATACAATGAGTAAGAGAAGAAAAAAATATAAATATTATAAATGTTATGATATGAAGAGAGAAATACATAGAAATTTTAGGTGTTTAAAAATATGAATGTTTATGTATCATTTGTCTTATTTTAAATATAAATTTTAAAGTATTTAACACAAGAGTTAATAATCTTATCTTATCATAGATGAAAATCTAGAATCAAATGAAGTGTAAAATAATTTATTACTACTGTTTAATTGTTTATGCAGTTTTTAAATTTCTTTCTATGTGAACTGTGATGAGTTGTTAGATATGGAAATTTTAATAATCATCATTCCTGATGTGTAGAGCTTTAGCGAGCTATGAGGAAATAGAAAGAAAAAAAATCAAATAAATTAACCAAGAGACACGGGCATATATATTTTTTATATCCGCAGAGGCACAGGCATATACAAGCAATAAGAAATTATTTCCTTGTCTGTCTTCTAGGTTTGGAAGGGTTGCTTCTAAATAATCATTTCACCCATAAATTTATATACACAAAATAATTTAAAAATAGAGAAATATTTGAATAACACTCACGTACTCCATATTGTGAATAAATTTAAGCAAGTCCTATTCAATACAGACTACAGAGTAAGCCTACTTTATTTAGTGAGACATGAAATTGATCTAACAATTATCAAAGCGATTAGGGAAATAATGTTGAATTTTCACTTTACCTGTACATTTTGCTTAAAAATTAAAATGATACGGAACTAGACAATGAAAAATAAACGACAAGACCATCAATGATGAACTGAGTTTTGAACAAAAAAATCTTGAAAGATTATTAAAAAAAAAAAAAATTAGCATAACGTAGAGCTATGCGGCTCATGTCCATTGCCTGCCGCTTACAGATTACAAATGGTTGCAATTAAATAAAATAGAATCACAATTCAGGAATCACGATATATATATATAATAACCATAAAATAAAAAACAAAAGAACCATGCAGTACCAATACTAACTAAAAAATATTGGCTCCTAGCATGCCTATGCGGCGTTGTTACACTGTACAACATCTATTTCCTTATTGTATATTGATATTATGCTTATGTTCAAAGCACACCAAACTAAAGAACCTTTGCTTTCATTCTTCCATCAAGCAGAGAGCTTTTGCTGAACATGGATGCTTTCCTTTTCATTCTTCTTACATTCTTGTTGAGCTTCCGCAAACTTTCTTCTGCCGCAGGCAGTTCAAAAACATATATTATCCATGTGGAGGGGCCACAGGATAAGACACTAGATCAAACAGAAGATTTAGAGAGTTGGTACCATTCATTCATGCCACCTACTATTATGAGCTCTGAGGAACAGCCTCAAATGATTTATTCATACCGGAACGTGATGAGTGGTTTTGCTGCAAGACTCACTGAAGAAGAGCTGAGAACAGTGGAAAAAAATAACGGCTTTATATCTGCTCGTCCAGAAAGGATGCTGCATCGCCTAACCACAAATACCCCACAATTTTTGGGGTTGCAGAAACAAACGGGATTATGGAAGGAATCAAACTTTGGGAAGGGAATAATAATTGGGGTGCTGGATTCTGGAATCACGCCTGGTCATCCTTCATTTAGCGATGCAGGAATGTCGCCGCCACCACCAAAATGGAAAGGGAGATGCGAAATTAATGTGACAGCTTGCAACAACAAACTAATTGGAGTAAGGGCTTTCAACCTTGCAGAGAAGTTGGCTAAAGGAGCAGAGGCAGCAATTGATGAGGATGGACATGGGACTCACACAGCAAGCACAGCTGCTGGTGCTTTTGTTGATCATGCAGAATTACTAGGAAATGCCAAAGGAACAGCAGCTGGGATTGCCCCTTACGCTCACCTGGCAATGTACAGAGTATGCTTTGGAGAAGCCTGCCCTGAGAGTGATATATTGGCTGGATTAGATGCAGCTGTGGAGGATGGAGTAGATGTATTATCAATATCCCTCGGCCTGAATATGCCGAAATCTATTTTCGATGATAGCACTGCAATAGGTGCATTTGCAGCAATGCAGAAGGGAATCTTTGTAAGTTGTGCAGCAGGAAACTCTGGCCCTTTCCATGGCTCCTTAGTTAACGGAGCCCCTTGGATCCTCACAGTTGGAGCAAGCAATATTGACAGAAGCATTGCAGCAACAGCAAAGCTGGGAAATGGGCAAGAATTTGATGGGGAATCTGTTTTCCAGCCTTCCGATTTTTCTCCAACATTGTTACCCTTGGCATATGCTGCAAAGAATGGCAAACAAGAAGCTGCATTTTGTGCTAATGGATCGTTGAATGATAGTGATTTCAGAGGCAAGGTTGTTTTGTGTGAGAGAGGAGGAGGTATTGTAAGCATTAATCTATTATTTCATGTTCAATAACAATCATATCAAGAACATGAAAATGATTTTGAGAATTCATGAGTTTCACATAAACATACCTTTGTCCATAATTGCGAAAGATCCTTTAATGGTAGAATGCATTCTCAAAGTCTTGACCCTTTCAATTCTTGTATCTTCTTTTGATAGGAATGGGATACAACTTTCATGGGCAGACAATGATAGCTTTTTACGTTTCTATGTATATCTTTTCAGAAAACAAATGTTTTTTTAAACTTTCTGATAACTGCACCTATCAATATCAACAATTATCTATTTTATAACTTCTAATAACTCCCATACCAATATTACATTTTTATCCTTTTCTCATTAAATAAAAATAACACTACTTTTATACATGAGACACATACATGTTTAATAGGTATAGGAAGAATTGCCAAAGGAGAGGAAGTAAAAAGAGCAGGTGGTGCAGCCATGATTCTCACGAATGATGAAAGCAATGGCTTCAGTCTCTCAGCTGATGTGCATGTTCTACCTGCAACACATGTAAGCTACGATGCTGGACTCAAGATTAAAGCCTATATAAATTCCACTGCAATACCTATAGCAACCATTTTATTCAAGGGGACTATAATTGGAAACTCCTTAACTCCTGCTGTTACATCCTTCTCTTCAAGAGGTCCCAACTTGCCAAGTCCTGGTATTTTGAAACCCGACATCATTGGACCAGGCCTGAACATCCTAGCTGCCTGGCCATTCCCTCTGAATAACGATACTGATTCAAAATCCACTTTCAACATTATGTCTGGCACATCAATGTCATGCCCACATCTTAGTGGCATAGCTGCTTTGCTCAAAAGCTCTCATCCTCATTGGTCACCAGCTGCCATAAAATCTGCCATAATGACTTCTGCAGACATAATCAATTTTGAACGCAAATTCATTGTTGATGAAACATTTCACCCTGCAGATGTTTTTGCCACAGGTTCTGGTCACGTGAATCCATCAAGAGCAAATGACCCTGGGTTAGTTTATGATATTCAACCTGATGAGTATATACCTTATCTGTGTGGTCTAGGCTACAGCGATACCGAAGTTGGGATCATTGCACACAAAACAATTAAGTGCTCTGAGACCTCAAGCATTCCCGAAGGAGAGCTTAACTATCCTTCATTTTCTGTTGTGCTTGGTTCCCCGCAGACATTCACAAGGACTGTGACAAATGTGGGTGAGGCCAACTCATCTTATATTGTCATGGTTATGGCACCAGAAGGGGTTGAAGTGAGGGTCCAACCAAATAAACTTACCTTTTCAGGAGAAAACCAGAAAGAGACATATTCAGTGTCATTCAGCCGTATAGAGTCGGGTAATGAAACTGCAGAATATGCTCAAGGGTTTTTACAATGGGTCTCTGCCAAACACAGTGTAAGGAGCCCTATCTTGGTCAACTTTGTATAAGACAGCAATGTTAGCAAGCACCGAACAGTACTACAGTAGGACTAGTGCAATGGTCAGATAATTGCCTTGCCAGCTACAACTGGTATTAAGTGGCAAGTGTCAATCATACCACAACATTTTCTTTTCTATTTTCATTCCATCATTGAATAAGGAAAATTTAAATTAGAACTCCTTTGAAATCTTCCTTCCAAGTTCGGTCATGAATGTGAAAAATGAAATAGAATAAGAAAATCTCCTAATAGGTAAAATTTGTCAGCCAACCAAACAATGAAAGATTATTTTGTTCAAAATATGCAATCAAACAGATGTGAACATGGAAAGGATGATGCGACAATAAAAATGAACAAATTACATGGGTGTTAAATAACCAAGCTTAATAGAAAATGCAGATAGGTGCCAGATATTTCTCTCAACTGAAACTTTCCAAGTAGCCAAATCTATAATACTTACGAACTAATTGATCAATTTGTGTGAATCATCAATTTTAAAGATGCTTATACTCCATGTTAAGTACTAAGACATGGTTTTTTTTTATAGGAGTTACCTATCTGTGTCTCAATTTATATTAAGGATTTCTGAATTAAAAGGCAGTACAAGTAAAGATGAAACCAACCAAATCAGAATAACTACTCTAGACTCCAATTACCAAGATATTCTCTACATGACCCTACATTATTCTCTCCCCTACCATATAGCAGAACCAGTTACCCTTTCTCTGTCCATAACCTTAAGACTTAAGAGGCCTCTCCATTGAGTCTGGTTTCCTATCCGTTTTCAAGCACACAGATTGATCAACCCCAAAAAACACTATCAAAATGGCCACTATACCAAAGATTATACAGATACAAGAAAAATGATTTATATTTTGTGCTATACGCATAAATGCTTTAAAAAAGAACAACCAAAATAAAAAGATATATTCATAATTAACATTTAACAATGAAAAGAAAAAAGTCAAAATCAATTCCTCTTACCTTGCCACTTCTTTTAGTGTTTAAGATGAACACACTGTCTGCAGTCATGGTCATTATTCCATTTAAGTTTTACAAAGTAATGAGAATGTATCAAATCAGATACCTTGAAGGCAGCCTCACCAATCCCAAATCCTAGTCCTTCACCAATTCCCAATGCTAATATTAACCCTAAACAAGAGGGTAACAAAGGTTTGTGGATGGGGCAAGAAGTTGGTATTGAATTATTGGTATAGCTGCAAGTTTCCTTATTTTAGGGTTAATGTGGAAAAGGTCTAAAGAGAAAAAAGAAGATCCACTTTTTGATGATTTGATCTGAGCATGGATGATGAATTCTAAAAGGGCATTGGATTGGAGAACCAACGTTTTACGGTTTTAGCAACTGGGCTTTTGCTCTGGGGTGCCTTCCCGCGTTTTCTCAAACTATTTGGTGCCAAAATGCTAACTTCTAATAAGACAATGGAAGACAGTAAACTGTTTCTTTTTTTAATATATAATCGAATCAAGATTTTTACACTATTATCAATTAATTAATTTGGGTTAAAAGTCTGGTGGATATGGATGGATGAATGAACAGCTTATAAACTTACTATTTATATAGTTTGTTGTTTAAATTCAAAAAGATCAAATTAATTTTCAAAATTAGGAAAAAAAAATTTCAAAATTAATGCCTATAATAACATCAATTTTGATCCTTATAGTTATACTTACTTTTCAATTTGGTTTCATAGTTTAAAACATGTCAATTTAGTCCTTATAGTTATGGGTTTTTCAATTTGGTCTCGTTGTGAAATCATTGTTAACCTCATTTGTTCAATGATGTGCCTGAATTTTGGGAGAAGGGTTGGATTTGTGACGTTAGAATAGGTGTTATTTAAAGAGGGAAAAAAATCATAAAAGGTGTGTATTCAACAGTTGTTTTTGGTGGTGGTGATTTGCTATTGTAGAAGGCTGTTTTTGGTGTTGGTGGTTTGCTATTATAGAAGGCTGGGGTTGATGAACAATAGAATGAGTAATAAGTCAAGGGTAGAAGAGGAAAGTTTAATGAACAGTAATATATGGTGGTTAACAAAAAGTTGGATAAAAATGCAATTGCAGGAACTAAATTGACATGTTTTAAAATATAGGATACCAAAATTAAAAAAGGCAACTATAAGGAACAAAATGATATTTAAACATGTAGAAAACATATTAAGTGAGAACTTATTATAAGAAAGAAGAACCATAAGTTTTTCTTATGTGAGAGTGACAAGAATAAATATTGATTGTTATATATGTGTATATCAGATTTGGTAATAATTAACTTAAACCAACTTGTTTTTTTTATCACTAGTAAAAATTAACAAGTTACACCTTGAATGTATTTTTATTTTTTTTTAAAAAAATAGTTATAATTTGTTAACTTATCATTTCTAAAAAAATAAATCATTTTTAAAAAATAAATGAGTGTAAGTTAGTAAATCCTACACATATTTATTAATATACACTCATTTATATTTTAGGATTAAGTAGTAAATTATAACATATGTATATTTTTAGATAATTATAGTTAGAATTTATTAACTTATTCTTTCTAAAAAATAAGTGGACGTAATTTAGTAAATTTATATATGAAACTAAAAGATAAATATACATAACATTTTCAGTAACTAATATTTAATTTTAGTATTTTATGAATAATGGTATTGTTAGGAGATATTATTTTTAACTTTCTTAAAAAGATTTGTTATTGTTATAGATGTCCCCACCACTCAACAATATAAAGTGATTAAAACAACCCAACACTACTATAAACAACATTAAGACCACAAATAACTTTTTTTAAAGCCAACAAATAACAAACAACTTGAGGAAAATTATGCCATTGCAATTGCATGACTTAAAACCTTACATTTTTGCACAACTCTCAGTTTTAGTGTGCGTAAAAAAAGTTAATCAGATATTAAGGGCTATGTTAGTGCTCTAAGAAGACAAAACAACACAGTTAGAGAATATGGCTGAAAACATATAACGAGAGATAGGAAACAAGAGAATAAATATGAGAAATGTGCATCTATCTATTGTTAAGAAATGGAAAAATGGTAGAATAAGGACAATGCTCTTTCACCCGGCTTTTCTCTTCACTGTTGAGTTCAAAGAGGTTCAACTGATAGAATTCTCCCAATTAATTTAACTTTAACTAATATAGTGTCTTCTAGATCCTCTCTAAGTGACTCTTTTTATTTTTCAATCAATTTGAATTTGAAGTCATTATTGATGTTTGCACTTCTCTAACTCATCAGAGGATAATTATGTATGGTAATAATAACAACAATCACCACTTTGGTATTAAGAGCTCAATACGCTAATTGGCAAGCAGCCTATAATTATTAGGTTAATCACACATGGTGCAAGTTGAATGAACCTAATGTTTAAAATTAATGATGCCTGCAATGTACTACTCTACGTCTGAACACACCAACTGAATGAAACCATATAAATATTTGCTATATACTCAAAGAATCTTCAATAATATATGTGACCTGTCGAGGCTTAGCCTTTTTTGATCTGTCTTTCTCACAAAACAACAACAATCTTACTGTACACGACAATGTGTACTTGAACAATAGCGTATAAAAATGTTTATATTATCACTTCATTCTAATTTATTTATTTATACAATTATTTCCACAATCTTAAAATTTCTTTCTACATGAAGAGTTGTTAGATTTTGTAAATTGTGATCATCATCACCATTCCTGCTGTAGAGCTCTAGAAAAATAAAATAAATTATTAATGTTCTTGTTGTAGAATTTGGGCGTGTAATGTTTAACTAGTACTACATCGCATAGGCCAGTGAAATGAATTTTGAACAAAAAGAAAACCTAGAAAGGTTATTTACAGGGGGGAAAAACAGCTATTTACCATAATGTAGAGCTATGCCGCATACACATTACAAATGGTTGCACTTGCACACCTCCAATTAATAGTCAACGACGCAGAATAAATAGAATCACAGTACAAGACATATATAACCATGCCGGCCAAGCTCATTAGATGCCATCAGTAACACGTTACTCACTAAATGTTATCGGGTCCTCAGTCCTCACATGCATATGCCGGCCTTGTTACACTCTGTTGAGACTGTATAGCATCTAGCTTCCTTATATATATATTGATATTGCGCGCGTTTTTAAAGCACATAGAACCAAAGGATCTTTGCCTTTCATTCTTCTCCATCCAGCAGAACATGTATTCTTTCTTTTTCATTGCTCTCAATTTCCTGTTGAGCTTCCACATTCATTTTGCTCATGGAAATGAACTACCTTCTGCCGCAAGCAGTTCAAAAACATATATTATCCATGTGGAGGGGCCACAGGGTAAGAAACTTGCTCAATCAGAAGATTTAGAGAGCTGGTATCATTCATTCATGCCACCTACTATTATGAGCTCTGAGGAACAGCCTCGGATGATTTATTCATACCGGAACGTGATGAGTGGTTTTGCTGCAAGACTCACTGAAGAAGAACTGAGAGCTGTGCAAAAGAAGAGTGGCTTTATTTATGCGCATCCTGAAAGGATACTGCGTCGTCAAACCACACATACCCCACAATTTCTGGGGTTGCAGCAAAACATGGGATTTTGGAAGGAATCAAACTTCGGAAAAGGAGTGATTGTTGGGGTGGTGGATTCTGGAATCACACCCGGTCATCCTTCGTTCAGTGATGCAGGAATACCGCCACCACCACCCAAATGGAAAGGGAAATGCGAACTTAATGTGACAGCTTGTAACAACAAACTAATAGGAGCAAGGTCTTTTAACCTCGCTGCGACGGCAATGAAAGGAGCAGATTCACCAATTGATGAGGATGGCCATGGGACTCACACAGCAAGCACAGCTGCTGGTGCTTTTGTTGATCATGCAGAAGTACTAGGAAATGCCAAAGGAACAGCAGCTGGGATTGCCCCTTACGCTCACCTGGCAATGTACAGAGTATGCTTTGGAGAAGACTGCCCTGAGAGTGACATATTGGCGGCATTGGATGCAGCTGTGGAGGATGGCGTGGATGTAATATCAATATCCCTCGGCCTAACCGAGCCACCTCCATTTTTCAATGATAGCACTGCAATAGGTGCATTTGCAGCAATGCAGAAGGGAATCTTTGTAAGCTGTGCAGCAGGAAACTCTGGCCCTTTCCATGGCTCCTTAGTTAATGGAGCTCCTTGGATCCTCACAGTTGGAGCAAGCAATATTGACAGAAGCATTGCAGCAATAGCAAAGCTGGGAAATGGGCAAGAATTTGATGGGGAATCTGTTTTCCAGCCTTCCGAATTTTCTCCAACATTGTTACCCTTGGCATATGCTGGAAAGAATGGCAAACAAGAAGCTGCATTTTGTGCTAATGGATCGTTGA
>CM023957.1:12055832-12114168 GCA_013407115.1 Glycine latifolia | reverse complement strand
CTATAGCAACCATTTTATTCAAGGGGACTATAATTGGAAACTCCTTAGCTCCTGCTGTTACATCCTTCTCTTCAAGAGGTCCCAACTTGCCAAGTCCTGGTATTTTGAAACCAGACATCATAGGACCAGGCCTGAACATCGTAGCTGCCTGGCCATTCCCTCTGAATAACGATACTGATTCAAAATCCACTTTCAACATTATGTCTGGCACATCAATGTCATGCCCACATCTTAGTGGCATAGCTGCTTTGCTCAAAAGCTCTCATCCTCATTGGTCACCAGCTGCCATAAAATCTGCCATAATGACTTCTGCCGACATAATCAATTTTGAACGCAAACTCATTGTTGATGAAACACTTCACCCTGCAGATGTTTTTGCCACAGGTTCTGGTCATGTGAATCCGTCAAGAGCAAATGACCCTGGGTTAGTTTATGATATTCAACCTGATGATTACATACCTTATCTGTGTGGTTTAGGCTACAGCGATACCGAAGTTGGGATCATTGCACACAAAACCATTAAGTGCTCTGAGACCTCAAGCATTCCCGAAGGAGAGCTTAACTATCCTTCATTTTCTGTTGTGCTTGGTTCCCCGCAGACATTCACAAGGACTGTGACAAATGTGGGTGAGGCCAACTCATCTTATGTTGTCATGGTTATGGCACCAGAAGGGGTTGAAGTGAGGGTCCAACCAAATAAACTTACCTTTTCAGGAGAAAACCAGAAAGAGACATATTCAGTGTCATTCAGCCGTATAGAATCGGGTAATGAAACTGCAGAATATGCTCAAGGGTTTTTACAATGGGTCTCTGCCAAACACAGTGTAAGGAGCCCTATCTCGATCAACTTTGTCTAAGACAATAATGCTAGCAAGCACCAAGCAGTACTATAATGGGACCAGTGTAATGATCAGAGGCACGATTGGTGTTAATTGGCAAATCTCAACTGTACCACAACATTTTCTTTTCTATTTTCATTCCATCAATGCAATATGGAAAATTTGAACTAGATCTCCAAAAGAGTTTGAATGTTCCTTTTAAGTTCGTTCAGTCATGAATCTCAAAAAATGAAATAGAAAAATAAAATCTCTTTATAGATTAAAAAAAGTGTCAGCCAACCAAACAATGAAACATTATTTTGTTCAGAATATGCAATGGAATAATAGTTAACTTATGAAAGGATGAAACAACATTAATAATAATAATAAAATTTACAAGGGAGCTAAATAACCATGTTTAATGGAAAATGAGAATATGGGCTAGATATTTCTTTCAACTGAAACTTTTCAAGTAGCAGCAAAATATACAAGAGTAATTAACGAATTGACAAATTTGTGTAGACAATCATATATAAAGATGTTTACACTCATTTTAAGTACTTAGACATAGGCTATGTTTGCCAAAACTAACGGAAAAGTTAGCTGAAAGCTGAAAAGTTAACTTATTAAATCATAAGTATTCAATAAAACTAGTCGTTGAAGTAGCTGGAAAATATAAAATGACAAAAATATATTTAAAAAGAATAATAAGGAAATTGAATAAATATTTTAAGAATAAAAAAGAAATAAAATATAAAAAAACTAGAAGCTAATGTTTTAAAAAATGCTAGTTCAAGTAGCATTTAAAAAAAACATTAGAAGATACTAAAAAAAAAACTTATTTATTGAACAGTCAAACAAGTTTTTCAACTAATAAAAAAAGCTAGAAACTAACTGAAATAACTTATCAAACATAGTCATAGTTTTCAAGTACTGATCGAGCAACCCCAAAAACACTTTTAGCAAAATTCCCCTATACCAAAGATTATAGATACAATATAAATTATTTATATTTTATGCTATACACATAAATGCTTTTAAAAAAGAATACCCAAAATTAAATTATATTCATAATCAACAATCAAAAGTCATGGTCTAGCATTCACCATTAATTTAAGCTATGATTAATAACTATGAAAACCGACGATATGGACAACGGACACCAAATTTTATATATATATATATATATATATATATATATATATATATATAATAAAATATAATATAATCTAAATGGAAAAAATTTAAATTGATTAATAAAATTTATATCTTCACATTCTAAAAACAAAGTTAACTTCACCTACGTGTGTTTGCATACATGACCTATCCCAAGCCAAGATAAAGGATGAGAGTTGGTGTTAGGTGTTGCGAACTACCATAAAAAACAGTTATATTTATGAGATGAACCATTCTAAAAACAAAGTTGTTAGCCTTCACAATTTCCACATGAGAATGATCCTTACAAAAAAAATACTAAGCAGACTCATTTCACAATGCAATCTTTACAAAAAATAAATCCCACAATAAGAATCAGTGTCTAATAAGTGTCGGCTCATTCTCTTGGCCCGTGTTCAAGCCATGTTGGAAAGGTGTCTGAACCCAAAAAAATGATTTTGCAGTTGCAACACGACGCTAACATGTGTTCATGGAGTGTTTGACAGTAGTGTCCAACACGCTGACATAGGAATGAAGTTTAAAAAATATGGAAGATGTTGAAATTTATAGACAAAACAGAGCTGCAACAAAACATTTAGTGAAATTAGGAATGATGAAGTGTGAAGAACTCACAACATAAAATTAAAAAAACAAAGATATTTGATATATGTCATGGTTAAGTTGCAGCAGACCAGCAGTTCACAGAGGCTCTGTCCATCACTCCTCTGCCTTGTTAACTGGAAATCAGAGGTTAGAGGGGTAAAGACAACAAGTGAATTCCCAAAAACAAATGACTTTTCATATTAGATTAAAAAAAAGTGCAGTTGAGAAGATAGAGTAACATTTGACAATATTAAAAAAAAAAGACAGAAGGATGACTAGCGTGGAAGATAAAAAGACAACAACAGGAGAAGAAAAAACAGAAAAGTAGAAAGGCAGAAAGAAAAGCTACAAAGGGGTGAACTTCGTCAGAAAATGGGTGGGTCAGGCAAAAATTGGGTGAGTTGGCTGGAATATGCTTGGGCTATCAGGTTTTGGACAGAAAATGAAGGGGTTGAGGCACAAATGGGGCTAGCACTTTGTGTATGTGATCCGGTTCAGCCCAACCCAATTAAGGTTTATAAGAGGGATAAGCATAGGAGAACTTGGGCATCAATTGCTGATGTGGCCCAAAGGCGGTAGCTGATGTGGAGGACGAAAATATCCTCTAACAGAATGCTCGTGGAAAGTGGGTTAAAGGAAAAGAGGGCTGTATGGGTGAGGACAGCAGAATACTGTTTTAGTGGAAACTTGGGAGAGAGTGAGACCTCTCCATGTGTCTCACACTATCTTTATTTTCCGCATTGTACCTTCTTTTTATGCAATCGTCATTTCAGTTATTCCTTGACTATTATTTCCTTTGAATATTTTATATAAAATTCTGAAGTCATTCAAGCCAAAAGCTCAAATTCCATTCTGTTTCATGTGATTGTTCCTTTTCTGACTTCAGGGCTGTATCAAATTGGTATCAGAGCTCCGATCTAGAAGCTCTGTGGGATGGTTCTGACGCGTACGATGGAGAATCGTTTGGAAAACTTGGAAGAAGGGCTGCGCCGAGATAATGTTCGTCAGGAAGAAATGATGCAGAGGATGGAAGCGAACGAAAGAGGAATGGCGGAAATCATTCGAAGATTGGATGATATGGCAAGGAGGCGACGGGGTTGTTCTGATGATGGGGAAAATAACTTCGATGATGGGGATTCAGGTCCATGCGATGGGAGTAATGGAAGACGATTAACCCAACCAATTCGACGTTTGGAGGTTCCAGTGTTTTCTGGTGAAGATGCTTACGGTTGGTTGAGCAAGGTGGAGCAATATTTTAGAGTGAATGGCATGGCAGAGACGGAGAAATTAGCAGCAGTAATGGTGTGTCTTGAAGGGTAGGCACTCAACTGGTACCATTGGTGGGAGTTGAGCAACCCAAATGCAGCTTGGGGTTTTTTTCGACGAGAGGTACTAAGCCGTTTTCAACCAGAAGCATTAGAAAACCCATATCGAGCACTCTATACCCTTCGACAGTGTGGAAGCATGGCTGAGTTCCGGGCTGAGTTCGAGAGGTACTAAGCGTTTCGTTTCGAAGACGAGGAATTGCTGAAAGGGGTGTGGTTGAACGGAGTACGAAACAGCATCAGGGAAGAGTTGTTGATGTACCCCAACCTGAGCTTGGTGGAGATGATGAAGTTCTCCCTCAAAATTGAGAAGAGAAACGTGGCTTGGAGAGAAGGAGGCTGGGAACCAAGTGCCAAGAGCTGGACTCGGGTCAATCCGGCAAAATCTGAACCAGCGGGTGCAGTCCAGCCCAAACGAAAACAAAGGGTGGGGAAATGTAAATATGGGCCACAATAACAACCAAGGCCCAACTCATACTTCAGTAAGTAATTCCACTCACACGAATGCTGGGTTATCTCATTCTCGAAGCTTTCTAAGCGAAAATCAGAAGGAAGAGTCCACTACAAGACCGTCTGCTTCCACCGGCGGAAACAGAACGACGGCGAGTTTCTCGGGTCCAGGACGACGGCTATCTCAAGCTGAACTCCGTGACCGGTAAGAACGGGGGCTTTGTTTTAAGTGCAATGAAAGGTGGAACCCAAACAATCGTTGTCAAGTTCGGCAACTGCATCTTCTATTAGTCGACGATGACGAGGGGGAGGAAGAAGGGAACGACGAAGGGGAAGGGATACCTACTTGTCCTGTAGGGCCTGAAACAGAGGGGGAGCTACAGCTCTCCTTGAACAGCTTACTAGGGCTCACTTCAAACCAAACCTTGAAGGCTTGGGGAGAAATTTCGGGTCAGAAGGTAGTGGTTATGGTGGATTGCGGGGCTTCCAGCAACTTTGTGCGTGCAGCGATCGTGGACTAGCTAGGCTTGGTTGTGACAGACACTTCAGCGTACCAAGTAGAGGTGGGAGATGGTCACAAGGTGCGATGTCGAGGTGTGTGCAAGGATGTGGAGTTGAAGCTTCAGGATGCTCAGGTTAAACAAGATTTGTACCTGTTTGAGCTTCGGGGGGGCAAATGTTGTGCTGGGGTTAGAGTGGCTGACAAAGTTGGGTGAAATCAAAGCAAACTTCAGAGACATGACCCTTTGATTTGCTCAGGGAGGCTCAGAGGTAGTAGTGACAGGGGATCCTGCTCTCTCTCGAGCAGTGGTTTCATTCAAGTCTATCGTCAAGGCTCTTCGCGAGCAGGGGAAACACCGAGGAAGGAGAATCAAGTAGTTGGGATGGATTGGAGGAGCTGTTGAGTGAATATCAGGACCTGTTTCAAACAGCTAGTTCTCTGCCTCCCAAGAGGGACTGTGATCATGCAATTAATTTGAAACCTGGAAGTGGTGTGCCCTGCCTACGACCATACAGGTATCCCCACTATCAAAAAAACAGAAATAGAAAATTTAGTTTCTGAATTAATGGACAACGGGTGGATTAGACACAGTACTAGTCCATACTCTAGCCCGGTGATTCTGGTCAAGAAAAAAGACGGCAGCTGGCGCGTATGTGTGGACTACAGAGCTTTAAATAAGCTCACAGTTCCGGACAAATTCCCAATTCCAGTAGTGGAGTTGTTTGTCGAATTGGGAGGGTCAAAAGTGTTCTCTAAGTTGGATCTCAAATCTGGGTACCATCAGATAAGGATGAAGGCAGAGGATATCCACAAAACCGTGTTTAGGACGCATGAAGGGCATTACGAGTACTTAGTAATGCCTTTCGGTTTGACTAACGCACCCTCAACATTCCAGGCTTAAATGAATGATATTCTGAGGCCTTTTTTGAGGCGCAAATGGGGCTAGCACTTTGGTATGTCTGCCCTATCCTCTGTGATTTGGCCACTATTAAGCTATAATTGCTGTCACTATCCTTCCTGCAGCAGCCAGCAGCAGAATGACTCCAACACTGCAAAAGCAGCACTATTTGCTACTATGGATATCTATGTACTTAGCAAAATCTCTGAACAGATGAATAAAAAGAAAGATTTAGCAAAATGTGCAAGATACTGATACTAATTAAAAGTTAGAACACATCAATATAAGAAGAGCATGGGAATGGTGAAAAATAAACAGAAACCGCTCGATGAAACACATTATTTCTATGTCTTAAGGAACTCCAAATACCAAAACAAGCACTCTTATAACTTTAACTAGTTTTATTTGTCACTCTTTGGACAAAAACAACAGAATGGTGAAAGATATATAGAAACCACAACCTCTTGATTGAAGTGAGCTTCTATTGGTCAATAGCTTTTAACAAAATTCATTGTGAAGATCCAGCATCCATTTCAGAAAAATTGGGATAAGTTCATACAAAAAAATTACAGGTAATAGTTGACCCTAAGCCAATCAGAAAAAATAATGCATCCAATATTAGATCGGGAATTGGGATGTCAAGAGACCTCCAGATTGTCTCTTGTTTTTAGCTGGTTCATCATGATCAAAAACAGAAAATTTGACTCCTGTGACATCGAACGCCAGCAATGGCTGCAGAACAGAAGAAAAATTGAAAAACCTTCCAATTTATCAACCAAAACCAGGAGGTACATCAGGGTCTTCATCACTACAATCAGAAGGTGGTTTTTGCTCCACATCCATTGAAAATCCAGGGGGAGGTGCATTGCTATTAACATCATCTTTACCAAATGTATCCTGTGATGGATGAGAATCTTCTTTCTGCTCTGCAGTGAATCCTTGCTTCTGAACTTGCACCTTCCCTTTATCCTGCTCTTCGTGACTGTTATTATTCAAATGATTATGCAAGAGAGTGAAACCTGGCGGCTCATCGGGCTCATTTTCATGCAAAGTATCATCAATCTCAGTAGCAGAAGCTGTTTCCCCTTGTCTCTGAATTGGTATCACATCAGACATGGACATCATAACCTCATCCTTCCCTTTTGGGTTTGCCAATTTGTCATGCACAGATTGCACTGTTTCCATGATTTCACTTTTCATGTCATCCCTGGATCGGATTATTTGCCATAAACTATCGGATATCTGGCTCATTACTTTATCACTGGTTACAAAACAAACAAACCCAAATAAAACTTCCACAATAAGTACACACAGAGACACAACACACCTTAAAAAAACACATTTTACAATTACATAATAGCTATAGGAGGGGGTAACTCACCCAACTTCTTCATGTATGGCATCAGAAAGTTGTCTAGGTTTCATATTTTCTGCTCCAGCACGATTGAGTGCCACTGACTGCTTCACAATTGAGGCAATATGTTGTCGTAACTCTTCCTGTCATAAATTATTGAATTCAGTATAACTGTCACGCAACCTTATGCTAGTTATTAAATTAACAAGAACTCAAGGTCATAAACAGCACGGGCAATTAAACGAAGCTCTACAAATTTGCCACACTGTTACAGTGTTACTGACAATTACAAATCATAATCAAATTGAATTCTTTAATATCATTATGAAAGTAATGGACAGTTATGTAAAGTGTGATTGAGCATTTTTTTTTCTATCAATTCATTTGATATAAACCCTAAAATTAGAAGAATGGGAACTGAGAAATGGGGAATTAGGAGGAACACATACGTTGTCCTTGAGCTTGCGAACGATCTTCAAACGAAGTCTGTCAAAGTCGCCATCGTCCTTGAGTTTTGCGATAACCTCTTCTTTGCCAACCACTTCTCCACTGCTTCCCATCACTCACATCACATTCCTCCCTCGCAACACACAGAAACCTTGACCAACTCTTTTCTCTGGTTTTTCACGGGGAAAAGGGGTAATTTTTTTTTAATTACAATTTCGGTAGAATTTAAATAAATTATTAATATAAGGTGTTACCACTTAAGTTAGGAGTTGTAATTCTTATTATAATTTTTATTTTTTTTAATCCTAAATTTTTTTATTACTTTAATATAATTTTTTTAATTTATGATTTTAAAATTGTAATAATTTGTTTTTTAATTTTAATGAAAGTCATAACATTTTTGTTTTGGACATACAACTTTAAAGTTGTATGACCTTTTTTATTAATTTTGTATTTATTATTTATTTTAGTTTTATTTTTGTTTATTTTTTTAAAATTGTAAAAATTAGTTTAATTTAATTATTTTAAAATAAAAATAATTTAAAATTTTGTAATTTGATCCAATATTTTTATAATTTTTTATTATGATTTTATTTAATATTTTACTAATTTATGTTATATTTATTTTGTATTATATTTATTTATTTAATATATTTTTTATATTTTTTTAGTAATATTAATATTTATATTTCAAAAGACTTAAATTTAGATGAAATAATTTTGTTATTAATATTAACTTATAATATATTAAATAAGATTTAATTATTTTTATTTTATTAATTAAGTTTTATAATTATCATTAAATTAATTAATAATTTGGTACAATAACGTTAATTATATCTTAATAAAAATTTAATAAATATAAAATAAATATTACATATTAAATAATATTAGTCATTAACTTTTTTTATATGGACAATTACGACAATTATTTTCATCTAAATTTAAATATTCTGAAATGTAAATCTTAGAAAATATATACAAAATACTAATTCAAATTACAAAAATTTAAATTATCTTTATTTTTAAATAATTAAATAAACTAATTTTTACATTTTTAAAAAATTAAACGAAAATAAAACTAAAAATAATAATAAATACAAAATTAAAAACAAGAATCATATGACTTTGACTTTAAAATCGTATAAAAATAAATTTAAAAAAAAAATATATTAAAGTTTTAAAATTCAGGACTTCCATTTAAAAAAAAATAGAAATACAATATGACTAACATCACATTTGAGACCTTCCCATTTCAGTGTGCCATTTCCAAAATATTTCAAAGGATGGTTCCTAGTAATACGCTTGTAGATTGATAAAGAAAATCGTTTTATTTTTATTTTTTAATTAAAATTTTCTGTTTAATTATTATTATAAAAAATAATCATAAATACTTAATTAAATGTGTAAATATTAGTAGACTAGTGCGCTTAAGTGTTTTTGCAGTGGGTTATAAATATAAGGAAATTAATTGTGATAGATTAGCATGGCGTTTGCATCATCTTCAAATTCGTCAAATCTTTGGACAGCAATTGGGTACGACCTGGAATTTAAAACTATATTGCTCAAAAATGAAATCAAGATTTTTAAAACATAAATTCATCTTCAGAAATTTTTAAATTGATAATATATACACTGTTCAAAATTAGTGATACCACATTTTCTGTGGGCCATCCTTGTCCACGTGCGGAAAAGCCGTGGCGAGCGTAAAGCCAGCGCAACACAAGAAGGGGCCCACATAGAAAGGCCACGTCATGAGAGACATGTAAGAAACGAACATAGTAAGCTATACGATGAGGTTGTCTGTTAGCGAAACAACGAATGAAGCCGTTGCAATTCCCTCCACACGTTCCAGTTACCTTATCTTCCACCTCAGATACCTCTCTTCACTCTTCCATCATCTTCCTCTCCCTCCAGACAAACATCACCACCACCTTCAACTTAATTTCCCAGTTACACTGCCACCACTTTGATTCCAAATAACCACCATCACCATGTTCACGGCTAGTAAACTAGCCTTCACATTAACACCACCTCGTCCATGCACTGCACCTTTGACACCAATCTCTTCCTTGTCCTCCTCTTCTTCTTCTTCTTCTGGTGTCAACTTCATTCAGTTCAATGGACGCCACTTATGCCTCCGACGCAGGCTGTTTCTACTCTCTCCTAAGGCCACTGCAGATCAACAAGGTCTTAACAATAACATCTTCATATCTATAAAAGAATCATCATTCCTTGGCCATCTTCTAACAACTTCTTTTTCTTTCAGGGAAGGTTGAAGAATTTGAAGATGATTCAAATGTTGTTGATAGTAAAATCCTCCCATATTGTAGCATAGATAAAAAAGAGAAGAAATCAATTGGTGAACTTGAGCAGGAATTTCTTCAAGCACTGCAAGTATATATGGCCCCAGAAGTTTTAAATTTGCATCTGTGTTATTGTTTATATATTTTACGTGTGATCAGTGATGTGAATTTAAATTTGTTATTGGAATATTGGGTTTTGATTTGTTTTGTTTCCACAGGCATTCTATTATGAGGGAAAGGCTATCATGTCAAATGAAGAATTTGATAATCTCAAGGAAGAACTCATGTGGGAAGGAAGCAGCGTTGTCATGCTAAGTATGAGGCTACTTCGCTCTCTATAGTTGCAGCTTTTGTCATAACTTCATCTTTTTAAAGTCTTTATTGGTTGATTGTACAGGTTCTGATGAGCAAAAATTCCTGGAAGCTTCTATGGCTTATGTGTCTGGAAATCCAATTATGAGTGACAAAGAGTTTGATGAGTTGAAACTGAGGCTAAAGGTTTGCTATTTTCTTTTCATCAATGAAAATTTGAAACTCACTGATAATTGAAGGAAAAAAAGAAGTAAAAATATATCATCTAGACTAAATCAATGGTTAAGAACTTCGAGCAGGTACTATGGCACTTTCTGTTTTTATTTGCACCAAGAATACCCCCAACGGATAACCGGGGACTAATTCCTTTCGAGGCATAGAGATCACCGAAGTACATTTTCCCTCTCCCAACAAAGTCTTCTCATACACATGACTAGAAATCAAACCCTTGACAACATGCTTAAGGAATCTAACTATCTACCAAATGTGTTGGACCTGGTTACTATAACTGTATAACAGTTGTTTACATAAAAAGGACAATTAGTGCTGCTGCATTTTTTACCACATAGGTTTCATTTTGGAAAGCTTACATATGAAAGGAAATAACACTCCTAGTAATTTTATTGGTCACTGAAATTAGGGAATACAATTGGAATTGCTTTAGTAGCTGAGTATCTCCCTCCTTCTTGTATTATTTACTGATCTCATAACTGTTTTCCAGATAGAAGGGAGTGAAATTGTGGCTGAGGGTCCAAGGTGTAGTCTTCGTAGTAGAAAGGTTCGTGTTAATCTGTAATCTATTCTTTGATTTCAGTTTAACTTGTCAGTTGTAGACTTGCATTTTTATGTATAGTTGTTCTTTGATTAAATCATTCTTGCAATTATTGTATAGAGGATGGAGTAAGTAATTTTTCTTGTTTCATTATATAAAGATATTTGTTTTGGAATTCAAATATAAACTACTAAGATTTGTTGTATCACAAAGTACTGACAAGAGATATAGGATGATCTTTACTTGTCAAATCAAATGCTTCTAAGTCATTAGAATTCAGCTTTAGGATTTGAACAAATCATTTGGGATTCATGAATACTTGGATATGCTCTTTTTAATCTTTATTCTTTACTAATTACAGTCTATCTATAGGTTTACAGTGACCTATCTGTTGATTATTTGAAGATGTTCCTGCTGAACGTCCCGGCTACTGTGATTGCGTTAGGATTGTAAGTAGTTCTCCTTTCTCCCTCTCCTTAAATTTTTATTGAGTCAATAGGTTCATATTCTTTCTGCTCCCAGATAGTATTTTGTAATTTTCATATCAGTATCCACTTTTACTTTTTATTACTTATCTTTCTTAAATAAATTTTTTTTCATCCTAAAAGATAGATTGAAGTTACTGCTTGCATATGATATGCCTTGACTTTTTTGCCTTTGATTTTAATTCTTATCCCTCTCATTCATTAGGTTCTTCTTCCTTGATGATCTGACTGGATTTGAGATCACATATCTGCTAGAGGTATGTTCCCCTCATTTTATCTTGCACCTAGCATAGCAAAGTGATCATTTGGATGCAGATTGATTCCAGAATGTCATAGGATCTAATAGTAATTTTACATTTTTATGGTCCTTTACTTTCATTATGTTCCATTCCCTTAATTTCAGGATGCTGTTTAACTGTATATTATTGGATTGTTTATATCTTCGAGTTAGAAAAAAAGATGGTATAAAAAGCAGAGTGAACTTTAGAGAGCAAAGTACAAAATAGATCACCGTCTGCTGATTTTTTTTTTCAGTGGTTTCTAAATTTTTAATAAAGTACAAGCAAATTTTAACAATTCATAGATTTGTAAAATCTCATTCGATTTTCTCATCAATGTTACCATCTTGCACTTCATTCTCTAAAGTCTAAGCTGGTAATACAGTTTAGAGGATCCAAACTCTTTGTAGTCAAACAAAAAAAAGATTAACTAAGATTTGAAGAAGTACAATGCAACGTGTTGGCTTGAATCAAATATGAGAATTGATTCTCCATAATGCAGAAGCTACTCCAGACATGCTTTAGCCAAAATCAATTTTTACTTGCTGAATCACGTTCAACACATTTACCAAACATCATGGTCTTACTCTTTTTTCATGTTTGACCACTCTTGATCCACGTTTAGGGGTTGCCAACGTGCAACCAAACACATTCAAAATCAATTTTTTCAATGTTCATCGAAACACACTAAGATTACCAATTGACCATATTCCTCTTTATAAGTACCTTTCCTGGCCACTAACCCTGAAAAACTCTGCATAACTAGTTTGGAGTTTGGATCATCAGTGAAACAGATTTTTCAATGAGAAATCAAAGAGGATGGGTCACTGAAAAGTGAAAACCAAAGCTAAGATGATGAGATTGATTCTTCACATCCCATAGAAATGAAATAGTTTCTTAGACATTAGAAAATATTATTACAATTAATGTAATTATAACAGATGTTATGAATTGTTGAGTGCAGCTGCCGGAGCCTTTTAGTTTCATTTTCACTTGGTTTGCTGCTGTTCCCCTCATTGTGTGGATAGCTCTGTCACTGACAAATGCCATTGTAAAAGACTTTGTGATTTTAAAGGTATAAATTTTACTACCAGAGTCTCTTGTAGGTTATATTTAACTGCTACATATTACTGACATTTATTTTTCATAGGGTCCTTGTCCGAACTGCGGTACTGAAAATACCTCTTTCTTTGGGACTATACTTTCAATTTCAAATGGTGGTTCCACCAACACTGTCAAATGCTCCAAGTAAGTATAAAAATACTCTCAATTTCATTGTCGCTTCATATGATTCACATTCTTATCATCAAACTGATATTTAATTTATGGAATGACTTTTATTTAACAACAATTGAATGCAATATTTTGACTCAGCTGTGGCACTGCAATGGAATATGATTCAACTTCAAGATTGATTACATTACCAGAAGGAAGTAACGCCTGAGTGGAGGTACACTCCTACGTACTATACCCTTGAACCTCTCTTCTAACTCTATCATTGTGTATATTTTCTGCATATGTAGCACAATAATTTTTAATTTTTTGTATCTAGTTATATAAATCCGGTAGAAGTGAGTTTTTTTTAATAGATTTGTTGCTTTTAAGAAATGTAATTGTATGGTGACTTTTTCTTTTCATTATTATATTTACATTTTCCTCTATAACTCAACCTATTCTCCACTGTCCATGTCACTTATCTAGGTAAAGCTTGTCTAAGGTTTCTTCATCACTTGAGAAATTCTAAACTGGATTGGCTCTGCATCGTGTAGCATTAAATCTGTTTTTATCTCTAATGGGAGCCAAGTGCCAAACTTTATTATAATTAGTGGGCCATTATGACTTTTACTGTGCATGGCAATCTATAAATTATAATGACGCCCTGATCATTTACATATTAAATTTGTGTTTACATACAGGTATGGCTGAAATCATATTTATTGTTCCAGCAATGGGAGATCATTAATAGCAGTTCTTGTGAGAGTGACAAATTTATCATTTAGCAAATTTTCATGTTCTTCCGCAAATGATCTTGAAGTCATGTTATCACTATCACACACAATTGGTGTCATCTCAATATATGTGCCACCATCCTACTTGTAAGTATATGGGCTTTGTATACTTGTAAGTAATATGGACTTTGTATAGCATACACTGGATTGCCTCTACTTGAAGAGTTGAGTTATGAGGGTGCTTAACACCATCCACTAGTCTAACCTAGAATAACGTGTGTAAGGATTTGTGTTACACACTCCTTCTAAGACCAGAACCTTTACATCCCCCAGGAGCATCAAGAACAATAAGGAAAATTGACAATATTTAAATAAATAATGCTAATTGACATTATAATTTCATGTATTCAATTAATCGAATGGCAATTCACCCAAAAAAAAAAAATTATTAATCGATGGCTTTGAGGTTTAACGAGCCTGACTAAATTAGTGATTGTTTCGGTACCTTAAATTTTAGGAGGATACCGGTAACTTTTTATTTTGAATCAATAAAAAATAATCATCTGTAAATTAAAATCACATCATAAATGAGTTAGAATTATAATTTATTTTAATGATATTTTAAATTTCGCAATTACAAAATTAAGATTTATTTCAATCTTTTTCCCCTTTTTCAAATTCAATATTAAACATGAAAAATATGCAAGTATAAATAGAATGGGCAGCAAAGTAACTTCCAAATCATTTAAAACTTAAAAATAACATCTCAAACTAATAATTCATATGTTCCATTGTTATCCATAAAACGAACCCCTTCAAAAAAAAAAAATCCATAAAACGAATAATTTAGAAGTGTATGTATTTTCCTGTTAAAGAAAAAAGATATGGGTACTCTAACATGCAAAAGCACGGTAGAACTTGCCTAAAAGAATTGGTTATTTAGCTTTACAGAACAAAACACGATCAACTCCATTGCTTTGAAATTTAGTTCGGACTAATTGAAATAATAAATGCTTAGGGATCTTGCTATTTACTCCTCCCAATTTTTCTAAATACACCACTTCCATTTTCTTTATACTTTTTACTGCCAATTATACCCTTTTATTTGTTAAAGCATAATTCTGGAAATTACTTTCAGAACAACATATTAATTCTAAAAAGTAAATTTTAGAACTATGTTTTAAAATAATACATAATTCTAAAAATTACTTTCCAAAATTAGTATATAGTGTTAAAGAAAGTAATTTCTGGTTGTCATAAATAACATTAAATACAAAATATCAGGCGCACATTTCTCCAAGAGTCACAATAATCAACAATTGCTAATTGTTGGACGCGTTTATTTCAACGCTAGATATCGAGAGACTGATAACCCATATACAGAATTCTAAATGGGCGAAATATGAGACGACACCTAATGGTTTATTAGCAACTTTGATTTTTGATTATCGTTACTTTTATTTTCATTATGAAAATGAAACATCATTTAGTGGTGGAAAAAAAAGTATATAATATTTTCATACAAAAAGTATTATAAGTATTTATAAATACAAAATTTCTTGATAGTAAAAAAATCAAAATACTAAAGTTTTTACAAATTTACAAGGACAAAGTGAATAAAATAAATATTTTTTTATAATTTTTTTATATTCTATTTTTTAAAATACATTTTAAGTGTGCAACACCTATTATTTTATGGGAACGGAAATAATAATTATTTAATATATTCGTGTAAAAAAGTAACTTTGTGGGGTAATTTTCCCTATACCTATGTATGTACATCAGCCAATGACCTCAAGTGTTTTTGTGGGTTCATAACAATCGATTGAGACAACATGGCTTTGTCTCATTGTTGTTAATGCTAAAACGACGTTTTATTATGAAAAATAATTTTTGAAATTATGTTTTTAAATAAATACACAGCTCTAAATTTTACTTAGATTTTTTTTATATGTTCCGGAGTTAATATATGTTATTCTAAAAAGTAATTTATGAAATTATGTCTTAACAGTAATTGATAATAAAGAATATAAAGAGAAGAAAGGGGTGTACTTAGCAAAATAGGGTGTAAATAGCAAAGGCCAATGCCTGGTCGCATTTTAGTTTGTCTTAATTTACAAATATTTTCTTTATGTTTACTTAAATTCTATTTACTTTAATTTTGTTTATAAATTTTATTTAAATATACAAATATTCGTACAAATAACAAATGATAGAAAGCTTATTAGTTTCCAAAGATAAGATCACAGGTGGAAGGTAGAGACTTTTCTTAACGAAATTTTCCTAATCCGCGAATCTGAATGTTAATGTAATAAGATTGTTTAAGCAATCCAAATTCTTTGTATATGTGTTAATTGTTTTAATAACAAAAATAAGTCGAGGGTGAAGGCTTAAAGGTTCCTCCTACTTCCTGGTGAGTAGTGACAGAGGATCTACTCGTTGGATATCCATCACTGGAGGTTGAAGTACTATTAAATATTAACAATAAGTTAATTAAGTAGAGGTTGAAGGCTTAAAATGTTCCTACTAACACCAGATTTAATTATTGGTTAACCATCACTTGAGGTTGATGTACTACTGTACCACACTGTTGTTATCAGACGGAGTTATTCTACGTATATAATTAACCATGCGTTAATCGTTAAGGTACTATTGTATTGCTGCTGAAATCACATGGAGTAATTGTATAACCATATCATCTGATGCCAAAACATTTTCTTTTATTGCGGTCTTAGTCCAAAGTGTGGACTTGTAGGATAGGCTATACAACAGTTATACTTTTGAAAAGGCAATTCAGCTACTAATAAATAATAATTAATCCTAAAGCTGAAGAAATTATGACTATTATTATGAAAATAAATAAATATTGTAATTGCTGCTTGGTGGATCGGATGAAATGAAGGACAAGACCTAAGAAACATGTCCGCACGTTTTTCACTTACGTAATGATATTCGATTCCAGGATCAATATATTCTTACAAACATTGTTTCAAAGGAAAAATAAAAGGAAACAAGAGTAATACTGTTTGACTTAAGAGATTAGAGATATTCGTGGGGATCACGAATTGAAGACAAATTTCTTTAAATGGGCGACGTGCTATTGGAATTGGTCCATTGGACGTTATATATAAGGATAGGTGTACCAGTCAATGAGCACGTACCCCTTATTACCATTAATCCTACAAAACCTAGAGAAAACCACACAGCCAAAAACTGAACAATGGCTGCAACGCTTCAACATTGTAGCTTCTTGTTGATAACAACATTTACATGGATGTTCATATTAATCATCGGAAAGCCACCAATAGTAGCGGGCACATTTCAGCCTAGTCAATGGACCCTTGCCCATGCCACATTTTATGGTGATGAGTCTGCTTCTGCCACTATGGGTACGTAAAATGTACGTTATCACAATTCCTTAATTAATAATAAACCATTCAACAATTGGTATAAGCAAATGCCTATATAAATAATCAATGTTATGTTATTACTTAGTACTTACCATATCTTAGTACATATATAAACCAATTAATGCCACTTTCTGTTAACAATTTAACATGTCTTTTTATTGTGATTAATTGAAGGAGGTGCATGTGGGTACGGAAATTTGCTCATAAACGGTTACGGGAAAGACACAGCAGCTTTGAGTTCGACATTGTTCAACAACGGGTATGCATGTGGGACTTGTTATCAGATACAATGTGTTCAATCGAGTGCATGCTATTCCAATGTGCCTTACACTACAGTGACTGCCACAAATCTTTGCCCTCCTAATTGGGCCCAGGCCTCTGATAACGGAGGCTGGTGCAACCCACCACGTACACATTTTGACATGTCCAAGCCCGCTTTCATGAAAATTGCACAGTGGCAGGCTGGAATCGTTCCTGTTATGTACCGCAGGTACCTAATTTAAGAAAGTCTATTTTCTGAGTAAATTATCATTTTAGTCCTTAAAGACACTAACATATTAGTCATTCTCTTTCAACAAAAAAAAAATGTCCTTGTCATTAAATCAATTAAAGCAACGATTAGTCGTTTGTTACTTAACCAGTTATTTATTTTAAGTTATTATTGCTTAATTATTTTATTACAATGGAGATTCACATATCATATTTGATTGCTTTTATAAATAACGATTGTTTATGATTTAAAATATATTTTCTTGTCATTTAAGAGTTAGTCATTAAAGAGTTGTTTAAAGTTATATTATTGGAGCAAAATGTATATGAGCTGCATAACTATGATGTAATATTGTGTGGTTAATTATCAGGAAATAAAAAATTCAAAGTAAGTTTCTTAAATTGAAAATGTTCTTATAGACTAAAATGATAGTAAATCTATATAATTTATGGATTATAATAATAGTGACTTGTATATATTAGGAAATAAAATAACTAATTTCAATTTTATGAATTTATAGACATTTTTCTAATTTTAAGGGCTAATAATTGTAATTTACAGTTATTTTCTTAATTAAAAAGAACAGAAAAACATAAAATGCACATTCTTACTAGCTCAATTTTTTTTAATCATTGGATCACTTGAAGAATTTGATCAATCATTGTCTAGAAAGTCGAACATTGGAAACTTTACACAACAGAAAGTTGTGTGCAAATAGTAAATATCATTAGATCAAATCTCCTTTATTCTTAATTATCACATTAGTGTATGTATACCACTGATGATGTGATGTGTGAAATAATTTTTCAGAGTACCTTGCGTAAGAAGTGGGGGGATACGATTCTCTTTCCAAGGAAACGGGTATTGGTTATTGGTGTACGCGATGAATGTGGGAGGTGGAGGAGATATTGACAACATGTGGGTGAAGGGAAGTGAAACAGGGTGGATTAGTATGAGCCACAATTGGGGGGCTTCATACCAGGCATTTGCAACATTGGGTGGCCAAGCTCTTTCCTTTAAGGTTACTTCCTACACCACCAAAGAGACTATAATAGCATGGAATGTTGCTCCTACCAACTGGGGCGTAGGACTAACTTATTCCTCCAATGTCAACTTCAATTAATAAAGTACTACATGTTCCTTTTCATTTACTTATTTAAACTCCATGGTTATTTTTTTATCTGTTGCATCTGATGTATTATTTTCCACAAATGAAGCAAATGGTCATTGTCATTAGACTTCCTCTTTTTGTTAGTTTAACAAATTAGCTGAAATGGCACAATTGCAATTTGTCATCCAACCTTTTTTTTATGAATTATTTGTCATTCAACCTTTCCATAGGTTAAAATATATATTATATTTTAGAATCATTCAAAATTATAAGTAATTTTAACTTATTCATAAACATTTATGCTGTATGCATGGCTGGCTGTACCAAACAAGCAACACTCCATGTCTTGTTTAGCTTTCACGTCTTACATGTTGACTGGTGCTTTTTCTTTTTCTGATCTTACAAAAAAAGATTTTCTTATTTCTTTTAAGCAAACGTCATTTTATATATATATTAACTATTTTTGGTATTCAACTCGCAGTTTACGGCCAAATTAAACAATGGACAAAACATAGAATAATACTATTTAACTAAAATTGAAGTTTCACCTTAATAATTAGCCCTTATGGTTAATGTGTAAGTTGTCAAAGTTATGGTGTTTGTTATGATTGCAAATTTGGGTTGCTCATGGAGGTGCAACAATGATTATTTGGGTTGGTGGTGAAGGGAGGGTTTGGTGTGGCCATGGCATGTGCTATGCAACCATGGCAGTCGATCGGTATGGTGGAGTTATCGTTAAGCAAGAGGTACGTCGTGACTTTGTTTGCAGATTTAGTTTTTTTTTTTTAAAAAAAAAAACCATGTGGACATTTTGGACGATTCTAACTTAGTGGTTTAATAATTAACCTATTGGAGTAAGTTTTGTTAATAAGTTCCAAACTAAAAGTAATTATTGTTTGAAGACCAAATTAAGTAACCAATGTGACACGAATGAAAAGTTAAGTAACCAAATTATACAAAATTAAGAAGTTAGAGGACAAAAATAAAATCTATATTAAAGTTAAAAGACAAAAATGTTAATTTTGTCGATTAGTTATTGTCAACTTGTTTATATAGTATAATAATCAAGAAAAACTTTTCTACCCACTAAGGGTGCATTCCATGCCTCTCTGTATCTTCTCTCTGTTTTTTTTAATAAAAAAAAAAGAGAAAGATAATGAAAATTAAGTAATAGCGAGTGGTTTGTGAAAAATACAATTAAAGGGGGTTGGACAGTTTAATTAGAAGTTATATAACAATGAGTAAGTTGGGGAGTACACTAAAACATATACCCTCATATATATATATATATATATATTCCAAATTTAAGAGATATATTTACTTAAAACAACCAACACTCTATAATTTGCACCAAATAAAAAATAAAAAATCCGTCACAAAAAAAAGTATTTTAATTTTTTTCATATAACAGTGAATTGAAATTTAAACTTATAACTTCATATAATCTATCTTAAATTCGAAATCTCACACCACAAACTCAATCAATGAGTTATTATGCTTATGTTTAAAATCTAATTGATTATGGGTTTTTTTTTCGTGTATATATACAAATACAGTTTCCCCTTTGTATTTTTTTCTACTAATTTTTTTAGATAAATTTAATATAAACGATCATAAGCGTAACTCTTATAATATTATATGTATTATCAAAATCGTTTTAAAAAATAAAATATTATAATTATTTTCTAAAAATATAATTTTTTATAATAATTTCTTGATACATTATTAAATAAGTGAGAATTTTCTTAGGCTAAATTGCAATTTTGGTCTTCTTAATTTTCTAAATTCATGTTTTTGTTCCCTTGATTTTTAATTATAACATTTGGTCCTCCTAATTTTATAAATTTGCAATTTTGGAATCCTATAGATTATTAACTAATAATTGAAGTTATTAGAGATATTAAATTAAATAACAATTATTAATCATTAAAAAACTTTAATAAAAGACTATTAACTCTTATATAGTATTCTTGCCCGTGGAATCACGTGCAACAGTGAAGGTAGAAGAGATTATTGCAGAGAAGAAAAGGAGTACAATATTGTGAAAAATTATAATTAGTATTTTGCATTCAATTTTTTAATAATTAATGATTTTGATTAATTTACAATTAACTTAATATCTCAATTAATTAGAATTATTTGTTATTAATCTATCAGGATGATCAAAATCGTCAATTTATAATATCAGAGAGACCAAATGTTACAATTAAAATCTAGAGGACCAAGATCATAGATTTGAGAAACTAAATTACCAACTTATTACATAGTGCACTTGTGGCAAACGAAGTGATGGAGGAGACAAAGAGAAAGAAAAACAAGTGTTTGATCTTTAAAGTGGATTATGAAAAAATATATGATTAGGTGAGTTAAGAGTTTCTTTTATATATGTTTAAAAGATTGGGATTCCAAGAGAAGTGAATAGGGTGGATAAGAAGTTGTTTGGTGAGTAGTAAGATGTCAATATTGGTTAATGGAAGCCCTACATGTTGTTGGTACCGAGCAATCATACAACAATCGAGAAAATAGAAAGATAGAAAGGGAAGAAAAATAACACACATTGTTTGCCCTGATTCACCCAATGTGGGCTACGTCCAGCTTTTCTCTATATTCTCTTCACACTATTTACAATGTACTCAAATTACAAGGAAATATATAGGCTTAGAAACTCTAAGCATCGTAATTATTCATGAGCCCAACCAAGTCCAAATTACAAATAATAAACCTCAGGCTCACAATAGTACTAGGCCTCGAAAAGCTCCGGAACCCCCGTCTACGAGCGACTTATCTTCTGAAGGCAAAGTATAAGTCATACCTAACACATGTGAATTTAGGGTATCCAAGGGACTAAGACAAGGAGATTCGCTTGCTTCTTTCTTATCTAACATTGTGGTGGAGGGTTTGACCGACTTTATGAGAGAAGCTATTGAGAAGAAGATTTTCACTAGTTTTAAAGTGGGAGATGATGAGACATAAGTCAACTTACTACAATATGTGGATGACATTTTGTTTATTGGATAAGCTTCCTTGTCTAATGTGTTGGTCATCAAAAACATATTATGGTGCTTTGAGCTTGTTTCCACTTTGAGAGTGAGCTTCTTCAAAAGTAATTTTGGGACTATTGGGATTGAGAGAGACTTGATGACAAGGTATGCTAATATTTTAAATTATAAATTGTTCGTATTTTCTTTTGTTTATTTATGAATTCCCATAGGTGCAAACCCTAGGCTAGAAGCTACTTGAAAACCGGTGTTAGATAAATTTGCGAAGAAGTTGTCCCTTTGAAAAAACAAAATTTTATCTTTTGCGAGTAAAGTTTGTCTTATAAAATCGATTCTTTCTTCTTTACCTTTGTTTTACTTTTCTTTCTTCAAATTGCCTATAAAGGTGGGTAAGAGAATTATTAACATACAAAGAAATTTCTTGTGGGGAGGGGATGAGGGATAGAAGAAAATATCTTGGGTAAGATGAAACAAAGTGTGTGCACCAAAAGAATGTGGGGGGTAGGTGTGAAAGACATTTTATTTTTAATAAAGCTCTTCTTGCAAAATGGAGATGAGAACTTTTTCATAATGATGATACCTTATAGGGGGAGATTTTGGGTTCTAAGTATGGTGGTTGGAGAAGTCTTTTGGAGGGGGAGGAAAGGAATAATGAGTCTATGTGGTGGAGAGACATTAGAAAATATATATGTGGATGACAAAGTGAAGAGAATTGGTTTGATAAATTCATTGAATGAAAAGTGGGTGATGGACAAAATATTAGATTTTGGGAGGATTCTTGGAAGAACAATCTTTGGCAAATCCATTTCCTAGATTGTATCTTAATTCTAATAAAAAATTAGAAGTGGTGGGTAGGATGGGGAGTTGGGTTAAGGGTGTATGGAGGTAGGAGCTTTCTTGGAGGAGGGAGTGGCTTGTGTGGGAAAGGAGCTTAGTGGATAATATGTTTCAATCATTTCATCATATCTCTATCTAACATGAGGCGAGGGATTTTTGGATTTGGTTGATGGACCAATCGGAATTATACTCGGTGAAATCGACATATGAAGCCATAGTCACACATAATGTTGATTGTCAAAGGATGGAGATTTTAGATAACATTTGGAATCTAAAATTACCACCCAAAGTGAATTTCTTTTTGTGGAGAGTCCTCATCAATAGACTACCTTCAATGGATAATTTGCTGCGAAGACATATTGAGGTGAGGGGAAATGAAGCTCTTTATACGTTTTGTAGGGAAGTTGCCGAAGATATAAACCACATTATTTTCTCTTGTAAGTGTATTGATGGTATTTAATTTGGAAGTTTTTCTTGCATGGGATGCCACCTTCCTTGGCTCTACCACATGAAGCGGAACATCATTATTGACAACATGTCTTGCTACATGATTCGGTGAAGAAGAATTCTAGATGGAGGTATGTGTGGTGTGCTACTGTTTGGGTGGTGTGGAGGTGTAGAAATCAATCAATTTTCCATGAGAAAAAACTGAACATAGAGGAAGCTATTCACCAGATGTTATTCCAACCCTGGACATTGTTAAAAGGCTTTGAAAGGGGGATTTAATGTACCATCGGTGCAATGGCTCTCAAACTTTGTTGCTTGTATAAAGGAAGGACCAATTTAACGTAATAGGGGTTGCATGTTTGGTCTACATGCATATGTGTAATAATCACTTTTGTAAGAAGCTTGTTGGAGTGGATTCAGTAGGTGTTGATTGGGTTACTTAATATTTGCATTCATTCTGTAAATAAACGTAGCCTGTGGGTATGACAGTTTCAATGTTCACTGGTTGATCATAGAAACCTTTAGAATGAGTTGCGGTTGATTTTGTAATTATTAGGAAGATATGTCTTATACCTGTCCTTTATTTAATATAAGTCCTTATTTGCTGATAAAAAAAAAAGTATTTTTGGTAATGAAAGATAGATGCATAATAAATTTCTCCTTATTTTCAATTTCTTTTAAAATAAAAGGAATACAAAAAGTATTCATCTTTGTAAAGAAACAATGAAAAATTCTTACTAGCATGCATGCTAATTGAAAGATCCAATCTGACCTTGAAAAAAACAAAAAAAAAAATCTAAATATGATTTATTTTGTAATATGTAAATACAAAATAGAGACACTGCCTGCTTTAAATCTTGGAAGGTACATAGGCTGGACCTTGTTGTTTTCTTGCCAGACACTAGGCCAGCTTTGGCTGGAGTTCAGCAATTGCTCCAAACCGTCATGCCATTTTATTGTTCAATGTATTTTATATTTCTTATCTCTATACCACATACTTTGCTGCCTACTACGAAAAATAGCAAGATTATTTTCCATTTATAAAATTGATGTAGTTTTCATATATATTTTATTTTTGCTGGGCATGTGATTACAAAAAAGTGTCCCGATTCATCGCTGATCATCAGGATTTTTATAATTCTTGAGAAATCTGCTAACATTTATAGGTGTGGGATGTTCTCTTTCAATAATGATTTTTTCATATATATTATAAAAGGTAAGGGAATATATTTATTCACAGAAGAATTAATACCACAGCTTAACAGCATTAACCGTCATTCTCTCCCCCCCCCCCCCCCCCCAAAAAAAATGCTTTCTTATAAACATTAAAAAAAACAAACTAGATTAGGTTGGATTATTAAAACAGTCATTAATTCCTCCTACTTAAAACAAGAAAAGAAAGATTACTTACGAAATGTGCCATATTTGATTCTATATCACATGAAGACGCTGTACTCGCTCGAGATCTGTTTTTTGTTCCACATTCCTCATCATTGCACATTTCACGTCATATATGTATCTATCAAAATTCTTATTTTGCTATACTACGATTTAAATAGCAGGACATCTTCAATAAATTTTAATAAATCCCATGTGAGAGAGGTAATGTGCGGACAGATTTTAGTATTCTTTAAGTTTTGCGTATACTGGATTACTTGTGAACAAATTAATGAGAATAGTTTTGACATAAACCGTGCTATGATGGTTGGGTATAAACTATATATTTGTTTTTATAAAAAAATATCACTTTCATATAATTTTTTTTAAATAACATCCCCTCATTTATTAATCTTTGGACTTTGGAGGTTCAGACATTAAAGTGAAAGTTTTTTTTAGTGGAATTTAAAGTGAAAGTTTCTCCTATTGTTTCCCCCACATAAAAAACCTTTGAAATCAAACTTAAAATCATATGTTTAATGAATTCTAAATACATTTCACTCACATCAACATGTATTGGTTTATATGATTATTTTTTTTATCAATATTGATTTCACACTTTTTAATTCTCTCTTCTCCATGCTTTTTTTTTCTCCCTCCCTCGATTAATATGATTTTTTTACCATATTAGACATATATATAATTTCTTTGTCTAATGACGATTATTTTTAATACTATAAATTAAACTGCTTAACCAAATATAATTGTGATATCAGAACTAGAACCAGAGATAACCATCAATGTAATTTAATTTGTAAACTCAATCAATTCAACCTCTCTCTCTCTCCCTCTGTTTTTTACAAATGTATCATTTAAAAATTTAAATAATTTTTGATAACTTGATAATTAACCCAATTCAATCAAACCAATATTTGATTAAATTAGTCTGGATGTAATATTTTTTTTGACAAACTCAATCAGTCAGTCAATCTAGTCAAATTTGATCTATTTAAATTAAATTTCACTCAACTCAACCTGACCCATGATCATTCATTTTTTTTAGGTTGTCCATGATCATTCATAATAAAAACCCATTATTGCATTTAAATTGTGCATTTCTACGTAAAGGTTTTATGTCGATGCACACGCAAAATAACCAATTATCTTACAAATTAAAAAGGGGTGAATTAGATAATTAATGTATTAAAATTTAAGGATCTGTTTATTTAAAATTAAAAGTAAATACGTAGTTATTAAAAAATTAATCGTGCGATTTTTTATTTTTTCAAGTTTTTAATTGTTTTTTAAGAGTACTTTTCCAAAAAAAAAAACTCAGCTGCCTACTCTGAAACTCTGTTATTAAGAAGTTCGTTCTCTTTATTTGCACATGATATTTCTTCAATTTTTTTTATTATTGTTAACCGGAGGTAAATTTGCATGATGCGTGCATTGAGCTCCTTCCAAATCATGTAAATAACGTTGTTTAACCACCACAAAGATCGGGAAGAATTACAGCAAATAATATATATATATATATATATATATATATATATATATATGAAGCGATGGAGTTCATCAGGAGTTATTTATTTATTAAATAAATTAAAATAATTAACAGCTAATAAAACTCCTAAATAGAAAAAAATAATAAGAAAACGCCAAAATACTAATATTGAAATCAACGTCATGAAATATATATAAAAAATGAAAACCAAAGGAAGACCTGTTGGCTACGATTAAATATATAAGAAGCTTTCTAATTATTTTGAAATTTACTAGTTGGTATTTAAATATAAATATTTTTATATTTATGTTTTAGTCAACAAATATACATATTCTTTTTACGAAATCAAAGTGAATAAAAAACACTAAAAGAAGCTTATTTAAATGACATTTTAATATCTCATCCAATGTGATCCTTACACACGAGCAATCTGAAATTAAATAAAAACCAAGTTTATTTCTTTTTACATAAAGGAGATCCTCCCATGCTAAAAGCAATAAGGCATAATCTTAATCTTACACAAAAGTAGGCACACTAAGAGTAAATTTTATAATTATTAAGAATCTAAGATCTTTAAGATAAATCGAAGAGTGACACCGGTAAATTAATACATTTTTTTTATAATAACAAGAAAACAAAATATTTGTTAAAAAAACCAAGCAAGTAAAATAATATAAAGGAAACGTCGGAAGTTGGGTCCAGTGGTTTATTGGAAAAAACTAATCTTTCATAATGTTGTGAACTAAGGATTAAATTTTTTTAAAAAAAAATGTTCACGTACATTTAGTATTAGACCTTACTTCAATTAAGATAGTAACCAATCCGAAAAAGAGACCTTTGAGAAAAATAAATAAATAAATAAATAAGGAAATATAGTAAATTGAGTGAGTGTGATATCCTTTGATTGCATGTAAAAAGCGCATATATAAGTAGAGTCGAAGAAGAGAGTTATGCGGTCTGGTGGTGGAGCCACAGTGAGAGGAAAGAAACAGAGGGGTCCACTATCCACGGTGAGTGAACACGATAACCGAGGCGAGGCTTCCATCGCCACATATATTAAAAACTAAAAAACGCAAAACAGAAAAAACAGCTGCAACTTTTACTGGGTTTTTCCCGGGAAAAATAATAACAGCCTCTGCCGCAGTTCGTTCTTTCTCAGATCGCGCCACCGGAACCGCCATGGAGGACTTGTCCGGCCACCTGAATATTCCTCTGGCCGCCGCCTCGGCGACTCTCCGCCACGTGGACCGCATGATCAACTCCAACCACTACACCTCGCCTTCCAGGACAATCTACTCCGACCGCTTCATTCCCAGCAGATCTGCCTCGAAATTCGCACTCTTCGACATTGCCTCGCCGCCCGAGGGCCGCGACGACAGTTCCAGTGCCTACACCACGCTCCTCCGCACCGCGCTCTTCGGCCCCGACGTCGCGCCGCCGCACACGCCGGAGAAAACGGCCTCGCCGGCGATGACGCTCCCCAGCCGAAATATTTTCCGGTACAAGACCGAGACGCGCCAGTCCATGCACTCGCTCTCGCCGTTCATGTGCGACGATTCGGTGCCCGGCGTTGTTCACGGTCCGGTCAAGGCTCCGAGGAAGGTTCCGAGGTCGCCTTTTAAGGTAAATTTAGTTTCATTTGGTTAAACTTTTCGTTTTTTCTTTCAATTTATGGAGTTTGTGATGTGAGTATGTTATGCGATAGGTTCTGGATGCGCCTGCGCTGCAAGACGATTTCTACCTGAATCTTGTGGATTGGTCTTCGCATAATGTGTTGGCTGTTGGTCTGGGAAACTGTGTTTATCTTTGGAATGCTTGTAGCAGCAAGGTGAGTTTTTTCGTTTTTTACTATTTAATTTGAGGAATGTAATGCATGGGCTTAATTTTGGAACTTCAATTTCTGTGATTGTGATTGTTTTGTTTATGCAAATAGAAAGAATCGTCTTTTGTGATTTGCTCCGTGTTGATGTGATTGTGCAGGTTACTAAATTATGTGACTTGGGGATTGATGACCTTGTTTGTTCGGTTGGCTGGGCTCAGCGTGGTACACACCTTGCTGTTGGAACAAGCAATGGTAAAGTTCAGGTAAGAGTTTACGTGTTGATTGCGTCTCTGGCACGTTTACCGATTCATACAATGGCGTTTCCAAAAGGAGTATGTCTGATGGGCATGTTTTTAAATTGTGGTCGCTGTTCTGTTTTATTGTGATCCTTGATATTGTGAAAAATGGTAGAAAAATGTGGTTGTAATTGCGGATGTGATGTTGTCGTGTAGACCCTAAACCCTAAAAGCCTTGACGTGTTATGGCCACAATTGTGGTTACGAACTGTTTTTTAAAAGCTTTAGTCATGGCAATTGATTTCTGTAGGAATGCAATCACATGTGATCACCTTCACCCTAGTGGAGCTCTATACCCATTCAGCATTATCAATGTGGGGATCAGTAGCTTTTGTTGATCCTGAAGCCCTAATGCATTTTGTAAGCTCTAAGCTTGTTCTCTGCAAAGACAATGAAGAAAAATAGCAAAAAGAAGAGAGCATTGGGGTAATGTGTCAAGACGACGATGCAGTCCTTTGTTTTGGTTTAAGAGAAAAACGAATAGGAAGTAATTAATAAGAACTTGCTGGAGTAGATGGGAAACAATTGAAGATAGCTTCGGAGGGGAGTCAATTAGTTGCTAGACTTCTTTTAGGTGACCTCAGCCTTCCTAGAGGACAGAGTGCTTCGTGTCATTGTGTGTAGACTCTTAGCTTTAAAGTGACGAGCACCAAATTGTGTGCCACACTGCCACTAACAGTTTATTTGTCTACACTCTAGATTATACAGAACAGAATGGAAATGATTTTATTAGTCATCAACGAAGGCAATATCATGGAAAATATTCTGATGAGTTTTCATTAATAACATGGTTCATCTTTGAAAAATAAATTAGAGTATAGATATGTTTGTTTTGGATTAGTTAGAACAAAAAATAAGGATTTTCTGTACCGTTTTTTTTCCATATTAACAATTATTTTGTTTCATTTTTATTGATGATGCCTAAAATTAGAAGGTTAGAAAATTTCAGTGATATCCTTTTTGTTCCCCTTCCTTTCAATCACTTTGCTAAAATGTTTTCTTGGGGAACATATCACTCCCATTGCTTTCTTTTTATGAAGCAGAGACACTTAAATACCTTATAAATGTTTTAGCTCATAGGCATATTTGGGTATATTTAATACATTTAATGATGTTTTCATGTTTGGATATGCAATTATGTTTATCGAATATTGATATAATTTTTTAATATGTTTATGCGGTTGTAAAACCTTGTATTATAGACCTTGTCGTGTTGTGTTGTGTTGTGTCGTATTCTGTACTGTGTTATTTCATTGTCAATGTGGGTTGTGCTTGTGTCGGTGAATCATTTAAGGTGTGTTTGAATACACATTGAATGGCCACTCATGTAAAAGCTTCAAATTTGTTTATGCTGTTCCAAAACCTTGTATTATAGACCTTGTCGTGTTGTGCTGTGTCGTATTCTGTATTGTCTTGTTTCATTGTCAATGTGAGTTGTGCTTGTGTTGGTGAATCATTTAAGGTGTGTTCGAATACACATTGAATGGCCGTTCAACGTAAAAGCTTCAGATTTTTACAGTTACATTTGGTGCTTGGGAATGTGTGAAATCCTGTTCAATGGAGGCCAAAACATTTATACAAACACACACTTACTAAATGGGTTAATTAAGTTTTCGGTTGTATCATATATTGATATAGCTCACAGACATGTCATGTATTAGACTTTTCAAGTAGAAACTTAATTTGCTTGCTTGATTGAATCTCAAACACCGGTTCTGTAGTCCATTATCCTTTGCCCTCAAGGGTGAGTAAACGTCAAGAACTTGTTCTTGATTGAGCTAAATTTGGGCTGGGTTAAGGGCAATATTGGGCTGCGTATCGGGAAGAAGATTGGTTCGTTCTATACGCAATTTGTTGCCTTCCTTCACCCAGATTCGGATTCATCATAGTTATAGAGGGGGCAATCATTGTGCGGACAAGCTGGCTGGTTATGCTTGTTCAGTGGGGGGGTGATTACTTGATCTTTGAGCAACAACCTTCATTATTGAAGGATTTGCTTTTTAGTGATGCGATGAGTGTTAGCTTTCCTTGTGTTATTCCTGGTTAGTCTTCTTTCTTTGGGCTTTTAGCCCCGTTGAATATAAAAATATAAAAAAATTGGGTTGGGTAGATATTGGTTGCTCAGTTTCCTTTTAAGTTAGATATCTAGTGCATCACTTCTACCTTAAACATTTTCCTCAAGACCAACTTCCCCAAGAAAAATTGGTGTCAAGTTGATCTCTGCTTAACTGTTTCGCACGATCAAAATATGTCTTTCTTCCATTGCATCCCTGAAACTTGCTAGTTCAATTTATTCTTTCTCTCATGAACCTGTATATCATGTTACTAAGCCACCAATTAACCTATGTCTGGGTCTGATTATTATCCATGTAGATTTGGGATGCATCTCGATGCAAGAAGATCAGATCTATGGAGGGTCACCGGTTACGTGTTGGGGCCTTGGCCTGGAGTTCATCTCTTTTGTCTTCTGGTGGCAGGGATAAGAATATTTATCAAAGAGATATCCGTGCACAAGAAGATTTTGTCAGTAAATTGTCAGGGCACAAATCAGAGGTCAGGCTTGTTTTTATTTCCTTCAGTCTCATCTTGTCTAACCAATCCACTGTACAAGGTATTCAGCAAGATTTTGATTTTCCTTTTTCGTTCTTCAAAGGTTTGTGGACTGAAGTGGTCTTATGATAACCGTGAGTTGGCATCTGGAGGAAATGACAACAGAGTATGCAAGTGCTAACTTAATCATTCTTCTGAACTATCCAACTGCACTATAATTCTTTAGTTATCCTGCATAAGTACTAATAATTTATTTCTTGTGTTTGCAGTTGTTTGTTTGGAATCAACACTCAACTCAGCCTGTCCTAAAGTACTGTGAGCATACAGCAGCTGTTAAAGCTATTGCATGGTCTCCTCATCTTCACGGACTTCTTGCATCTGGGGGAGGAACTGCAGACCGATGCATACGTTTCTGGAATACAACCACAAACTCACACTTAAGCTGCATGGACACTGGAAGCCAGGTAAAAGTACTTGTGCAACCTGTTTATACTTATATCAAATTCACTACATATTAATATTTGCTCTAATACGAGGATGGTTATTTGTTGAAGGGTGATTTTGATAACTCATTTAAAGCATGTAAGAACAACAAATTGCTGAACCAAAATCTACAAAATGGAAAATGAAACGAATAAAATAGCACTAGAAAAATTATTCATAGTACACTGTTGAAAAAAGATATAGATGTTCAAGAAAGGATTAGAAAAGGGGATGGTACAGCAACATTGGACCTCAAGATGGACATGACTCTCTGTTAATGCAATCAGTATGGTTAATGTTGAATGATAAGACTTGATATTTGAATAAATGCTTTCCTTTCCACTTCCTTTTCTGAGCAGTAACAAGTCATGGCAGTTTTTTTAATTCTGTGAAACAGGGTCTTAAAGCCCAAAAACACAGAATTATCTCAAATACATAGTACTGAATAATTAGCCACCAGAAATCCACAATAAACAGCAAATAGGTTATGGTGACTGACAAGTTAGAACATTCACTATTTGCAATAAATCAACTCCCTTAAAAGCTTAGGCCACAAGTTGAAGGTGTATGAATTAGTAGTTCTTTTACTATTGTAAAGTTGTTAAAATGACCTAAATAATGCTAGATTAAATGTCATTTTAGTTGACCATTTATAGCTGCCAAAGTTAGATTCTTGAAGTTTCTTTCAATTTATAAATTGTTTTAAGAATTTGTGGCATTTGCCTCTTCACGTATTGAGAGAATGATTAAAGAGTCTTCCTGCTCTGCCTTTTCTCTTTCTTAGCACAAAATGATGTTCAACCTTTATATGTTGCAGGTTTGCAATCTTGTCTGGTCCAAAAATGTCAATGAACTAGTAAGTACACATGGCTATTCCCAGAACCAGATAATTGTTTGGAGATACCCCACCATGTCAAAGGTACATTATATCTACTGTGATAAGCTGTATCTCTTTAATTTTTACTTGTTTTTAACATGTTTTACGATCATTTTTGGTCCTTTGATGCAGTTGGCCACTCTTACAGGCCATACCTATAGAGTTCTTTATCTAGCCATTTCTCCAGATGGACAGGTATTTTAGTTCTTTCACCTATTCCTCTTTATATATTACAGTGTCTATGATTAAGAAAATGATTTCTTTCCATTTTATTATGTATGCTATGTTTCTGGTTGTGATGAGTTCTATTGTTTCAGACTATTGTAACTGGAGCTGGAGATGAAACACTTAGGTTCTGGAACGTATTCCCTTCCCCTAAATCACAGGTAAATTATTCAATAAAGGATGGATAAAAAAAATTGTGAAGTGGACAGCCCTGCTGCTTATTTACATTTGTGAATATAATATGTTTAATCGTACTTGGAACTGTGTCCCTCTTCCTATGAATATGACTGGAGATACATTAAATTCACATTAAATAGTTTTTTAACTGAGCAGCAGCTTTCGTTTCTTGTCTTCTTTTTTTTTTCCTTTGAGAAATATTTTTAAATCTCAAGTTGTTTTGCTTTTGTGAAAGCGACTGGTGTGTCATTCCTTGTGTTTATTTTTGTATTTTATTTTAGTGCCACGAAAGAGGCTGAGTATATAAGAGAAATATTATTTTTGTGCAGGAAAATTGCTTTGCATATCCTATTTTAAAATGAGAGAATCCATTCCCTTTATTTTATTGTTTATTGTTTGTGTTAATGATTGACAAACTGGACGTGACCATTGATGCAGAATACTGATAGTGAAATCGGAGCGTCATCTCTTGGAAGAACAATTATTAGGTGATTGCTCCTGGCATTTTGATTCAATCGTGGCATATTTCAAAGTTTTGGCAGAAAGAAATATCAGAATAGAGAGCACCATGGTGAAAAAACTTATCATGTGAAAAATAACATGACAATGGCATGCTTTACCGATTAGAGAGCATTGCAGGGAGCTATGCAAGTTACATGATGGCTGCCAAAGATTATAGACATTCATGCGATTCGTGTGGAGTCTCATTTCTTATTTACAACAAGGTCAATTTATTTTGTTGTCCTTCGGAGATTTATACATGTTAATGGAGTTGTAGCTTCCTTCTTACTCTCTCCTTCGGTTCTTTTCTTCTTTACAATAGTTCTCTCCGATGTTATACATTCAAGATGAGTATACAGAGAGCATCCTTATCAAGCTTGTATCATCTGTTGTATATAATTATTCATTTTTTTAGGAGTTTTGATACTTTCTTCCATTTATTAGCCCTGCCGCTATTCTGATTGTTCAATGAAGTTTTATTTGAAACCATGGTGTGGAATGGATTCTATGCTCTCAACACATCAAGTAAATTTAACACTAATTTAGGAAGAATCGTTAGAGCAAATATAATAATTTTATGCAAACAAAAGTCGAATGTGTATAGTACTTGCTAAGTCATAAAGTGTATGAATCAACACCACATAATCCAAAAATGTATGAATCGGTATCTTCAAATTGCAATTAGTGAGGAAGGAGAAGATAAGGGAAGGAAAAAAATCTGGTTTAAAAAAAAATATTGTCAAGGATGAGGATATTTACCCACACAAGAGGGTTCTGCGTTATGAAAAGAACTCAGAAGATGAAAATGTCAAAATTCATTTTATCAAGTAATTTTTTTTAAGGTAAATGCAAGTATGTTATTAGAACACATGGTCATCCTTCAACAGAATAAATGCTTAAAAGATGCCACCAAACAGTACATAAGAACAGTGGCGATTTTACTAATATAATTCAAAATTCTAATATAACCACCACAAAACCCAAAAAATTCCATCCTTCAAACGTATTGCTGAACTATTCGGTACGTAGCCAAGGACGGATCTAAGGGGGCAGTTAGGGGCGTTAGTCCTCCTCCCTCAAATTTCTCGAACAATAATATATATAATAATATTTTTTTTTTAAATATTATTAATAACATATATAATAATAATTAATAATAAATATACTATTTCCAGTAATAATAATATATAATATTTACTAACTAATAATTAAATACTACTTACAGTAAAAATAAAATAAATATATATTAATTAATAAATCTGATAATTAATATGTTAGCACTGAATATATAATAATATTTTTAATATGGAGAAATATTAATATTTTTAATAATATATATTTTCACTAATTATAATTTAACTCAAAGAGATATTTATATCAATTAATAAATATGATAAAAATGATATTTTTATGATTTTTTATCAATTGTTATTATCTAGGCTTATTATACTTTGTATATTATTATAAGTCTCATTTATCTATTTATATATTTAATTGTTAACATTAATTATGATAAATATATTTTTATATATTATATATCATTATTATAAATTTTGATGACTTTTATGTATTATTATATTTGATGATTATTGTTTTGAGATTATTAGTGTGAGTCATGTTTAATTATTATCGTGTTTGTGAGACAAAAAATATTTTTTTTGAAAGAAAACAAAAAATATTTTAAAAATCGAAAAAATTGCTCAAGTTATAACACATGTGTTTCTTTCTTGTATTATTTGAAATAAAAAAAATTAATTTTATATGTAAAATGAATAAATAATTTTATAAAAGTTATTATTTATTAAATATTTATTTAGTGGTAGATCTTAAATTGAGATCTTAGACCATTTTTTTATAGTTTCCATAAAACCACATAGGAATGAAGATCTCTTAAGATCTCTCTAATTTTTCTTTAGTGGTAGATCTTATTTTGAGATCTTAGGGAGAGAGAAAGAGGTAAATAATTTATTCTTTTTTGAATTATGTACAGATCTTGAGGGTTCTTCTACAAGAACTCATCCTCCATGTTGGAGATCTCTTCACCTCCTTTATTGGGAGATCTAGTGAAGATCAGATCTTGAGCTCAAGATCTTTACTCAAGATCTAGCACTAAAGATGCTCTTAGAAGTTAGATATTTAAATAATTAAAGTATATAAAAATAAAAATAAAAAACCCAACTCCTTCGATGGTTTCCTGAATTCATTACTATACGTAACAACCAGAGACATGACTGAATCCAGCAGCTCACATATATCACCGCACCTTACTCCTCTCAAGTCTTGAATGGATCGAGAATCTTGGAACTTTAAAGCACTAAGCTTTGATGGTGAGAAATTGAATATAATATGGAAGAAAAGTAGGGAGATGGGCTGTGGATTTTCAAATCAAGCAGGGGAGTGTTTTGGAGGCATAAAGTGAAAATGAGAGAGAATAGAAGTGTAGAGAACTCATAAACACTTAGGGTTAGGGTCCATTTGGTTTCATCATTTTCTGTTTTTATTTTTTAAAAAAAGAAAAAAAATAAGATTGAAAATGTGTTTAGTAAAAATTTGAAATTTTTTCCAAAGAAAATATTTCTTAAAACAGGCCCAAATCAGAAAACAAAAGTTTTTCGTTTCCAGTGTTTCCGAGATCTACAACTCCTACTATGGCACCCAAGGATGGACCGCTTCTTCTCACAATTACTCCTCCTGGTGCTTAAACTCAACATTTATTACATCTTCCACCCCATGGCCATGGACCCCAACAAAATTTTGAAAGACGGTCAACAGCCAAAGATTTGTAGAAATTTCCTCTTTTATTTGTTCTTTGTGTTTTGTAGGAGCAAGTTCTAAGTACCTAAAGCAACGGCATGGGATAAATTATGGGGAGTGATTAATTTCTGAATATAATTTCAAAAATGAAAATAGAAATTAAGAATAAATAAACAGGTTTTTTAATTTTCAAAAATAAAAATGAAAACTATTTCTAGAAAATAAACATACAAAATGTTTTCTTAAATCAAACACCCCCTTTCCTCTCTCCGATTTTCATTTAGGAGTATTAATATCACATTTTTTTAACACACCTTTTTAATGGTTACAATTTATTCAAAACTATAAAATTAAAAAAAAGTATTATATAAAACATAAGATCCACAAAATTTTATGATTTTAACCCATTTAAAAATTATATTCTTAACATTTCTTCTTCTCATCAATTGCATGCTCGAGCAAGATTCAATAATTGGAAAATTTTCCTTTCTCATGATATGTGTAAGAGATTGAAAGAAGAAGAAAAAAACACAAATTTATCGTTTTGGTGGAAGTTTTCAAAATAAATATTGAAATTTCTAATAGTTTAATGACATGGAAGGACTAATTAATCATGAACATGAGTGGGCATTACTCTTGTGTATTTTTCCTCCTCCTGAAAAAGTTTATCATAAAGCACACATTTGACAGTTGATAAAATATAATTATTTTCATCTGCAATGTCAAAAAAATTAGTTTAAAATTTTACAAAATCTTAATTATAATTAATAATGAATAATCATAATAGTTTATATAAAATATTTGACTATCTCCCCACAGGAAATAGAGAAGTTTTACTGTCTAATTTATATCGTAGACTAGTTTTAATTGAATTAAATGTTGAAACTTTCATAGAAATTCATAAAAAATCATTTAATTAAATTTTTAAATTATAGTTTCTCTTGAAATTGTGATAAATCAGGTTAAATAAATATTATTGGAAATCATGGTGTTGCATTCTTCGATTTAGTAAAACTCAAATGCTACTAAATGACAAGCATCCATAGAAAATAATAATGTAAAAAATTATGGAGTTTAGGATTGATAATTTACTGCATATGTATATTTATATAGTTTTTTTATATGTTTTGATGTATTGATTTGGTAAAATATTGTGAGAAAATAATTCATATGTATATATATTTTTAATTTGTGTTTGGAATGGTTTAAATGGAAATAGAATATGGTTACACTAATTTTCTTGGATCTTTAATATAAAAAATGATATTCAAATTTCAAACTCAAACTTTGATCTTTATTCTTTGTTTAGGTAGCAATTTAAGCCCAACTTGATGGACTAACCTAAACAACATGTAATTAAGATTTGGAAGTTCCCATTGGTCCCAATTCCTTTGCTATTGACCCTTATCACCTTTCAAAAATTATAAATTTACCTTTTCCCAATATGTACAATGAAATCATGATTAGTTGCGGGGTGTAAAAAATGTTACATGATGGAATTGTGATTTTGTTTTATTTTTTTGCACCCCCACTAGTGCAGCAAAATCATGATTTCATTGTGCATCTAGGTTTAGGGAAAAAGTGCACAATAAAAGCACAATTTTGTTATGCAAGAGGGGAGCGATAAATACATCATGTGTAATGAAAATAGGATTTTATTGCATAGTGTACAGTGAAATCATACTTTCATTGTTCATTTCTTTCATTCTACAAAACTTGTTACGTTGTGTAACATAAGGGGAGAGGTTGCAACACATGAAAGATTTTGGTGTGCAAAAATGCATAATGAAATCATGATTTTGTTATGTTTACAAACACACAAAAAAAAAACTTCAACTACATGAGTGCAAAGAGTAGAGAAAAGGAATGAATGAATGAATGAAGAAAGGGAAAGAAAAAAGGGTAAAAGGAATGAAGAAAAGGAAGGAGGAAAGAGTGGTAGGGTGGGGTTAAAATGCTCCAAGGGCATTTTGGTCTTTATTCTTGGTTGGTAGGAGTTAAAAACAATTTTGTAGGGGCTAATAGTAATTCCCTCAAAATTGAGATAACTAAAAATGTAGGCCTAAAATAAATTGGGTCATTTGGGCAAACCTAGTGGGCCCATTTGACAAATATAACTTCGGCTCGAATAAAACTGGACCTATTTGGTCTGATCCTTTAAACTATTTTAATTAGGATTTTGTATATTAAGCATGTTTACTTTTATTTATTTTTATTAATTAGGACAAATTCGGCCTGTTCACATGCTAGCCCAGTACATGGCTGACTAGGCTGTAATTTAGTGGGCCTAGGCCAGGTAGCCCAATTTGCCACCTCTAGTCACAACTTAGGTTCTAGTAAAGCGATTGAAATGATCTTTTTGCATAGGAAAAGATTAAACATGGATATACACTTCTCATAAAGAGAGTATGATGTTATTTAGTGTGGAACATTGATGAAATAGTGCTTGAATTTGAAATTGATGTGCTATGTTAACAACCTGGCATAGGTGCATATTATTTTGAGCATACTTGAGTTGTATATATCGAAACAACATGATACTAATACCAAATTTTTACAATAAAATTATCTTCAAATTTCATGAAGACATTGAGAGCTAGTTTAGCCTGTCAGCATCTGGCGAACAAAAAATTGTGCTTAGTAGAGATAATGTCTAAAAGACTGAGACCGAACACCGATAAGACTTGTGTCTGATAGACTGATACCAACACGTTGCCTATTTTCAAAATGGGTGTGGAAATCTGGAAAAGTGGTGTCTAATGCATTATTGAGGTCCAAATGGCCCAAAGTTGGTTTTTATTAAAAAAAGAAGAAGAGATTTTTTTTCATGTGACTGGAAGTAAAATAGATGTTGAAGATTTATGATCTAGCATTGAAGTTTGAAAAAATTGAGGACGATGCTTGAATATTCATTGATATCTGTTCATCTTCATCTTTTTCCTTTTTATCTTTATGGTTTTCTAAATTTCTTAGGATTATGTTAAGATGAACCTTAACTTGAACCTTCTGTAAAAATCCTATTTCTTTTTATGTGATTTGAGCTGTTGGATTTATTCTTAATGATTTTCCTTGACTAATCTTCTTCGAGAATTTTTGGTAATTTAAATTTGCAATTGGAAAAATGAGTTTTTAATTGTTCCAATTCAATAACCATATAATTTTTGTATCTAATAATAAGGTTGCATTAATACATTTCGTAATTTCCTAAACCTACAAATTTATTATAAAAAAAATGGGTAAAAAATCCTAAACTTTATAAGCTTAATAAACTGATATTATGCTCACTTCTAGCATTGGACATAATTAAGGCTCACTGGGTTAAGATAATAATCCATGCATTGCTCACAGTCTAAATTAAGTCATAATCACATTGTTGTAGCTAGTACTAAAAAAAACACGGGCAAATATCATAATGTATTTACATTGAATTTAATTTCCACTTTTTTGCTGGTGCTGAATACTTACATGACACTCCAATTTCCCAAAGTTATCCCTGCATACTAATTGTGAAAAGAATTCAGTTTCAATTGCGACATAAGAAGCTCTCAAAACCACGTGTTTGATTTGAGCTCATGGGCACACATTCACAATTTCCTCGACATGTTGACATGCGTGCCGTCGCTATCTGGAAGATGACCTTGCTTACCCTCCTCATGAGACCTACTTGAGTATGCACACACATCTTTCAATGGACCCAAACATTCTACCTTGTTGAATTTTGAAATATTTGAGTGAAAGTAAACCCAAACCAAAGCTTCCTGTAATTCTGGGTAGTCCTTGAACAAGTTTTTATCACCGTGAATGAAGGCATTCAACACCTACACATGCAATGAATATATAGTTAAAATAATTGAAATTTTATACTAAGAGTGACAATTTAAATTCTTGATAAGAACCAAAAAGTTGTTGGTTCATAGAACTGGATTCATTTCTTTTAAACAAAATCTTATATTCAAGTTCTTCAAATTAAAAAAAAAAAAAAGTGACCAAGAAGATAAAATCTAACTAAATGTGATTAGTCAGATTTTCTAACAAAATTAATCATTGATAAAATTGATAAAGACTCTATATCAATAAAATTATAGGAAAAAAAACATGAAAAGAAAACATGCTTACCACTGGAAGCTCTTTGCAGAAGATGAAGTATCTAATGCTAGCACATATATCTAACAGAAAATGGCCTCCACTGACATGGAGGTGAACGTGGAGAGACATTTTCCCCTTAATTTTCCTCCAATGTGCTACCACTTCGTCCCTTTGTAATTTGTTGTACCACCCTTGCAACTGTACGTGTTTTACAAAAGAATCTGTTTGTTAAATATATTTTATTAGCAGTGTATTTATTTTAATTTATTGTGTAAAAATATATTTGTTTTTATCAAGAAATTTAAAAATCAATATTTTTATTTTAAAATAATAGACCAAAATGAATAAAATCAATGTCTATTTAAAAACTATTAAATAAATTTATATTTTTATATAAGAAAAATGTTATTTTCACTTTTTTTATTGTGCATTACAAACATTAGAAAAATCGTCTATGAAATCAATCTTTTAGTAAACTATTCGGTACTCTCTATTATTTTAAATGTTAAAAAGTTTAATTTTTTTTCATCTATTACATCCCTTACTCTCTTTTTCACCTCTCTATAAAATCAATTGTTTATGGAATCAAAACTTATCATGTTTAGTAGAGAGGTGAAAAAGAATGAAAAGAAATAAAAGTGTAAGGGATAAAATGAAATGAAAAATGGCGTGAGAGTTGAAAGAGAATATTAAGTTAGTATGTCTCTTTGAGATGAAAAAAATATAAAAAAGATGAAAACTTTGAATTAAAGTTATTAGATGTGTAAAAAAAAATTAACATTATTATGTGTTTATCCCTTATTAATTTAATGTTTCTTCAATTTTTTTTACTGAAGATTTTATATAAAAATGTATAATGAACGCTTACCATTATTTTTTATTAACAAGTGAAGTATCATATTATTAAACAAAACAATGAAGATGTATAAATAATCACATGATGGTAAATAATTAATTAACAAATAAAAAAATACATCTCTATTTTAAATGTTAAGGGTAATTTTTTTCATCTCTTACATTTTTTATTCTCTTTTTCACCTCTCTATATAATCAATTACTTATTGAATCAAAACTTATCGTGTTTAATTGAGAGGTGAAAAAGAATGAAAAAGATAAAAGTGTAAGAAAAAAAAAATTAGAATGGAACCACAGGCACTAGCAGCACGAAAAATAACAAATAAAAATTTGAAAGATTCCAAAACATTAGTCAGAGAAAAAAACCACACATTCAATTTCAATTCAATTCATCTCATTTTAGAATAAAAATACTGTTCATTAGGACCCATATTTTTTTACAACTTTCATACCTATATTACACTCTACCAAACACACTTGGGCTCTCCCACTTTGATCTTAAATCCCTTTTGGCCTACTTTCATATTTTTAAGCGAAACACTACATGAAACTTATAATAAAATAAGTAAATATATACATATTAATAATATTCTTATATAATATTTTTAAAAAAATTATTATATATTTATCTTGATAATCTTAATATATTCGTGTGCATTAGTTATTATACTACTTTAAACAAATTTAAATATCATGTTATCAACTCAAGTGATTCACATTGAATTTTATAATAATATCTTTTTATTACATCAGTTATCATATATGTTCTTACCTCTTTATTAAATATTTGACTTTCTCATCTTCCCTGCACATGTTGGCGTTGTGCCAGCCTGTGGCGATCAGTGTAAGGCCAAGCTATCTGAGTAAAAGAGCCCACACGGCCACACACATCATTTTTGGCATACCCAATCCCAACCCCCACCCCATATTATCAAACTCATGTGAATAATAATAATAATAATAATAATAATAATAATAATAATAATAATAATATCATTTAAAGTTAAAAAGTAAACTTGTCCACGCCATACTGGCAGCAGTATTTGATTGTATTCCTACAAAATCGGACGCACTTGTGTTTCCCGATTCCAACCCTTTGACCTTTTGCCACCCAAAATAAGTATGACAATAAACAGTTAAGTTTAATTTTTTAGATAAATTATATTTTAAATTTTTTTATTAATTAATTTGATGTGATAAATTATTTTCAAAATATAATTTACTATAAAAAAAAGTACATTTGGTTATCTCATTAGATTTTTTAATAATGTGACAAATTAAAATTATTGTTGTTATTGTGGGACTAATTAACGTTATTGCTATTACTTAATGAACTAACACAAGAAAATACAAATAATAAAATAAATAAATAAATTCTAATTTTATAGGGATTAAAGCTTTTATTTAATATAACTAAAATTCATAAAATAAGTATTTTTAAATAAAATAATATGTTATAATTAAAATTTATTTTGAGATAAAAATATGAAAAATTTAAGGTAATGGAAAATTTAAAATATTAAATACACAGATAAAAAAAAGGTATATAGTTTGATATAATTGAAAGAAAAATCATTGACTAGTTTGCATGCAGACTCTTTTTAAAAATCTGAAAAACAATACAATCCAAAATCAGAATACATTGAACTTGATCATATTATAATTTGAATATAAAATCAACTGATTAAGTATTAAATAACGATTAGATAAGTGGTTTAAATCAAATATTTTTCTTCTTTAAACTTAATGAAATATCATCCACCACACCATTCAAGTTTTATCTCTTTTTATTGAGTATTTTGAAATTTGGTCTGATCGGAAGTTTGAGATCCAACATCCAAATTGGATCAGATTTTTATTATTTGTATAATTGACCTGACATGATCTAATTAAATTTCACTAAATAGATTATCAAATCCGATTGTACTGATTCGATCTAACCTATTTTATAACTTTTTTTTAATATTTTTTAAAATTTTGGATTTTAAACTTTGAATTATTATTAATTATTATTTTTTATTTTGAAGTATGAATTGAATTTTCTTACTCAAATAATATTATTAATTATATATTAAATAAAATCAGATTAATTAATGATTTAACGTTAAACAAGTGACCCATATCAGATGAGTCGTAACATCACCAACACAACATAAAAAAAACATTGAAGAAATACCTGAGAGTTGTTTATGGTCTGCGAGATGGAGAGGGTGATTTTAGAGGTAATGTCACAGTGGGTTAGTGTGTAAGTCCTTGGAAGATATGAGGGGTGTATCTTTTGGTCGACTCCTAAGAATAAAACCTTCAGCTTCGAAGCTTCAAATATGGCTGGCCCGAACAACCTAGCAACCTGGTATCCAACCAAAACAAATGTACGGAACACAAACGAAAACAACATTATTAATTTACTTCTAATTTCTAAACATATGAGGAAAAAATGACATACGTACAGGCACTAGTGGTTGGTTAACTTTCTTCCTGAGTGGTGTTTTGTGCGTAAATGGAGAGACTGGGTTCCCCGAATGCGATGGGTTAAGCTTAGAAGGGAGGAAAGCTGTAGTTAGTGTGGCCATATATGTTTGATCCAAGAAAATCTGTTGTGGTCGTTCAAAAATGAACTTGGTTTGAACTTTGAAGAACCCCAATATAATGAAGAGGCTTATTTATGCTTTGTCCTTGCTTCGAGTACTGTTTCTGCTTGAATCTGTTTCAACTTCTACTCTTCAGCCACAGCATTGAAAAATTGAAAATGGTTAAGATCGGAGTGTTTTAAATGCGTGATTGAGGGTAGTAGTAGTATCACTATCTGAACTTAGCCCCAACGACGATGCGTCGATTCCCGTGTAGTTGGCCTTCCTGTTAGGTTAGATACCGACAAGAGTTGTAATTTTTATATCTTTTGATACTGTTCAAAAACTCTTCTCCTTTACCAGTTATACTAGTCACGTTTTCCTCACCAAAAAATCCACGTATAATTACGGGTAATTTGATCCGAAGGGGGAAAAAAATTATTATCATTTGAATGTGGATTTTAAATTATTTATTAAAAAGGTAATTTGTAATACCAAGACACGACTTATATTTTTTAATTTTTTTAAATTAAAATTTAAAAAATTTACCATTTCAGTATATTTTTTTAACCGTACAACTTTATAATTATTAATAAATTTATAACTTTAAGCATTTTATTTATTTATTAATATACGATGTTAAAATCGTAAATATATTTATGATTATAAAGTCATGTCTTCCTTTTTTTAAAATACTTTGAAAACTTTTTTGTTTTTTTAATTAAATAATTTTTTAATTTAATTATTTAATAAATAAATTTACAAAAATATAAAAAATATATTAAATAAAATAATATAAAAAATATTTAATAAAAAATATATAATATATAATGAAATATTAAATCAAACTAAAAAATTAAAAATATATTTATTTGTAATATTTGAATTAAAATAATATTATATATTTTTTAATTATGTTTTAATCTTTCGACGTAACATATTATTTAATATTGTTAATGATTATTTTTATCTAATTTCAAATTATTTTTAGATCGATCTTTGTCAATGATATAATTTTTTTAAAATCATATAAAAAAATAAAAATTATCTAATTCTATATTTTTTAATATTATTTTATTTAGTTTTTTTAAAAAAATTATATGATTTTATTTAATATATTTTAAATTTTTGGTATATCTAATTTTTAATATTTTTTTAATATATTTTCTCTATTTTTAATATTATTTTATTTGATATAATTTCTAAATTTTTATATGGTTTTGTTTAATATTTTTTTGGGTTTGTGGAATATTTAATTTTAATATATTATTTTATTTTAAATATTGTTTATATTTTTCTAAATTTCTTTATTAATTAATTAAATTAAAAACTTATTTATAATTGAAAAAAGCAAAAATATTCAATTTTTTTTAAAAGTTTTTTTTACTTTAGAGTCGTATGCTTAAAACAATCATTATGAAATTGTAATTTTTTTTACACTTCAATTTGAAAAAATTAAAAAAAACATAAGTTATAACCTATATTACAACTTTTAAATCAGAAGTAGTAAATTATAGTCTTATATTACAATTTCTAAATCAGAAGTCAATACATGTTATGACTTACCTTTTTTTAATAAATAATTTAAAATCCACCCTATATATTAAACAAAATTATCCCCTTCTGTTCAATTTGTCTATAATTAAGTCTAGTCCAATTACTTAAAGTTGTGTTTGACTGGCATTTTAACTTAATAATTTTCCAGTAAAAAAATCTAATAATTTTGAAATTAAATGTTGATACGCCGTTATATTTAATATTTAGACGGAAAATTTGGTGGCCTACTCTTGCCCATTTAAATAGAATTGTCTCCAATAAAATATAATATACTATGAAAAATGTATGCGGAATTATCTGCGGATTCTAACATTGTGTTTCGTATAAATTAAATGAATTGTTTGGCAATTAAAAAAACCAATGAAAAAAAAGATCTATTTGCATGATATGAGATAGAATGGAAAATTGTAAAATTATAGTGGAACCATGTAGCAAATCTCACTTAAAAAAAAAGGTGAAATGATTAGTTCGTAATGCAAAATTATTAAGTGATTCATCAGACCATTATATTATTCATAATTTAATGTATAATTATGTGACACATAAACATAAAAAATATATTCATTAAATTAAAAATATATTTAGTATCTATCTAATAAAAATTAATTATGTTATTCTTTAATTTAAAATATTTTAATTAATTTAAAATATTAAATTATTTACACGTTAAATGATTATTGGTTTGGAGTAATAAATGATGGGATGGGAGTAATAGATGACGATAACTCTTTAGATTCTACAGTTTGATACTAACAAAAAATATTGCAAGCAAATATCGATCATATTTGTATTTACATTAGATTCAATTTTCATTTTTTCTAATGGTGATATTTGAACGACAAGCCAAGTTGAATGCCGAAATCCATGCTAAATACTAATTGCGAAAAAGAAAACAGTTCCAGTCATTTTAGCTTTGCAACATTACAAGTTGTGTTGGGTAATTCCTAATCCCATCACAAGATTTCATGCTCGTGCTCAAGAAGCTCTTAAGACCAAGTGATTGAGCTCATCGGTATAAAGCAACATTCACAATTTTCTTGACACGACTGTGGTGCACCAACGATAACTACTTGATGACCACATTGCTTATCCTCTTCATGGGAGCCACTCGAGAATGCACATGCATCTTTCAATGGACCCCAACATTCTACCTTCTTGTATTCTGAAACATTTGAGTGAAAGTAAACCCAAACATCATGCAATTCTGGGTAGTCCTTGAACAAGTTTTTATCACCGTGACTGAAGACGTTCAATACCTATATATATGCAATGAAATATAGTTACAATCATTAAATTTTGATAGTGAGAGAGATTATTCAAATTCATGAAAAGAAAACATGCTTACCACTGGAAGCTCTCTATGCGGAAGATGAAGTATCTGATGCTAGCACACATATCTAATAGAAAATGGCCTCCACTGGCATGGAGGTGAACGTGGAGAGACATTTTCCCCTTAATTTTCCTCCAATGTGCAACCACTTCATCCCTTTGTAATTTGTTGTACCACGTACCCTTGCAACTGTGCATATTTCCCCCAAAAAAACAAATGTTTGTTAAATATATTTTTTATTAAATGCACATTTATTTTAATTTATTTTGTAAAAGAATTATTTATTTTTATCAAGAATTTTAATAATACCAGTGATTACTTTTAAAAAAAATAGACCAAATGTGTTAAATGCTTTATTTTTTCTTAAAAATAACTTTTACATGACTTTATATTTCTATATAATAAGTATTTTTTAAATAAAAAATAATTCGATTTTCACTTTATGCCATGTATTAGTATATCACACACAATAGAAAAATCCGCTTTAATGTTAATTATCAACTGACATGATTCACTTGGAATCATTTTTACTCATCAGCCAAAATGAGACACTTCATGTCCCACTATTTATAAAACAATTGAGGTTAATATGATAGTAAAATAATTAAATATGTTGTTGACGTTTTGAGAGTGATAATTATTATTTTTTGGATAGGTAATAATTAAAAAAAATTGTTGAGAGTAAATTGATAATAATAAATTTGTACATTAAATCATCAATTGGTATAATTGCTATTATAATAGTTATAGATATATCTATTTTCCTTTTATTTTGAATTATATCTTTATTTTTTATTTTTTATTTTTTGTAAAAACGTGTTTGTTGGTTTTCCATGTCGTATGTCGAGGACGGTGGTCGGTGGTCCATGCTCTGTTTTTGTAGGAGTCACAGCCACCATCCATTAGTTGTGGCATACCCTACACGCCAGCCTAATATCAAGGAACTCTTGGCTCACGTGTAATTGACTGATTGAAATGTTTTAATGGAAAGTTTAATAATAATAATAATTTAAAAAGAAAAAGTATTCCAAGCTATAAAGAGGATTTTTTTTTTTTTACACAATGGTGATAAAGTAATTACTTGTACTTCACGAGTCTTTTTTTTTCTTAAATGGTGACAAAGTTTACAGATAAAGTAAATATTTTTTAAAGTGCGAAATATATATTCAAAGGATAGAAGAAAGAAAATATTGACAATATCAAATTGAGAGAGTGAAATTTTTACTTTTCAAATATTCTAATTTATAATAAAATAGTAGATTAATTGCATGATTATGTATCAACAAATTTGTATAAAGAGAGTTTTGTTGTCTATTATAGATTTGTTCTTTGACAAATTGTAATATCATTTTTAACTCACAGGTTGAATTTGAATGTATATTTTGAAATATGCTATAAGTGTTATATGAGATGTAGTATTAAACAATGGATTGATTTGTATATTTTATAATTTATAGACATTTTTAAAAACCTAAAACTAATTTAATTCAAAATCAAAGTAAACTGAATTGGATCAAATTTATTTTAATTTTAAAATCAAACCTCTCTATGTATACAAAAGTATATCAATTTCTTCAATCTCTACTTCCCCTTATATTCACTTTCTTTTTGAATACTTTCTTCTCATAATTAAAGTGATAAACTTTATTCTCCTAGCATACATTTGATATATAATCTTAAAGTTTTAAATTGGAATATCAATTGAATGCTAAATACGAATATATATTTTTTAACTAAAATATATTAAACAAAATTAATAAAATTTATATTTAGCATAATAATTATGTAAGTTTTGTTAATAAATTTTGCATTATGATAACAGTTTAAAAAATCAAAACAAATCCATTAAACAAAACTACATCATAAAAGATTATTTGAATTTAGAATTTATTTGGTAAAAAAATGAATAAAAAATGAGTGAAATAAACATTATAATTTCGTGGAATTCATATTTTTACTTTACTTTATTTTTTTTGTTTTCATAATTTTTTCTTTTCACTCTACTAGAATGCATTGCGTGCATGTACTTTTTCATGGATCTCAACCAAAAAAAACAAAAAGCATTGAAGAAATACCTGAGAGTTGTTTCTGGTCTGCGAGATGGAGAGAGCGATTTTAGAGGTAATGTCAGAATCGGTTAGCGTGTAAGTCCTTCGATTACGGGTTGTTTCTTTTGGTTCATCCTAAGAATAAAGGTTAAATGATCAAATAAGAACGTTTTTATTATTATTAGTTGAGGGTTGATTTAAAATAATTATAAAAAAATAATAAGTCATAATATTTATTATTACATTTGAGTTGAAAGTTTTAATTAATATTATGATTTGTAGTTTTTTAATTTTTTTAAATTGAAGTCGTAAAATAATTTTTGACTTTAATATATTGTTTTAAAAAATTTATGATTTTAAAATCGTACTGATATTTATTTAAAATTGTAGTTGTGAAATATTTTAATAATTTTTTTATTGTTTAAAGTTATCTTTTCAAATATTTTAAGAAAATTGTAAATATTTTTTTAATTTAATTATTTCATAAATAAATATATTTTAAAAATTATTTTTAAGGTTTTTATTTAATAATTTCTATATTTTTATATGATTTTATTTAATATTTTCTTAATTTTTGTTATATTTATTTTTTAATATTATTTAATATATTTTTCTATATTTTTATTATTATTAAAAATTATTATTTGTAAATGTTTTTCAATTTGTACACAAGGCCAATAAAATTTTAGCCGTTTATCTTCCCTTTTAAGAGAATCAAAATGATTATGATAAATTTTATAAATATTTTTAAATTTGTATACAATGTAAATAAAGTAATTGTAATTTAATTTGCATGAAATACCCATTGAGATTGCATACCAGTCAGAAATTTAAAATGTACGATCGACTTTGACCTTTTTTAATTTAAATCTTTTTCCATTTTTTTTAATTTACAAAATAAATAATAATCATTAAGATTATAAAAAATATTAAAAATAAATATACCAAAAAATAATATTAAATTAAAGTAAAGTAAAAAACTAAAACATATTTATTTATTAAATAAATAAATTAAAATTATTTATAATTTTAAAAAATATTAGAAAAAATTTAAATAAAAAAACTTCAAATAAAAAAAAGTTTCTTACGACTTAGAAATAAAAAAAATTACAACTTTAAAATCATAAAAAAAATTGACTAACGACTTTGAAGTAATACACGAAAAAATTAAATTTAAATTATAAAATATTATACTATTTTAATTTTAAAAAAAATAATAAATACCACTTTGACTTTAATGACATAAATTTAAAAAAAAAAAAAACACTGAAATACTAAACCTAACAATCTACTAACCTGATCCAACCAATACAAATGTACATAACAAAAACGAAAAGAACTTCATTCGGATCCCAAGTCATAACCCACTCTCTCTATACCCTTACAATATTAATTTACTTATAATTTTAAACATATGAAGAAAAAAATGACATACGTACATGCATTACTGGTTGGTTAATTTTCTTCCTTAGTGGTGTTTTGTGTGTAAATGGAGAAACTTGGTGCCCCGAATGCAATGGCTTAAGCTTAGAAGGGACGAAAGCAGTAGTTAGTGTAGCCATATTTGTTTGATCCTTGAAGAATGAAGAGTGCTCTCTAGTCCATAATCATCTGCTATGGTCGTTCTTGATTTGAAGAACCCAATGAAAAGGGGCAAAAGAGGCTTTACCTTATGTTATTCTTTTGTCCTTTGCTCGACTGTTTCTGCCGACAAATCATTAAATAGTGGAAAATAAAATAGTGCAGATACGGACCGGAGTGTCTTTTGATGCGTGATTTAATTCAGCGGTAAAAAGTTAAACCTAAACTCTAATTTTGGACTCTACACGGAAATAAAACAGGCTAAAAAGTGAGAAAAAGGCTTATTCCTCTTTCTCAAATATAAAAATAATAATAAAAGTCACATACTGAAATTAATTAATTATATATTAATTTCAATTAAAGATGATTTTATTTAAATTACCTTTTAATAAAAATTGATATTAAAGATAAAAAATAGTCATTAAAACTAATGCTTTAATTAAATAAAGAGTATTTTAAAAATAATAACTTTAAATCAGGTAAATTTAGTTAAAATTTTCCTATATTTAAGATCAAGAAAAAATTATTTTAAAAAATTTAATTTGATCCTAAGTTTTAAAAAAATAATTTAATACTCAATTCTTTTAAATATATTAATTTTTAGTCAAATTGGATTGACCGCAGTTCGGATTGTAAGCGTAACTATTTGAAAATTAAAGTCTTGAAATGTGCATCCTAAGGGGAATCTTTTAGGAATAAAAGAAAAAAAAATCAAAAAATAATAAATTCAAAAAATAATAAATAATGTAAGAGTTTAATGTTTATGTGTTAATGATGTAAAATTATTTTATATTATTATTTGAATTATTTTAAAATTATTATTTTAAAAATCAATAAACTTATATAAATTGTGATCAGATAAACGGGTAATTTGATTTAAAACAAGAATTACATATCTTCAAGGTTAGAACGAAGAATGATAATAACTTGCTCTCGTAAGCCTTTATTTACTTCGAGTAAGCACTTTTCCTGATGTCAGCCAACGTGCATGGTAATTCTAATTAATGAAGCAATACAAAACAAATTAATTAAAGAATAATATGTGTTTAATCATAAATAAAACATTACCTTTTCTTTTAGGTTCTGGATTCGCCCCCTGAACAATTGATTCTGAACAATTGATTCTGAAGTACATGCACTACCAAGTTCTTCAAGGTTAGAGGTCTTGGTTATTGATTAAGAGAGTTGCTATATATGTTAATTACAATTAGGAGTCTTATCAAATATCATTATGTCATAATTAGGTTGTTTTGCCGTGTTAATTAGATGCTCTGCTCGTTATATTGAGGAATTGATTTAAGGGAAAATTAATTCAGATCTGTACAGGCTATGGAACTCAAAAAAATCTTCATCTTATTGAAGAAAGTGAACATTCAATAGCCGGTTTGATCAGCAATGAGGTCAATAAGAGTTTAGGATGTGGTAAATAGAATTCAATTTTGAATATGCCTGGTTAGGCAGGTCTCCACTGAGTTAACAGAATTGTTCCAAGACTTTTTTTTCTTTGAGAAATATTAGTAATACTATTTGAATATTTTTTAATTAATTAAAATATGTTAAAAATTATAAAATTTGATAATTATTACTCTTTTATATTATATAATAATAATAATAATAATAATAATAATATCCTTTTGAATAAAAAGTGTATTATAAAGAACTTGCTAAAGAGCAATTTGTTAGCACTCTTTTTTCTCTTATATAAAGAATAAGATGAATAGACGATGGATCTAGAGATGAGCATCAAAGTAAAATCACACATTAAATATAAATATCATTTAAATAAGAAAGATCCACAAACTTAAATCTTACATCATAGTGTCCCAAATTTTTACGGCAACCGGCCGGCTTTCTCTTGTTAGTGGTATGGGCTATCTTCTCCCTTGGTTAGGATGTGAATCTAGATAGATGTCTATTATACTGTGAATGATTCATTTCGGGCGCGTCTAAAATCTTAGGAGACTTTTTGTATAGTATATATTAGGAAGACTAGTTTGATTATTTTACAAGCAAACATACAGGCATTTATAAATATCTTTCTTTACTTGTCCCTTCCAACCCAATTTATTTCAACCTTCGTAAACAGAAAAAAAATCTTGTACTACTTGTCTTTGTCCAATAAAAAACACTGGAAGATTGTACAATTGATGAGCACCTTTGTGACCCTAATTTGTCCAAGCTGCGTTCGAGATGGTTCTCTAGCTGTTGTACCTCGTCAATACTGCATTTAGAAATAATGTGCTACTCTTTTATTTAGAAATATTTAATCTATTTTTTTTTATTATTTTAAAAGAATAAGATATTACAGAATTTTTAGTTTAATTCTTTAAACCATTTTTTAATATTCGTAATTATTATATATTTTAATATTCTTGAAAAAGGTATCTTTAATACAATACACACGCTTTCCTCGCGTGAACATCCATGAGCAATTCTCCGTGGCCTCTAATGGTCGTCCAATTAATGTGGGCCTGTAAGGTCGTCTTGGCTTGATTATAAATTATAAGGTATTCAACTTTTAGAAATTACATTCGTTATATTTTAAAAAAATTATAATTTTATAATTATATAATCATTATATGTTAATAATTACATTTATTGGTAGAAAACATTATAAGTAATACAATATTATATTTATGCTGATATTAATTAGATTGTAATATCTATATAAAATGAATATTTTATTTTAAAATAAGTCAATATTTTAACATTAATTAGAAACTTTATATGTGCATATTATGAATCAAATATTTCTTTTGAATTCTTTTTTATATTTATAATAATGAGATATATTTGCGTGTAAAAAATATATATTGAATTTGAATTTCATGAAACATCTCAAACAATAACTTGTTAAAAAATAACAATGTGTATGTATACGAACAATAAAATTAAATAAATTATCTAATAGATAGCAGATAAAAAACAACTAATCCATTGAAATTGGACATTAATTATTTTTTTACTTATAAAAATTTCAGTTTGTATAATAATAATAATAATAAAATTGTACTCAAATGTTAGACTTTTACTTTTGGCAAGAGCATGAGGAGAGAGCACATGGTGTTGAGTCTAGTACACATTTGTAGGTGTGTGTCTTAGGAGAAGATCCAAGACTATTCACACTCCATATGTTTCACGAGGCACATTAGCATGACCTCTTGCTAACAAGGATTAAATCTTCTTCTTCCTTTGCCTAAAATTCCGCCAATATTGGAGCGGAGAAAAAATTAAATAAGAAAATATTTTGGTTCCCTCCTAAAAATAAAATCAAGCTAACAAAAGATTAAAAAGTTCATTTCTTTCCCTCTCCCTCAACCAAACATTATGTTAGCAAAATAAATAGTGATCACTTGGTAATAAAGATCACATGGATAAATACTTACATAACTGAATTAAATATATATATATATATATATATGAAAATATAAGATTTGATTGAATGATTAAAAAAATTGTAAATTTGATTCTTTCTTATTAATAAATTAATAACAATTAATATTTACGGATAAAAAAAGAATTTAATATATATACATCTTCTATGCAAGCATCATAAATAGTGAACGTGTCAGCTGCCAACTATGTACAACCAAAACCTGAAGAAGTAGTGAAGTCGTTACAATATGAACCAAAACCATATGCATAGACTAAACACTTCGGATCAAAGCCGCAAAACACTATCAAAATGCACCGAGATATCAAAATGCACCGAGACAAGTCCTATTTCCTAACCCTTACCCTCAATTGTAAAGATTAGAAAGGAATAAAGTATGCTATAATGGTCATTTGTTATATAAACAGGAAAATAAATGGTACCATGGCCATTACTATGACTCACTACTACTACTATCACAACCGCTACATTCGTAACCTCTCTCGTCACACCCGTTGTTGTTGTTGTGTTGTAGTCGTGGTGTTTGCTTTCCAAGTCCTTGGACATGAAAGGAGCACGAGAAAGGGCAATACCATCGTTTTTACACAAAAGGTGGGAAAACATTGGATAGTTGATCCTTATGAAGCGAGGTGTGTTGGGTCACATTAGAGGGTAATATATAAACCCATCCACCAACAATAATAGGGCAGGAGTGAAAGGAACAACAATAATCAGAGGTAGGTGCACAACATGCCTCCTTGAAGTCAATGTAGATAATGAGAATGAAATATATATATATATATATATATATATATATATAGCTAGGTACAGGATTGGACATAGTAATGTCCAACACGATCGAGATCTCTAGCCTTAGGCTAACTTTCGATTTACAGGGTTTCTCAACCAAAAAGTAACATTGTCTCAATAAGACCAGGGGAAGTTCTATGACTACTCGATCTCTTGCATATTGTTCTATGGAAATCCTTTTATTACTCCCTTACGTACCTAGAACTCTCGGCCTTTTTGAGTGAAAGAAAGGGATCAAATTTTGCTTTGACAAGATCTTTGAACTTTTTCTAAAGTTAATTAAACATTTCAATAGTGTTAAAAACACAATCCTACATACGTAACAAAACCATAAACATAATTAAGAATAAAAATAAGCATAGTTACTCACAATGTCCTTATGTGTGTGAAGGTAACCATAGGCTTTAGGTGATAAATTCAACAATTTGGATTTGTTGCATGTGATATGACACTTAGAAAAGGCTTTGCATCAGGGAGGAGTGGCGTAAACTTGGAATGGAAAGTGTGGTGGCGGTTTCAGGTGGCTATGATGACTTATGGTGACTGGAGGTGGTGGAGAGGTAGGGGAGGCCGATTAGAAAGGAAGGGAACACGAGAGAGGACGTTAAGAAAATTAAAAGAAACTATGTTGCATAAGTGGAAAGAAAGATAAGAAGAACATAAAGTGATATCTATAAAGAAATGAAATGGTAATGTTTAGGAACCGATTTAAGTGAAGTTGAAGTGAGTAAATTAATACTTCAGTTATGTAGAGTTTAATTTTAGGGTTCCATGCATAGGAAAAGTATATAACGACTCAATTATTTGGCTATGAATTGAATTGCCTCATTTGACACCAGACAATTATATTTTATCCTAGAAAGTCAAAAGCACTTCAAAATTTTAAATACGGTTAATTATAATTATCAATCACAATCACATCAATCTTTATCAAATATGACTAGTTGATCACACAAATAAGTAAATGTTTTACTGTGTATTTCAACCATAGAGTAAGTTTTCTTATAAAAATAAATAACCCAAGTTTCAGTTGAATTAATGGAAACTTACACAGAAATTTTGATTAATTAAATTTCATATTTTAATTAATTTTTTTACTTCTAAATAATGTAAATCAAGGTAAAATAAGAATTCGAAGAGAAAAAAAACATGTGTTACACCATATTTCATCACGTAAGAAATGATATTATGGCTCAAAGAAGAGTCATATAAATATGAACTCTTGGTCCTCATGTATTGCTCTCTAATTTTCATATAATTTCCTCAAACACCAATATATAAGAACATCAAAGTACCTGTAGATTCTCCACCGAAGTTTGGGCTTGTAGAGACAATTGAAGATCGATTTTACTCGGATCGATATTCCATCCTTTTGATAAGTGCTAAACATTTAGATAAGGCATCAAACAGTATTCATTTCAACTGCAGCCATGACAATGTTTTGTTTTGATAGCCCTGAATTAAGTAAAGATGAAGACGTTTTCTTCTGCTTTTAACAACAATAAACAAGATTTCCACTGTTAGCTACATCATAAGCAAGCAAAAGAAACAAGTCCGAAAGTAAGGGATGTTGCGAAGGTTCTAGTTTTGGAGTCTTCAAGCAAACATCGATCGAACACTTCCTAATTATTTGTTTCGCATTAATTGTTTCAGTCCATTCAACATGACAGAGACTAATTAAACACAAGCTTCTAACTCACAGCTTTGGAATATGACTGTTGTATACATAAATTATTTAAGTAGAAGTTCACAACCACCGTTGTAATTTGATGTACAACAAGAATTACATATCTTAGTCAGACATTAATATAACAGGGTGCAGAGGAGCTAGCGTTTATAAGGGCATTATTAATTTTTAATCTCTAGATTACGCTATGTATGTATGAGCACTACGTGTTGCAGGTTTCAACTTTAACGGCATTCTTCTCTCAGGTCTTCCTATGAATAACTCCGTTTCCACCTCTTCTCCCTCTTTTTCTGTAACGGGTTCAGCATCCTGATCGTTCAAACAACGTTCTCGTTCAATCCGATACTACCACAATGAAATGATGTTAGGAATTAGCTATGAATCAAGATGAAAGAATATGAAGAAAGAGACTTCACCTTTTTAATTAAATATATTTGTAGCATATGATAGGAGCTATTTAGAAATACTTTTTGCATTGATTTGATACTCCATGAAAGATACAATATTGGTTATATGATTAACACAAAAGAAAATGAGTAAAAAAGAGTAGAGTTTTGATGGAAACCAGAAGACAAAATAATTTTTTTTATTTTTAAACGAAGACAATTATATAACTTTTATAAAATGAACAAGCCTAATTCAATAAATTTATATCAATTTACTATTTTATTTTAAGAAATTGTCAAATTATTAGAGAATATTATAAAAAAATTATCCATTCCCTTCTACAAAACTTCACTCTCTTATCTAAAGAGAATAAAAACTTCAGTCTGAAACTTAATGAACCGCACGCTTTAGTTGAAATAAAAGAGGTGCACAATCTGTTTTTTTTTTTTTTTTCTTTGTGAAAGAAAGGGACAAAGGCCCCTAAGGAGAAATCAATAACAATGGAAAGAACGAAGAATGATAATAACCTGCTCTCGTAAGCGTTTATTTACTTCGAGTAAGCACTTTTCCTGATGTCAGCCAAATGACATGGTAATTCAAATTAATGAAGCAATATAAAACAAATTAATTAAAGAATAATATGTGTTCAATCATAAATAAAACATTACCTCTTCTTTTAGGTTCTCGATTCGCTCCCTGAACAATTGACTCTGAAGTACATACACCACCAAGTTCTTCAATGTTAGAGGTCTTGGTTATTGATTAAGAGAGTTGCTATGTTAATTACAATTAGGAGTCTTATCAAATATCATTATGTCATAATTAGGTTCGTTTGCATTGTTAATTAGATACTCTGCTAGTTACATTGAGAAATTTGTTGGATATTTGTTGAATCTTTTATGTTTAAAAAGATTTATAAAGTTTTAATGATAACAAATAATAAATGTCACATTATTAGATTTATTGTACTGATGATAATTATTTGATATTTTGGATTTATGAAGATCAACATAATTAACAAGATTATTTGAAGAATCCTGAAAATTGATATCATTCAAGATGACATGGAATTAAGAAGATTTGTTTTTATTTACTTTCTAAATTTTATGTAAGGAGATTAGAAGATTGATCTTGCCAATATAATTATCTTTAAGATTGCATTCAAAAATAGGATACAATATTTTTTAATATTGCATTCAAAAATAGGATAGAATATTTTTAAGATTACATTGCATAATATAATAGAATATCTTTAAGATTACATTGCATGATAAGATAATTTTTTTTAAGATTAAATTAAAAATTTAGATAAAATCATATCTTTAAATTAGTATAAATAGAAACATATGTTTGTGTTTTATGCATGCATTCCATTCCAAATAATATCAGAGTTTAGAGAGTTTATGTTTGCATCATTGAGAGAATTGTTGTGAGATCATATAGAAGCGTTTGATAAGTCTAATTCTTCAACTCTCCATCAGGATTTAAATTTACCTATTTGCTTAAGGAATAGAAGCGTAAAGGTAATTATTTTATTGTATCCTTCTTCTTGATTTTGGAAAAGGTCGCAGCTGGGAAACTAGGATACCAATTCTGTCTCTGTTCTTGGTGAATTGAGACGTGCGACTTCTGACTAGGAAACTAGGATAACAGTCTGGATGGGAAACAAGGATACCAGTTTGTCTCTATTCTTGATGAATTGAGACGAGAGCTTTTTGCTGGGAAACAAGGATACCAGCTGGGATAATTGTTGTGCAAGGGTAGGCTAGGAAACTAGGATACTAGGAACTCTTGTACACAAAATTATCATAGTGAAGTTGTTCATTGGATTGATTATCCAATTTGGACGTCATGATTTTTTTCCAATTGGGTTTTCCACGTTAAAATTGATTATGTCTTCTTTATCTCTTATCTTCATATTATTGCTTTGAATTTGATTTTAAATTGTGAATAATTTTATAAAACTCAATTCACCCCCCCTCTTGAGTTCATCTGGGACCAACAATTGGTACCAGAGCTGTGTTCTCTTTATTTTACAAGTAACTCCTGGAGAGTAGATCTTAAGATGAACCCAATGGAGACAATAAGAGAAGGCTACTTTACCCAAATGCCTCTACTATTCGAGGGAAAGTACTACAGTTACTGGAAGAACGGAATGAAGATTTTCATTCAAGCAGAGAACTATCAAGTCTGGAAGGTGATTGAAAGAGGAGACTTTCAGATCACAAAAATGAATGAAAAAGGAGAAAGAGTGCCAAAACTTGAGGATGAATATACTGATGAAGATTGGAAGAAGTTGCAATACAATGCTCAAGCTAAGAGAATTCTTCATTGTGGACTAGGGACACAAGAATACAACCGCGTGATGGGTTGCAAGACTGTCAAGCAAATGTGGAATCTTCTAGAGGTAACATATGAGGGTACAAATGAGGTAAAACAGTCTAAAATTGATCTCCTTATGCATCAATATGAATTGTTTTCTATGAAGCCTAAAGAGTCTATTAGGGATATGATAACTCATTTTACTAACATAGTAAA
>CM023957.1:11992470-12045832 GCA_013407115.1 Glycine latifolia | reverse complement strand
TATATTTGCTTTATCTATTGGTAGATTATGACGTTCTTGGAAAGAAATGTAAATAAACTTCTACAAAGATAAACCATGGAATATATATTTAATTAAAATTTAAAATTATGCAGCATAATAATGAATTGACCATAATTCTGACTTCACAAAGATAAATACTAGTCATCAATATAGCACAGGACAATGCCTCGGGATTCTGTTCCAAAAATCCAATGCTTTGGGTTTTGTAACTTCAGTCCACACCTCAAAGGCTCACATAAACATAAAACATTTGACAGATATAAAAGGCAAAAACCCCAGTATATTGGCAGAGAGGTTTTCAATAAATACTATAACTGGGGGATCAAAAGCCAGACTATGCAACCAAACCACAAAAATTTATTTAACACATGCCATTAACAAGCATAACTTTTACCAATACGTACGTGATACTAGTGCCTGAGGAAAAAGAGAAAGAATTCTTTTAAAAAAAAGAAAATAATATTTGAATATAATAGTAATTTCTGGTAAATCAAGGTCCAGCTCTTATTTTGATGTTTATCTTAATTTAAGATTCCAAGATGGTTGTATCGTACTCAAACCCGTCTTACAACTAAACAACTAATTGTTCTGACAGAAATATTATCTTCATTTTAAATTATTTCTTATTCATAATATAGGTATCTTGAAAAACTATTAATCCCATTAATTATATAGTAAATTAATTTTTTACTGAAATATCCTTATAAAATGACATAAAGTGAAATTAAAAAATATTATTTTAGTATGATATTTTAATAGGCTATTTTCAAAAGGTAATGCTTTAATTATTTTGAGTAGCAGATTTCTTTTTTACTGCTGATCACTCTGCTTTTGAGAGGCTCTATGACAAATGGTCAAGTGGCATATATTATGGTTGTTAAAAAAAATTCATATCCATCAAATAATCCATATTCAATCCAATCTAATCCATTTTAAATCTATTGAAATGGATATGAAATGGATATGGATTGAATATTTATTTGGATTTTTAAATTTAATTTTTTTTTTTTGCTAACTTTGTTAGAAATCATTTTCTGGTTGATGTCGTTTAGAGTTATTTGGGTCAGCGTTAACTAATGATGATTTTAAGCCATCATCAGTTGAGTCTATTTTTTGGTTAATGTTGATAAGGTTTTTTTAGCCAACATTGATTGAGACTATTTTTTATCGACTTCATCTAGATTTTTTTGTCAATGTTTGTCGAGATTATTTTTTATCGACGTCAGGTAGGTTTTTCACTCAACGTCAACTAGGATTTTTTTGGTCGATGTCAGACGAGACTATTTTTTGGCCGACATTGGCTGAAAAACATCATCGATCGACATCGGCCAAAATAACCTAATTGACGTCGGCTAAAATATTCTCCCAATTGACGCCGATCCAAAAAACCCTAGTTGATGTCAACAAAAAATATCTCTAACTAACGTCAGCCAAAATAAATAGTCATGGTTAATGTTGGCCAACAAAAATATAGTTTTAACCAGCGTCAGCAAAAAAATCTAACTAACGTCGGCCAAAAAAATGTCCTAACAAATGTTGACATAAAAATATCAACGACTGACATCGGCAAAAAAAATCTTATCGATGTCAACCACAAAAATAATAACCAATGTCGACCAAAAATTGGTCATGATTGATGTTGATCGAAAATCCCCTAGTCAATGTCGTCCAAAAAATGTACTGACTAAAAATCTTAACCGACCTCAACCAAAAAGTAACCCTACCTAAGATCGACCAAAAACATCATTGACCAATATCGATTGAAAATGCGTTGACTAATGTCAGCCAAAAAATAGTCCTGATTAATGCAGGTCTAAAAATGTCTAAACCGATATCTATCGAAATTGTCTTGGTTGAAGTATGCCAAAAATACACTAACAAATATCGATCAAAAATAGTTTTGACCAAGGTCGGTTGAAAATAGCTCTTAAATGAACAAATACTAAGTTTTCACTTTTTAACATTTAATAGCTAAAATTTGTAAAAAAAAATTCTTATAACATTTAAATGGATATATCCAAATCCATATCCATTTAGATGGATTGGATCTTGAATTTAAATTTTTTTAAAAAAAATATGGATATAGATTTAAAATTCAATCCATTTAAATAGATATGGATTGAATTCTTAAAAATTCAATCCATGCCCACCCCTACTCATATATTTATATAAAGCACCCCGTCCCAACCCCCCCCCCCCCCCTCCTCCTTTTTCTTAAGGTGTGCATGGCAATAACGTTGTATTGCAACGAAGCTGGATTCGTGATGAGCTCCATAGTTAACTAGTTAATTATTATTTTTTAAACTGAAAGTTAACTAGTTAATTATATCATGTTAAGCATCTAAAGTATAAAAAAATAAAAAAAAATTAAGTTGTCTTGAAAATTAAGAGTGTTTGATGTACACTGAAACACAACATAAGTAAAATACAAAGTAATCTTTTTTTTTATCAGTTATTATTGTTTAGTAATCTATGCACTATACAAACGTTTTTGAAGATGAAATGTGGGATTATGCTAGAAAATAAGTCTGATTGGGTTTGTTTATTTTTATATTAACGTTAATGAGATTTAGCCAACTAAATAGATTTTCTATTTCTTGAACTCAGTATTTTCTCGCCAATTGCTAGAAATTATAACAAATTTCATAAGTTGCTAATTAGACCCAGCTAACATCTTTTTAAAAAAATATTAAGTTTTTCCATACACATGAAACATGAAGATAAACTCTCATGCTTGGGATCTCAAGGTATTTTCACAAACTACCAGATCTTTTAGATCAGTTATGATACTAATTTTTGTCCAAAATTTAGTTACATTTAAAATTCTTCACCCCCTTTCAAAATTATATTATGTGGAGATCAAACATAAATCTTTTTCTATAAACTTAATGTATTATCAACCAAACTACAGTCATTAATTGAAAATTTATATTCTTATTTCATGTTTAAAAAAAGATTATTTTTCAATTATATCACATTTTATTAATAATAGATATTTATTATAATATGAAATTTAGTCGCTATAACAGGATATACTTGTGTTACTAGTATTTTTTTTATCAAATATAAACTAAATACTTTTATACTCCGTTGTCCTTCATGTTTTAGAAAGAGGGGAGAGTAATCATATATGAACTCAGCCTCTCTAAATATCTCATTAATATTTTTATTTTTTTTAGAAATATTTTTTTTTCTTATTACATGATTTACATCATTTGACTTCCATTATATTCATACTTCTCTTTCTTCTCTGAAGTCAAATAGATAAGTGGTGAGGACAACTTAGTGCCTGTTTGGGGTGGTGGCATGGTTAAAAAATCACAACCAACCCCAGAGTGGAACCACAGCAACACATAGTTGCTTCTCAAAATTCACGTCAAACCGCAATTATTGGTCCCAAAATCGATTTTCTGTTTTATACAAACATACATATTCAATTGACTGTAGGGCAAAATGTACCAAAATAACTCTTAATCCAGCTGAATACCAAACTATTCCTTTCATCGTACCTTTCTTAATTCACCTTGAGCCCTTTGACGATCTGCTAAACTTATCTTCTTCCATTATTAACCCTTTTGTAAGTGTGATGATAGCTTAAATCCTCACCCTTTTAGACAGCTTACGCAGACCTTATGCCGTATACAGCCATCGATTATGCCATCTAGCATATCTAGTTCATTTCTTTTCCAGTTTCAAAATTGATATTCGATGAGTATAGGACAATGAATTTCTCTCATATACTCCTCAACCGATGCCAGTAACAATTAAATAGAAGGATCCATTAAATCTCACATAATATTTATAGAATCGATAATAATCTTAATTAAGGAGATCAAATAACACCACTGACAAGGAGCTGAGCTCCATGGTACGAGCCTAGCAAAAACTATGGCTTGTAGCCATCATATTCGGTACTAGCTACTCATGGCATCAGCATCAGGTAAAAAAAACTTTTTTTCTTGATGTGATTAATATGAGTACGATTTTACCAGAAAAGGATTCTTCGAACATTGAAATAACACACACTAATCAAGTAAGGACTTAAACAAGTAGAGAAACAAGTTTGTGAATTGTGAGTAACATACCTTGTACTGGAGAACTCATAAAGCCTCCCTCTGGTAGAGAAGATGATGAGTGCGACTTCAGCATCACACAGCACCGAAAGCTCAAAGGCCTTCTTGAGCAACCCGTTCCTTCTCTTGGAGAACGCTACTTGCCTACTCGTCTCATTTTCGATGCGCTTCATCTGAGTTTTCCCCCTCACCATTTTCTTCTTTGTCTTGTCTTGGCGAAGAACAACGATGATATATATAGCTTCTCTAGATTCTTCTTCTTCTTGAAGATCTGAGATAGAAACAAACGGAAAACGAGATCTAGTTAGCCAAGGATTAGAACACAGGTGGCCAAAGCAAAGTCTATATTTGGGGTTTCCAAAAATAGAAATCAAACAAACCTGACAAAAAAAATTAACGTGGAAGCAAACAATGGAATCTTTTGTGCCCTGTAGGAAGTGTTTGCAGGCTCAATCACAGAAACCCTAACACAATTTTCACGAGAAAAAGGAAAACTGAAGAGAGAGATAGAGAGAGAAAGAGGGGTACGAGTGAGTGACTGATTGATGGATTTCTGGTTCCACCTATATGACCTAGCTTCCACTTAGTCTTTTGCCTGTAGCTGTATTATTATTATATTATGCACACTTATGCTATGCTCAGTTACTTATTAATAATAATATAATAGTGGAGTATAGTATAGTATATATCCCAACAAGCAAAATTTCTTTCAAAATAATACAGATAATAAAGGTTGTGAAACTTAAAAGGGTGGAGGGCTTAGAAAAGAATCATAATTTTTCTTTTTTGGGTAACCCCGAGAAAAAATTGAAATTAGACCTTTCCCAGTATGAAAAAAGTGGGAATAAATGCTGCCAATGCACGTGAATCCATGCTACTCGGCCATTTATCAAAGGATGAGGCTTGTTTACTAGTTGGAGGCACAAAAACACCAGTGCAATCGTGTATTCTGATGGCACGTAAGCGCAGACACCGACACCCATGGCTCCGGTAACATTTACTCGGACAGGGCCATTTCTGCGATGGTGAACAGCAACAAACCTGTCGGTTGCCAGTTATTTTCGGACAAATAGGCACAAAGGAACGCAAGTGCACTGGGAAATGGAAAGTACTACTTTTATATATTTTTACGGTTATTAATTAAAAAATTCAAGTTTTTCTTATGAGTTATAAGAAAAAGGAGTGCAAGTTAAAATAATATCTGTTTATTTTATAAGACTCAATATATATTATTTATGCATTAGTTATTTTATATAGATAAAAATCACTTCCCCATTTCTAAACTAATTAACAAGTGATTCGTTTTAATGATATTAAATTTTATCATCTTAAGTAAGAAATCAGGTTCAGATATTCTAATGAAAAAACAAATGTAATTGGAAGAGAAAATACATATCAATAACATGATTTTTAGGGAAAAAAATACAATGATCTTGTTAGCCTTTTTGTTTTGAATCTAAAATAACAATCCTTTAGTTTTTTTTATAAAAAAAATCCAACAATACGCCTAAACATAATTAAAAAGATCAATTGATATTTGCATTGAAAAGAAAGATCTGTTATAAAAATAAATAAGTTGGTGAATAATAGAATGTATTATTATTGATGGTTAGTGGATAATTCATGGCAAAAGTAGTTGAAAAAATGATACTCTCTAATTCTTAATATAAAACACAGCAAAGTAATAATTATGTCCTTATTAATAATCATTTACTTGTTATACATGATGTAAAAGTATTACAATTGAAGACTATTATTATGCATCACTATCAATAAAAAAAAGTATAAATACTTAGAATATTTAATAAAAACAACTAATGGAAAAAAGTATTTCATAGCAATTCTAAAATACCTTATAAAAATGATCATTGATTACTTCTAAACTATGTTTTATAATAAGAACCAAAGGGAGTAGAATTTTAGTCTAAATTTGTATCATCATAATGTTTCTTAACTAGTGTGTAGTGACAGTTATTACAACTTTGGGGACATTTTATTTGATTTACTATTATTTGGGAGTCAATTTCAAATAATTTCCTAAAATAGGTAAGTTGTAACATGTGTTACGACTTTTGAATTAGAAGTTATAACCAATGTTACGACTTACAATTTTTTTAATGAAGTTATAAAAGAGTTTCTAACTTTAGTTTAATTTTTTTAAGAATTTACGACTTTATAGTAGTAACAAATTTTTTTTTTACTTTTTAAATTGAAGTGGTGATATTTTGCACGACTTCAGGGAAATTTTTTCCAAAGTTACAATTTTGAAGTCGTATGATTTTTTCTTTTTTGGTTTTACGACTTTAAAGTGGTAGGATTTTTTTTAAAGTCATAAATTTATTTATAACTTCTATTTTATATTTTTACATTTTTTATAATTTAGTATTTCATTTTTTGTTTATATTTTAAAAAAATTGTAATTTTTTTAATTTAATTATTTAAAATAATTTTTTTAATATATTTTCTGTATTTTTTTATATTTTATTTAATATACTTTATATAGAAATCGTAAATAAATTTATGACTTCTAAAAAATATATATAACTTTAAAGTTGTAACTCTTATAAAAAAATTAACTGAAATCCTGAAAAATATTATGATTTTAGTTTTAAAAAGTAAAAAAAAATAGTTAGAACTTTAAAGTCGTAAATTTAAAAAAAATTAAACTAAAGTCATAAATTCTTTTACGACTTCAATTAAAAGATAAAATAAAATATAAGTTATAACTCCTACTTACTCCTTTTTGAGAAATTATTTGAAATTGACTCTTAAATAGTAATAAACCAAACAAAACACCCGCAGATGATAATAAAACTGTGCCATGACCTTAAAAAACCATTGTTTTTTAACCAATGGAGTAAAAGAGAGAAGAGTTTATAGAAAATATGAAAAAGAAAAATATCTATGATATGGGTAGTTTTAAAAAAGATATAAATTTAGAATAAATTTATTATTAGAAACTAAATGAACTATTTTTTTTAATTATGATGTATTAGATAATTGCGTCTTATAAAGAAAAATAATGAGTATTTTTATTATTAATTAAAATTTTTAGAACAAATTATATTAACATCTCATTAGATTTGTTTGAATTATAGGCAATATTTGTCATTATTTAATGTTTATGCCGACTTTTATTATAGGAGTATTAACGTAATATATAAACTAATATCAGTGTATTATTTTTAATCATTAAAAAAGGTTAGAGTAATATAGAAAGGGAGGTTAGTAGAATATTTTTAAATATTATGGAAATTAGTGTATGAATAAAAAAAGACTGATATTTTATGTAATTCAAAAAGAAGTTTTGAAAGTGGGAGTATAATTTACTGTTTTTATATAATCATAAAGTTATTAATGTAATTTATTTAAACAAAAAATGAGCGCGCGTACTATAATAATCTCTAATATATTTTAAGAAAATATTGTATAACACACACTCTTATACCCTTATTTGTATCGCATTTTATGTTTTATTTAGGACATTTGCAATTTTAAATCACACATGCATGCACACACCTGATTGTGTTTTTAATTGATTTATTTTTTAACTAATGACTTTCCAAATTCCAATACTTATTAGTAATCTACGTTGCTTGATTGGATAAATATATGTGAGTTATTATAAATATCTTAATATTATATTTGATTTTAGCGTATCAAGAAATTTTATTTTTTAAAAGAATTCTAAATTTAATTAAGGATAATAGTTATCATAAATACACTTTCTCTTTCATCTCACTTTCCATAAAAAAATCTATTTCTCTCTTATTTTTCTATCATATCAATAACACCCAACATAGTTTGGTTGGTAGCTGATTTGGTTTCATGTGTTGACATGAGTTTAATTTATTTGTCTTACCTATGAAAAAAATTATTAAAAAAATAAAATTTACTTTAATGATCTTTATATCTTAAGAATTAGTCTTATAATTTTCAACTATAAAAACACTTACTTTTAGAAGAAAAAAAATTTATCATTTCTATCGTTTTCACTCTACGCAAGAAAAATAAAACGAGTAAAAATAAATTTAAAAATAATATAATATATAGATCTTACTATTTTTAAAATTATTTTCACCTTATTTCTTCTTTTCTATTTTTGTCTTGATCAGCTAAAGACTATAAATGTTTTTAACTCGTCAGCTTAGATAATGATTTTGTTATAATATATAATCGTTATTGATTTAATTTTTTTTACACATAATATAAATTCTCATATATATAAACAACAGAGCTTTATATAACTGTATCAATCATATCAATTTTATGTACAAATATTTTTTAGGTGAGCTGTATTTGATTGAGTTAGTTTATTATATAGTAGAGTAGAAGAAATCCTTGATTTCTGAAAGAAAAAAACGATACAAATTACAGTAAAAACTGTTAAAAGGGTGGAGATATATAAATATATTTTCACATGAAAACATTCGAGAGTAAAAAAGGGGTTTTCCGTACTAGTGGCTGAAACATTTCCTATTTGCCAGCACGTGAAGTGGAATCAGACATGATCCACAGGTGTCACGTGTCACGTGTCACGAGCATGCGAGTGGGGGAAGAAGCCTCATTCTTATTCCTCACCCATCAGAAAATAAGACTAGTTTATAAATGACATGGGCCCCGTTTTCCTCATTACTCGTGCTGGAGCATAATTAAGAATTTATTAATTTAAGATTGTAGTTTTTTTTACAGCTAGATTGTACTATTAGTTTGTGGGAACCATATTCTGTCCTTCTCCAAATTTATTTTTGTCATGTATCAGCATAAAATCTATTAGCCTCTATTGGTTGAGAAAATATATACTTATATTATGTTTAGTTGCGAAGAAAGAAAATAAAAGTAAATATAAAGAAAGAAAAGGAATAAAAAACTGAAATTAAATATAAAAAAGTAAAAATAAGAGTATTTGTTTGAAGTGAAAAATTATTTAATAAGTAAAAAATAACTTGTCAAAAAATTAGTAAAAAAGAAGAATAAAATATTTATTATAAACATATATATATATATGTATATATATATATATATATCAAAGATGTATGAAGATATTATTTTAATTTTAAAAAAACATGTAATTAATTTCCTTTTCATCTAATTTTAGCAATGAAATTTCTTGTGTCTCTCACTATTTTCTTAAACGTTTCATTTTTTATCTCAATTAAACAATCCTCACTTTTATATTTTTTCTTTATTTCATGTTTTTTTCATTTTCATCTCAACCGAACAAACCATTAATATTTGAGAAGTTTTGGAAGTACTGCAGAACACAGTCATCCTTAAGCTTGTCCAGAGATTATCAATTGTAAGGTACGGTCATAACTCATAACTCATAAGTCATTGATATTGATAATTTGTTGCATTAGGTGTATGTATTCAACATTTCAAATCGAGAAAATAAATTTAATAAATATTTGAAGCCTGGAAAGAGAATAAAACATTAAGAAAAATAGAAGCTTTACGTTACTTAAAACAACATATAAAAAATGCCACGAGTTACTAAAAAAATATTTATCAAATATTATTATGATTGAATAAATTTTTCAAGTAGTAAAAAATAAAAACTTACCAAATATGTTTATCAATCATATTCATAAAATAATCTCATTCTAGTACTCAATTTTATGTTATTATTTTGTCTTATGTATTTTTTATTTATTAGAAGTAATCTTGTTCAAGTTGTACAAAATAACAATAAAATTTTATTGTAATTATATATTTAAGACTCAATCTCAAAAAATTTAATTAACCTAAAACAATCTCACATTAGTTTTTCCATGCATTTGATAGTTCTTAGGTAGATATTTAATATAATCAAATTCATTCTAATTAATTGATATATTTTTTTTCTGGATTAAAACTTGTTATGTAATGTAACAATACATAAATGATTATTGAAATTTTTTTTTATATTTATAACATATCAAAATCAAATTATTCATTATCTAAGATATCATATATATATATATATATATATAATAGTATTTTTAAATTTAAAAGTAATTGTTATCAAATTATTTAAATATACTCAAATATATATTGTTTTAGTTAAATACACTATTAATTAAAGTTAATTTTGACAAAATTAATGCATGGATAAATTGATACAAATAAGATATTGTTCAACCTTAACTAATGATTTTAAGGTTAAATTTTAAATGTACTTACCAAAAATCTGGAACTGAATGACGTTATGATTGACATAGCCAAGATAAGTTCCATGATTCTCTACTTTGGATTATAGTTACCTTTTATTAGGAGAATACGATGGGGAAACCTATAAAATAAATGACTCTAACGCTTAAGTAAGGATGTGAGTGAATTAAGAATGAACTGAAAATGGGAGATAGAACTTGATATTTATAGCGTTGGATGAGAGTTTTCAATCCTTGATTGCATGTGTTGTTATAATGACGTAACAATCTTATAGATAATTCATTGTTAGTAGATAGGTAGGTACCTACAACTTTTATAATTTAAATATATCTATATACATATTGTCGATTTATCGGTCCAATAGCCTGACTACTAAGGGGTTGTCTCCATACTCTGTAATAGGGTTGATAAGAAAAATTGACATGTATATTTTGATATCACGTCACTTATCACATCAATTTGTGAATTTTATACACTATATTAAATATGTAATTATATTAAATACTTAAAAGAAAAAATTTAATAAAAAATACGAGTGGTAAAAAAAAACATCAAATTTGGTAAAAATGTTATAAATAAATAAATAAATCAAGTTCATCTAACAAAAATATACAAACTGTAATCAACGTTGCATCTTTTGCCACTTGCCACTACCTGCTACTGCTAGTAACCTTTTACGAGAATTGAGGATTATTATCCAGCATATATGTTATCGATGGAACTAATCTCCAGAATTTGATCCTTTTAATCTCTCCCAGCTTTCCAAGGCAAATCAGTTTTGCACTCAATGAAAAGGAGGAGAGAAATTGGTCCCCTCGCCTTTGTTTTGTCTTGGGAGGATGGCCTAGTAGGCTATCGAAAAAAATCCTATGAGAAACTGTAAATACTGTACTATAATCCATATGATGCATCCCATAATAATTATTTTGTAAGAAAGAAAAATTTTGTTTTAAAATAATTATTAATTGAATTTTTAATGTAATATTAATTATTTTTCACTTATATTTCTTATAATATTAATTTATATAGATAATAAAGACTAAAAATTAATTAAATTAAATTATTATTCTTTTTCATTTATTTATTATTTTTTCTTAATCTATGTGAAATAATTTAAGATGATAATTAGTATATTAACCGGAGGGAGTAATTGTTAATTTTTCAGTGTTGAGAATATATGATATGAGAGAACACTCAGCACAAAGAGAAGTTAGGTTGTTTTATTTTACGCCATAAAAAATTGGAGTCTGTAACACTGTTCACGCTCGTTATTATCTTCTTTGGAATTCCTATATTTGTAACCAAGATGGGTGAAAATATTTTTATTTTATTTTCAGTCTAGAGTAATATTTCATATTTTAATCTGCATGTTAAGCCTTTCTCTTTTTGTTGTTAAATTTGAAATTTTGCTGCCAATACCTTTTTCGGCTCTTCGCTCTTCCTCAACAATTTGGGCCAAGTAAGATTCTACTTTCTAGATTTGGGGCCGGTCAGCTTCTTCGTCTCCACTTGCTGAACTTGTGGTCCACTTGGATTGGATTGGACTGCCCCGACAATATATCAGCCCATTAAAAATTTAGTTTACCTCGAGGAATTAAAATCTCTGCTTTTTTTTTTCAAAGGCATTAAATACAAACATTTTTTTGGTAAATTAAAATAATTTAATTTTTTTAGTGCAGGATAAATTATTATATTTTATTTTGAGTTCCTAATAAAAAAATTAACATTCAGTTTCTAATAAAAATTAAATTTTTGTTTCTGACCCTTATTATTTTATTTTAGTCCTTCATATATATATATATATATATATATATATATATATATATATATATATAATATTCTTTTGAATCCCCAAAAATATGTAGATCATTTATTAATATTTCTTATCAAATATTTTTTAAAGGGATCAATACAAAATTAACAAAATATTAATTCAATAGATTTGTATGATCATTCTCTATAAAAGCCCCTTTCCAATTTTTTTTTTAAAATTATCCAAAAATTTATGCATAATATAAACAAAAATTACCAAAATTTGGATCCATGAAATTATTAAAAAGAAACAAAAATATTTAACAATTAGGTGACTAATCATATAAAATTAATTCTGATACGAAATGTAAAATATATTCTTCAAGATACTAGAACACTAATTGAAATGCTTAATTGTTGAATATATATATAAACAATTTCTTAGAATCAAGATGCTATCCTAAACCTTCCTCGCCCTATTCCCATGCATCAATTTCTAGGTTATTTATGGGACAAATGGTAGAGTGAGCAATTGTTGAAAGTTATAACGATAAAATAATCTAGTCACATTGTTTATCAATCCTATACACCTTTTATGTGAGCTTAGTATTTAAACCAACATATTCCCCATATAAATTAATATTAGGTGTGCAAATTTCATTATCAAGTAATCACAATATTAAAGAACTTCTACCACGTAATAAATCAAAATATTAGCTTACAGCTTACAAAAATATATAGAAAACTAACAAAATTTATCATATAAATTCTTCAATACAACATACTTTTTAAATTATGGCTAGTCTTTTCTCATTTCTCATTTTTCGTAATCTATATTCTTATTTTATCATATGATATAATTAATGTGAGATATATAAGACAAAAATTATATACAATAGGTATTTTCTTTTCTAGAAAAAGAGAAGAGAAGAAAAGCAAAGAAAACGTGATTTCCTTCCTTCCAAATACATCTCAAGATAATGACAGGAAGAAAGTTCAGAATACTAATTTGATAACAAGAGCATTGAAAATTAGGTACCAAAATAATTAGTTAATTAAAAAAATAAAAGATCATGAAAAACTGAAAACCATAGCACCACCAGCAAGTGAGATGGAACACTGACAGCTCAACTATCTAAAAAAAATATCAAACTACATATCATTATCTTCTTTTATTAATGGTTTGTACTGGTGCATCTCATATGGTTAAGATTTCCTTTCTTCTATATATATATTAAGTTAGAGCGTATTCGTTGGAACTGCAACCATTGGTGGGTGCGGAAGTTTAAAATATTTTTATATTCAAGTGGCGCTAAACCTCTGTTTTTATTTTTGGTGCAACTAACGATCAATAAATTATGTGGTCATCAAGTTTGTCCTCAATAAATTCATAGCTCACCCATAATATAGATGCTTAATGCTAGCTAAACCTAATCTTTAAAGTTTATTGCTTCATTTCTTTTGAACGACAATCGTTTGCATTTAAATCTTCACGACTTCATAGTTAGTAATAAATAATAGCTATAAACTAAAAAAACTATAGCATACTGACTTTTGCTCAGTTATATATTTTGTTAGCAATCCACATCATATATTTTTACTCGTTAAAGAGGTAAAATTATATATTTTCTCTATTTCTAATTATAAAACTTTTTCAAAATTTTATTTATTTTTATAAGATGATTTTCTAATTTTTATATGTATTAATTATTTTTTAGATACTTTAATTTTAAAATGATATTACAAATAATAATTTTAGAATAATAATATAAATAATTAACAAGTTTAATATGATAATTAAATTAATTATTTTTTAAAAACATAAATTAGTTAAAAGAGTTTTATAATTATGGATTGCGGGAGTGTAACTTACAATCTCACAAAATACAAGCATGAGCGAAAAACAACAGTCAAGGTGGTCCTCAAAATGTTTGTAGATGAATCCAAAATACCTCATCAATAAACGATTTTTTTTACACTGAAACCTCATCAATAAACAATTGCCACCTTAGTACTTGTCGTTTGCTTCTAATGCTATACTATAAAATATTTTAAAATCTTTACTCTATCAATAAAAAAATTATATTACATTCTGGGATAGCTATAATTCTAATTTTTAATTAACCTTAAACTCTTTAGATTTTTATTTATCGACCAATTACTTTTATTATATTTATAGTTTTAATTGTTATATTTTTATACTGTTCTACCATTAATATTATTCTATGTATTTTTAAATTTTTAATTCACTTATATGTTTTTAAATAAATTTTATATATCAAGAAAATTTAGTTTAATTGGTTGAACATGGTGTATGGGTTATCATAATTTTTTTGAGACTGTCTTTGACAAATAAAAATAAATAAATTTTATAATAAGGTATTAATTATATTTTAATTTAAATAATACATAAATAAATAATAAATAAGAAATAAACTAAAATATAAAATCATGAAAAATTATATTTTTTATTAAATGTGTATTGTCTGATATTTAATTATTATTACTATTATTATTTAACTATTAAACTAACTAAATCATATTTTTTTAAATAAAAAAAAACTATACCAATATATAGTTAAAGGAAGTATTTTTTATCAAAGTCAAAGTAGATTCGGGTGGGAATCTGGGAGTTCAATATTCTTTGTCATGTCTAATTGCAACTCCGAAAGGCTACATCTCCTTAATTTTCACTTTTCTTATAAAGGATAAATGTTTCTTTTAAACATGAGGGAGGGAGGGACAATGAAGTAAAGTTGGCATTTTGTAAGTAGTTCTAATAAACAATGGTCCTTAAATAAACTGTTTAATAAATGTAATGCACAGTTATTATTTTTTTACCTATCAATCAACTTTAATTTAATTTTTTTTACTCTTTCACTTAAATTAAATAATTTTATTTTGTACTCTTTTCCTTCTTCACAGGCAAACACAATATTAGTAAGATTTTGTTGATGGAGTTAGTATTTATTAAACACTTCTCAAGTAATAAGTGCTTAAATAAGCACCAATTTTTTTTATCTTTTCTAATTATATAATAATATTAAAAATAACTAATAAATATTAATATATTAAAAATAAAAAAATGTAAATTAATTTAATAAAATATTTAAGTTGCTAAATTGAAAAAAAAATTATAAACAATAAAATTGAATGATATGTAATAATGATATTCAATTAAGATGTATGAAAAAAAAAATACTGAAATAGAGATAAATGAAAGAAAAAGAAAAAACAGAAGCTGTCAGGTCACAGACGCAGCTTTGTCATCTGCTTTTCCCGAGTTCGCTTCCAGGCCTCCCCTTTCGTAGTAATTTATTCAGCAGCTTACTCTTTGTTGCTCCGTCGCTCTTCCTCACATTCGATCTGAAATCTTTAAATAAAATTTAGAGTAAAGTATCCTCTCATCCTCTTATTTAAATTTCATTTTATATTTTTTTTCTTTTTACATCTTATAAAAAATACATTAATTATTTTGTTCACATTATATTAAATCTCTTCTATTTTAAACATTGTTTAATAATTTAATAGAAATTAAACGTATACTAATCATATGACTTTTAATAAAATTTTATGTCTAAAATATCATCTTTTTCCTCTTAACCGAAAAATATTTTAAAAAATATTGTTTCTTTTTGTTTTCTCTGTAATTGGACATGAATCCAACTTTTTGATACACGTGAACTTACCTTCTTGATATGCAATGTTAACACCATTCCTTATTCTTTTTCAATTTTTTAGTTCAATTATTTTCTCTGATTGAATATGATCATTTGTTTCAAATTTAGTATTTTGCTCTTACATTTGTATTTTTAACTCATTTCTTTGAAATATTTTTTTTATGATAAGGTGTTTAATATAATGTCAACATCAAGAACTGCAAGACACATCATAATGTTAAACTGAAAATATTGAGTAATTCAGTTTAATTTATTTATCACTCGTCCAATTTCATCTGGAAAATTATATATTTCATTTTCCTTAATGATGTAAGACACGATTATTTAAAACAGCGGACATAATTAAATTGCTTTGATACATTGATTTTAATTTCAAAATCAGTTTCGTTGGATAGTCACCAATAAAATATTTTTTTAAATGAAGATTGATAAAAATTCAAATAGTAGAATGTAAAAGAAATGTTATTTTCATTGGGGAACAGAGACAAAATTATATTTTACTATGAATTTGATTATTTGTTCATTATCTTTCATTGTGTTCTTGAAAATTCCTTGTAAGTAATTATTATTATATTAATAAATTGTCAATAATGTTTACAATGCAAAATTGAGTATAAAACAATATCAGATAATGATAGAGGAAGAGGAACAATGGATAACTCGTGAACTGGAAGAGGAAATGTAAGAACTCGCGAATGATGAAGATGAATGAAACTTGAACGTTGTGAGAGGAAGATGAAGAGGAACTCGCACCTTATGGACGCTAAAGAATAACTCACCAATAAGAAGAAGATGAATAGTACTCTTAAATGGGGAAGAGGAATTGAACGTGGACCTTGAGTTCTGAAACTATTTGGGAGGGAATAATTTAGATTTTACAATTAAGATATAAGGACAATTTCATCAGCTCACATATTTTATTAACGTTAGTTAACAATATTAATAAAATGAGACAAAAGTAATGTAAAAAAAAGGAGAAGTATAAGTTAAAATTTGAGCAAAATAGATGTGAGTATAAAATTTAAAGAAAATAATGTTTTATTTTAATTTAGTTTAACTATTTATTTATTTCTATATTTCTATTAACTTTTCATTTTACTTTAGTCTTTAATTTAAAAATTGTACATTTAATCTATATACGAGTAATTTTAATGTTTTAATACTTGTTAGATTTTTAATGTGTAAAATTGTTATAAAATACAGTCATATAAAGACTAAATCATAAAATATATAAAGAGCACTAATTAATAAGTTTTTTTTATATATGAACATTAAGTTCATATTTTATTTTATTTTATATATTTTAATAGCATTTTAATTAATTAATTAATTATTTTTCATATTTTATGAGAATAAGATATTTAATTATTTTTTATACTTTTATAGCATTTTTACATGATTAATCTTATTGTATACTCCTTCAAGTATTTTATACAAGATTTAAATTAGATGTTTGACTTAATATTTTTTTATAATATTCAATCTAAAACATCTTCTATTATTTTTCTTAAGAATAATCTTAATTATGAATTCTTTTTTAATTAAATAAATTATAAATAAAATATAATAGTATTTTAAAAAAATTAGAAGTCTAACTTTATCTTGTCATATAAAAATATATTTTAAAACCTTAATTTTATTATTCAGAAGCATAATTAATAAAAATTAGATCAATAAATATATTAATAATGTGACAGATTAAAAGTTTTAAAACTAATAAAAATATTTGAAAATAATTAGAGTATGATCCATTAATATTAGGAGTAATTTTAAAAATATATAAATTAAAAAAAATTAATACAAAATTAATACTATGAACTTAATTATTATTTCTAGTTTTGATAAATTAATTAATTATGTCTTATAAAAGAAGACACGGGTATTTATGTTTCTTTCCATTAAAAAAACATGGATAAATGATTTATTTGGTTCCTGAAAAATGTACTGGTAGTCAATTTAGTTTTTGGATTTTGGAAATCATCAATTTAGTACACAAATATATGAATATTTGTTAAACTCTTGGCAAGCGTATCAATTATCGTTGCAGGTTATAGAATTTATAAGAGATTATCTCTACAAGGATTTGAGTTACTCAGTTAATCCAAATAAAACTTAACAGTACAACGAGTGTTAGTGGAGTTTCATGTATTTGTGAAATAACATAAATTATGAAATTTAAAGAAAAAGCGGAAATAATAGATTTAGTACTTTGGAATTGCGGAAAATTACGGAAACTAATAAAATGAGTTTAATTAATTCAAGAAAAGTGTAGGATTAGATTTCATCGATCATACCCTTAATATTCAATTAATATTACCATACGTAAATTATTTTCTATTATTATTGATGCACACATAAAATTATCCCAATTGATCCATCGCATTTGTAAATTCAAAAAAGGAAGAAGTTATAACAAAAATACGTAGTATTGTAATATTTGTCCTATATGTGCAAATCCAAATCAGGCAGATCTTTACTCAGAGTAGAAAAGAAACCTAAAAGAATTGAAAAAGTCCATTTAGAAACAAGAAAATTACATTGTGATTGGGCTTCGATCTCAATGAAAGCAATACATCAATGAGAAGATAGTTCAATAAATTGAGCATATTATTCTTTTTTCTTTAAAAGTTCGAAGAAGTCCATTATGAAAAGAGAAAGAGGTTTAAAATCGACACATTGATTCCTTTTTTGATTATATGATTTTTGGTGAACTGTATGCATCAAAAGGTGCATGTACGGTTGAGAATTCTAATAATATTTATCAAATATTGATCCCTCGCATATGAAATAAATACCCCAGCATTACAATCATAATCGCATGTTATTTGCAATCTAAACGTTATGCTTTATTCCTAGCAATGTAACGTAAAAAGTAAAATTATTTAGTTCAAGTTTTAAGAGTACTTTCCAGTTAAACTTAGAACCCTATTTCATGAAACTAGTGATCAATTAGAATTAAACATTAAGTACAGAATGAAATTACCAATCATAAATAGAAAAGATTCATGCATAAATAAATATTAAAAGAGATACTTAAGGGTAGAAGATTACATCCAATCCTTAGAGAAGTTAGCCTATCATTGTGGAGAGCACAAGATCAACTGAATACATGATGAAGAGGCGATCTCCGAATCACTCCAGCAGAGTTTTCTCATCAATTTCTCACTTTCTCTCACTCTCTCTAGGCTCCTTAGGCTTGCTAGTTCGTGTTTTCACTCAAGGTGGTCTTCCATGGATGCTTTTGGACCACCCCTGCATGGCTTTATATAGGATTTGGAAGCTGGTGATGTTCACTCGCCCAAGCGAGTGTTTTGTGCTTGTTTAACTCGCCTGGGCGAACTTAATGCTTCTTGCTGATGACTCCATTCGCCCAGGTGACCAAAATGTGCTATTTTCACTCTCCTGGAAGAGTTAAAACATCTTTCTAGAAACCTCCACTTGCTCAGGCGACCACTTTGTGTATAAATCACTCGCCCAAGTGAGTTAAAGCCTAAATAAGTTGGCCTGAGCGAGTTTTGGATCATTTTTGCTTCAGAAAATGTTTTTTTTTGCCCCTTTTTGCCTTTTTTTTTGCTTTGGATGCATTGATACACTTGATAACTATTAAAATACCAAATTTGATTGAATTAAGCTTCCAAAATGTGAAAAACATAATTTATATAAGTAAAAAATACAAATCAACTAGGTTTAGAGCAAGTTTATAAGAAAATCTTTTTAAATCAAAAGATAAGTGTTAACATTAGAATCCCTAAATTAATTAAAATATGACACTTATCAATATTACAACAAATTAATCATATCATTAAGCCAACATCATTTCTTTTCATGTTAATGCATAATTGACATGTTGTTACTAAAGAGGGAAATCTACACATGTAAGAGATTTTCCATGTCAGTGCACCATATTTTGGACTAAATTGTTAATGAAAAATGTTATATTTTTATTGTTGCATCTAATGTTAATGAAGGTAACAACTCTTTGAGTAGGAAATATAAAGAAGTTTCTTCTTCTTCTTGTCGTTCAATAAGCTTCTAGTTCGATTCTCCTTCGTCCTTCGTCTTCTCTAATTTAAAGCACACTGACCAATGCATTGGTCCTAAACCATGTTGAATGGGTGGTAGGTCAGACTCAACAAAAGCTACAAATATGAAGAAAATAAAAAGTAAATGCAAGTATGCTTCTTCTTCACACGACAATGATGGTAATGTTGTTTATTGTAATTGCAAAATGAGGATTATGATTCTAACTTCAAAACAGCTAAGAATCTAGGGAAGTTGTTTTACACATGTTCATTGCTAAAGTTTTGGGAATTTTGATATGAATGTCTTTGGTTACCTCCTTGATTTTTACTTTTTTGTTTTATAATATTTTACTTTTAAAAAAATCAAAATAATGGATCATGTAATTACTTTGAATGGGTTCATATTGGTGATGATAAGAAGTGGAATGAAGACCTTTTGGTGAATATTATGTTGTTAGTCTCTAAAGTGAAGATTTTGAAGAAGTATCATTTTTGTTTAGTTTTTCTTATGTATTTGTTGAATGATATGTTATCCGTTATGGTTAGGTGCTCAAAATGTGTTGTGACTCCATGAATAATGTTATGTAGTGTTGTATTCAGCTTAACAGAAAGAATATTCCATTGATTTCAATTTCAAAGTTTAGGTAGGATTGTAATTGTGTTTTTTTTAGAATGAAGGTGGCCTGACAGATGAAAATAAAATGAAATTGGTTGAAAAAAAATTAACTTTTGCAAGTAACTATCAAAATGGTCTCGTGCATTTGAAACTCAATGTCAAAATGATCTTAATAAAATATAGCTATTTGATAAAATAGTCCACTTGATTAATAAATGTGTATACACACAAATTTGTTGTTCGTCTTCAACGAATTGTTGTCTTTTGTCTTCATACAACGGCCAAAAAGCATTGACGCCGACCATAGACACATCGTCATTGTTCGTTATTCACATTGCAAAACACAAAAGGAGGAACGACCAAACTTTCTTTTATTATTATGAATGTTAACAATGAGTCAACGACCTTATGTGAATGGAGAGATTAAGAGATAAAAATAAAAGAGAAAGCATTTCATTGACAAATTGGTCATCTTGAGTTGGCACAATGTGTTCGTCACATAGATTTATCTTGTAAGTATTTATCACATCATCATTAATATTAAAAGAAATGATGTTGACCTAAGTAGGATTAGTTCATGACAATATTTAGACATTTATAAACTAAATTGATAGTTTTCAAAATTGAGAAATAAAATTAACACCAAATATATGTTAGAAGGACCAAATACATCATTTACCCTAAAAATATGGAGTGAGAACATGATTAGTTATTAGTTACCCAAGCTCAAATTACCCTTCTCTCTTTAGCTTCCCCATGTCTCCGTCTATGTAAAATCATTGTTCCAATCTCGGGGGTTATAAACACAAGCCGAAAACGAGAGAATACAAGTGTCTGCTCTTCCATCCTACTTCACCCTCTCACAATAAAATCATTGCAATAGAGCAGTCCTCAAGCTCAGCTTTTTCCCTTAAATAATATCTGAATTTCCCGGCTGTGCTTCACAACCCCCCTTGCTTGCGTGAGTGGAAATGCAAGAAGCAGGGTTGGGAATGGGAATGATGAGAGGAGAAGTATCCGCCGCCGGCGACCACCACCACCACCACCGTCAAGTGAAGGCGGAGATAGCCACCCACCCACTCTATGAACAGCTTCTGTCTGCACACGTGTCATGCCTCCGCGTGGCCACACCCATCGATCAGTTGCCGCTCATCGACGGACAGTTATCGCAGTCCCACCATCTTCTCCGCTCTTATGCCTCACACCATTCCCATTCCCTCTCGCCCCATGACCGCCAAGAACTTGACAACTTCATGGTACATTTTTCCCCCGACTTCTCATCTCCTTTTTATCCTTATATTCCTATTTATAATTATAAAAATAAAAACTTTGAGACTCTAATTTCATTTAAAAAGATATATGAGCAATTAGTGTGAAGATATATATATATATATATATATATATATATATATTTTTTTTTTTTTTTTAATTTTTTATAAATTATTTTTATATGTAAACAAAGATTTATCCGTTTGAGAAGATGGAACTCATTTTACAAGAATATAAATTTGAATTTTATATATATGAATATTTTTTGGTCTTGAGACATGTTTATGGTGAATTCTCATACCTAATTTATCCAAACTTTTACTAAAAATACTGTGTATAAAAAGTAATTTATGAATTAATTTTATATAAGAAATATTCTAAGAATTAAACGTGATATTATAAAAATATTATTACTTAGAATGTTGCCAATTATCTCGGTACATTTTCTCTTTTAGCTTCAATTCTTCAGAATTTATTTGTTTATGGCAACAAAGTGCAATAATAAAAGTTCACCAATTGATGTGAACTTTATGATTATTGTGACAATTTAATTATTACTGCAGGCACAATATTTGATCGTGTTATGTACGTTCAAAGAGCAGCTTCAGCAACATGTCAGGGTTCATGCCGTGGAGGCTGTGATGGCCTGCCGTGATATTGAAAGTACCTTGCAAGCTTTGACAGGTACTCTCTTTCGTTGATTTGTTCTCTATGCAGTAAATATTTATTATGATTCACAACATCCTCTCAGGAATTTTCCTGTTCAATTTAGTTTTTATTTGTTTTCTGACTCTTTTGTTGGCTTTAATTATTATGCGAACAAGGGAAAGGCATAACTTAATTTATAACATCATCACTAGTGTATTAATTAAAAGCAAATAAAATCGTTAGGCATGCAAGCTATTTCGGGTATGTGGTGCGGTTTCTTTTGGTTATTTCTTTCTTGTCTTCGAAGCGATTTGAGAAAAAGGAAAGATGCTGTGCAATACTAGCATTAACCGATGTGTTTTCTGGGTCGGTTTAGGCTAATATTAAGAGGAATTGAGAGTGGTTGTGTTACTACCAGTTGTCTAGAGAATTATATAGAACTAGGAATATAAAGAGTGGGTTAGTTTGGTGGAGGGTGGTACTCTCGCCCACCATGCCATTGGCAACAACAACCTCTGACGCCGTAATTAACCAACTATTTTTTTGTTCAGAAATCGAACCGTTATATTTGTATAATGTTTCTAGTATTAAAAACTTTGAATCGTATATATAATTATAATTATTTTTTATCGATAAATATTGATGGATAATTTTTTGTTAACGGGAGAAATCCAATTCTTGTATATATAATGATTTAATTTCAGAAAATAAATAGATAATGATACAAAGTTAGTGGCAAGATTAAGTGGAATCTCAATCAATTCTTTTATTTAGAAGATTCGAACTAATATCAAGACTTTTTTTTTTAAAGAATTTAAGTTTATTTCTACTGATATTAACGTATTAATAATATAAAGTGAGTATAAAATTGGAGTGTGAAAATTTTTAAATTGTTCATTTTATAATAAAATGGGTTAAGTTTAAAAGTATACCGGTCAAAATAGTGACTAAACTTATACTGTCAATTGATAATATTTTCGACAACAATTAATGACAATTTTTAGTATTCATGATCAAAAGGTAGGGTATTTTGGTAATCCTAAACAAAAATCTAGATAGTTATAGAAAAAAAAATCAAATTTATTTTAATATTATAGTCATATTCTAAGTGTAAAATAAGTATTGTTTTTGCAATTGTATTTTGGCTTAAAATGAAATTCAGGTTAGTTTGATGTCATGGGGGGCATTTTGATAATTTTAAGATTTTGGTCTAGAAAAACATTTAATTTTCATATTTGAATATATAGTACTTGATAATCTGAAGTCAATAGTGTGTTAGAATCATCAAACTCAAATTAGAGTGCTTCATACTAGTCCCTATTGACATGAATGCAAGAAGAAAAATAAAAAAGATATATTTTCTTCATTGTCATTTTGGGATGCAAGAAGAAATAATTAAAAAATATATTATTATCACTTTGGTCTATGAAAATTTTATTTTAGTTTTTATTGATGTGAACGTCACATGACATGCCAACATGAATATGACATGACACGATACTTAACATGCCACTTCATCATTTGTTAATAGTGGCACTAAAGATCCTAATGATTGACTAATTTGATTGATAAAATGCAATTTTGGGAATGTTTTTGCTAGTTTACTGCTTGTAGGGAGAGAAAGAAATATTACTAGTGGTAGGTTTGAAAAATAATATATAGAAATTTATGACATTTATTGTTATCAATTAAACAGGAAGAAATATTAATTATAATTGATATAGGTTTAATTTAGTAAAGTTTTTAACAAATACCCATGAAAAAAATAAGTAGAAAAAATAAATTAAACCACTTTGTGAGAATAAGATAATTTGGAAAAAAGTTGAATAAGTTAGTTGAAAAAAAGTTAAAAAGCATGTAAATTAATTTTAATTTATGGAAAAAGTTTTATATATTTTATTATTATAAGAAATAAGAAGTTTCATCATCCCTTGTTCAATAATCGTTTGAAGACTAATTTGATTGGGACTAGTGTTGGAGGAAGCATGAAACTCTTCACTCTTGTGAGAGGTGGAAAAGTCTGAGATAACAACTGATAATAAGGTCACTAGTGCCATAGAAAGGCAACCTCAAACATTGTCGCTTCCACTACTAGGGAAGCCTCAGTCTCATTTGAGGCTATTAGAGATTAGGATAATTTCGTCTTAAAAATCGCCTTTAAATATTTTTAAATAAAATTAATTAGACAATGTTAATTAAAGTGAGTTATAAATGGTTTAAAGTTGACTTATAGTTTGGCAGGAGCATTTACAACCTCTTTGGACCCTTTCTTAGTGTGAGGAGTTTGAAACCAAGTTAATGAAGACCTCTCTCTCGAGTTGTCTCACTTGTAATTGTAACAATGATTGTAATTTTCATACCATTCTTTACACTATCGTCAATATAAAAATAAAAGTAAAGAAGATGAGGTGAAATTGTTGTAGTTGATTCGTTAATTTTCAACTTCTAATAAAGACATCCACGAAGGGGACCATATTACTACTTTTCATAGCAATACTTATTTAAAATGAGTTATAATCTTTTGTCATATTAAGGCAGGTTCTAAAGAGTTCGTGCAATGTGTAGTGTTTATTACCTCAAAACTAGCATATCTTGACCTTTAGTATTGAGATTAGTTGCATCAATAGTTCATCTTTAATATTCCACGGCTAGTTAATGCTGATCATACAAGTATGTATGTGCTCAAATCTTGTTATTAAAAACAAAAAATTGGAACACTTTTTTCCCCTAAACTTTTTCAAACTCAATCTATCTGATTCACTATGTGACTCAGGAGTCAGTTTAGGAGAAGGAACAGGTGCAACAATGTCAGATGATGAAGATGATTTGCAGATGGATGGCTCTTTAGATCAGTCTAGCGCTGACGGGCATGACATGATGGGATTTGGTCCATTGCTTCCTACAGAATCTGAAAGGTCCCTGATGGAAAGAGTTCGTCAGGAGCTTAAGATTGAGCTCAAGCAGGTCATTCTTAAAAGTCAATAATAAGTGTGCATGCTTTAGTGCAAGTGTGTCATTGTCATTGACAATTTCTTATTTCCTTGGCTTTGAATCACAAACCATATTTAGTATCTTATTTCTGCAGGGTTTTAAGTCAAGAATTGAAGATGTTAGGGAGGAAATATTAAGGAAGCGGAGAGCTGGGAAATTACCAGGTGACACAACATCGGTTTTAAAGGCCTGGTGGCAGCAACATGCTAAGTGGCCCTACCCAACTGTAAGTAATGAGTAAACCATATTTATTATTTCTCTCCCTTTATCTTTCATCAATCTTATAATTTATTTGTGTGTTTTGGTGAAACCAAAACTAGACTATTAAGATTTATTGTAGCTGCTGCATACCTTACATACACATTCACAAAAAACATGTTTATTCTAAGTTAACAACAACAGTAACAACAGCAAAATCCTTATCACACTAAGTGAGGTCAGCTAGCCAGTGGAGTAGCTCTAACTCATTGAACATTGTACTTGAACCATACAACGAGTTACTTCCAAGTAATGACCTAAAATTAGTAAAAATCTGTCGTGAGTGATTCAATTTCAACATGTTGACCTTGACCAAATTTTATATATGGTGGTTGCCAAGGGCCTAATAACCCTTCTCCTTTAGTCGGGCTTGGGACTGACTATGAAACTATAAGCAGAGTTGTTTCTCATAAGTTAACGAGTGATAAATTATGCTGTGAAGAATTCATTCTATTAAGATCCAGCTAATTAGTGTGACGTACGTATGCTTCATAATTGGTGGTCATTAATATTATTGACATTGTGCAAACCAAATCATAGTGTCTTCTAGGTTTTAGCTTGCGACACACTGATCATTTGATGATATGGTACCTCTGGCTTAACTAGATTGTCGCTAAATTGTTATTCTTTCAGGAAGATGACAAGGCAAAACTTGTGGAAGAGACAGGGTTGCAGCTGAAGCAAATCAATAATTGGTTCATCAATCAAAGGAAACGCAACTGGCACAGCAACTCTCAATCGGTTAACTCTCTGAAATCCAAGCGCAAGAGGTAGAGAGATTTAGTTCCTACCTGGTTGGAACAGATATAGCAACATTTATGTATATAGACTTTTAATTACTTTATGCTAATTGCTGACAGAGAGTATGCCCACTAAGGATTCCAGTCTGGTGCAGAGGATAATAGGTGATGCACTACAACATAAGATGGCTTACAAAACTGATGGTTGAAAATTCATGGAATACATAACGGATACAAACTATTCTTCTTGTTGCATGGTTGCCTCCATTTCTTTCAAGTGTTTTTTATTTGTAAATTTGTCTGCTATGATTTGACTGACTGAAGAAGTATTTTTAGCAGCTGAAAGCCTGAAAGTGTTTCCTATACTTGATATGTTTGCATGTACTATAATGTAAATTTTGTGTTGTACTTAATATCAGTTGCATTTACAAGTACTAACATCTTCATCCTTTGGAGGAGATAACTATAATTTGTGAGGATGCAAACAAAGGAATTTTAAAGGACGAATCGACTAGTGAAATCAAAGCGTTTTGGTTTACCCGGTCAGCTGTTACATTGAGATACAGATATTTATCAGATATGTAAAAGCCGAGACAACCAATTAAGCATGATAAAACTTCTACTAAGAATTACAGGGATCATACAGGGTGAAAAAGACGATATCTGAGAATTTAAAGATGGAATGTTCTGCTTTTAACCTTGAAACTTGTTTTTAAAATTCAGGAAATTGTTAGTCAAGTGACAGTAAAAATAGATTTAAAAGAGAGAAATGCAGATTACTTTTACCAAGTAAGTTTGATCCTCTTTCGTGACAGAAGTTAAAGAACTATCTCTTATGGAATACAAAATGTAAATTGTAAAACGAATAAGAGATAGAAAGACAAACAAAGATAATAACGTGGATCTAAATTCCAAAATATAAATATATATTACCAGGCATGGTAACCGGTTTTCTTCTGTTTCGTTTGATGGGATATATATATATACGGTCAATTTGATGACAATAATTTTGGTTGGCTTAAGCCTACCACAGTGGTTTGTCGGTGGAAACAACAGAATGTGATTCCGAGGTTTATGGCACTGCTGCTTTGGTCTACTTGTTCCTAATTCTGGGGGTTGATGTTTGATGTGTATATTTTACTGGTCGATTTAACACTCCATCTTTTGATGCATGCTGTAAAAAGAACAGAGAGATATAAAATAAAAAACTAAAAGAGAAAAAAGTGAGAAATATAACAGATAATGAGATGAAACATGAAAAAGGAAAGAGAGAAAATGAGGTGAAGAAAAAGTAGAACTACTATTCAAATATATGAATATGATTATTAATGACAAAATTAGTAGTCATTAACTGTGACCAAGCAAGTGTTTGTAGGTTGACTGGTTGAGATCACTTTGAAGAAAAATTATTAGGTGATTTAGGTAGCCACCATTTCATATGATTATTGGTGGAAATCATACATGACATGCGATTCTGAACCACCTAATAATCTTTCCACCTTGAATGAGCAGCTTATAAGGAAATTGAAACAATTGACAAGTCACGAAAATTAACATCAGCGCTAAATGATTTTCCTTAACTTGCAATTTTTCTTTTCGTATTTTATAATTGACCCTCAGTTTTGTCTTTAAAAAAATCAAAAATCATACTGAAGAATTTGGTACCATCTAGCAAAAATCTGGTACCATCATACTGAAGAATTTGTTACATCCCTCAAATCCACGTAACTAGAAAATTGAAACAAAGCTTACTGGTGTACTGTGTATATCGTCGTTCCTCTGTGGCTTACTTACTAGAGCTACTAGTGTATCACTAGTAAAGCTACTCAGCTGATTCTCGTTTTCAATTGGAAATATGCCACAAATGATGAGGCATAAACATGTTTGTGGCAAGAAAAATATTTGGATAGTTGGTATGTGTTGGATATTTGGATAGTTAGTAGTGCCTCTTCATAAGTGTGAGGCACATAATTGTTTGAGTCAAGTGATAATAAACTTATTATATATATTTTGAGATTATAGAATAATATAAAATTATTTTACTGTTTATAACTTATATTCTCTTAAAATATTTATAAGAATATATAAAAAAGTTATGTTTAAAATTTTCATGAAAGATTTAAATATTTTTGTTATCTTGAAATATAATGTAATAAAATAATTCAATTATTTTACCTGTATATTGTAATTTTTTTTAACATTAGAATATCTAAAGGTTATAAACAACATTTTGAATACTTTTAAATATAAAATTAATTACATTAGATATTCTTTGTATAACTAAGTCTTGTATACGGTTTATGAGACTTTGTCCAACAGTATTCAACTGAATCAAATGTAATATACGTTCCTAACTCTATCCGAGGGATTCTTATTGACAGGACTCTCTTCTCTCATAACGGTTGCCCCCCTCCTCTTTATTACTTGTTAATCCCACTATTATTGTTGTCTCATAATGGTGCTTTTTTAATGATTATTTGACCTCATAAAGAGTGGGGTTACGGGAGTGATGTGAGTTACTATTTCTCAACCGTTTACATCTTACCACAATGAAACAAGCGAACATGGACGTAAAACAATAGTAACAGCTATGGATAGGTAGATGTGATTGAAACAGTACATATTTCTTTAGTCTCAAATGCTTAAGTATAAAGAGGTTTGAAGACATAAATGGTCGACAAGTGACCACCAAAACGCTACATATATAAATTATTGAAATCAAATATTGCTTAAAATAAATAAATCATTATTTTCAAGATATCGTTATAATATTTCAGGCATTCCATATATAATGTTTCACAATTTTTTTCAGTAAAAGATGTGGTTATAATAAATTTTCAATTGAACAAATAGATAAATCTATAGTATTACCAAATAAGAAGACTATAAATTTGAACATGTTATTCAAAATTGAGAGTGTCATCAAAAAAATGTTAATGTATGAAAGACTAGTATAATTTTAGCTATATGAATAAATACTACATGAGACAACATAAATTTATAATCAATTAGATTCCTTTAAAAAGAATCTATAACCAATTAGCTATTAAGACATTAATAAAAATTGTATTGATTTAAATTTTATTTATTTATCCTTTATCATTGATTACTAACAGTGATGGAAAGACAGTCTTAAAAATCTTATAAATCGCAATGTTTTTACATAGTTTTTTAAATTTCAAAATACTCGGGCTTCCGTATATACTTTTTTGTCATTGTGCAAGTAGTTATACTCTTCGAGAGCAATTTTGCAAAAATATAAATGAGTGAAAAATTAAAACGGAATATTCAATATTGTGTGTTCAATTGAGGCACACATGCGTGGCAAATAAATGGGGCCAGGGACGAGGTAGAGGCATACAAGACAGCAGAGCAGAGATCTAGCGTCGCGCCTAGCGTATTCTCTTACTCTTTCTTTCTTTCACTGTCACAGAGACACATCCATGGGCTTCCCCTCCAACGGCGCCTCCTCGGCCCAGCCCCTAAACTTCCTCATCTACGGCCGCACGGGCTGGATTGGCGGCCTCCTCGGCTCCCTCTGCCGGGCCCAGGGAATCTCCTTCCAGTACGGCTCGGGCCGCCTCCAGAACCGGGCCTCCCTTGAAGCCGACATAGCCCAGCTCAAGCCCACCCACGTCTTCAACGCCGCCGGCGTCACGGGCCGCCCCAACGTCGACTGGTGCGAGTCCCACAAAGTCGAGACCATCCGAACCAACGTCGTCGGAACCCTCACTCTCGCCGACGTCTGCCGCGACCACGGCCTCATTCTCATCAACTACGCCACCGGCTGCATTTTCGAGTACGATTCCGATCACCCCCTCGGATCCGGTATTGGCTTCAAAGAAACCGACACTCCCAATTTCACCGGTTCTTTTTACTCCAAGACCAAGGCAATGGTACGAGTATAAAAAGATGCCACAATTTATTTATTTTTGTCGGAAAATGTTAATTGTTATTTTTTTAATCTGTGCCAATCAAATTCAGATTTACAATAACTCCCTTGAAATGTTAGTTTAGTTGATGTTAGTTTGAGAGATTTGAAGCTACGACATCTCCCTCCTTCTTTCCACCACCAAACTATCCTTATAACTCTAAAAAGGAACACAATTTGTATAATAATTCAGATCTGTTACATGTATTACCATGTTTCTGCAGGTAGAGGATCTGCTGAAGAACTATGATAATGTGTGTACATTGCGAGTGAGGATGCCTATCTCATCTGATTTATCGAACCCGCGCAATTTTATCACTAAGATCACTCGATATGAGAAGGTTGTGGATATTCCGAATTCGATGACTATATTGGATGAACTGCTTCCAATCTCCATTGAGATGGGGAAGAGGAATCTGACTGGGATCTGGAACTTTACTAACCCTGGAGTGGTTAGTCACAATGAAATCTTGGAGATGTACAGAGATTATGTTGACCCGAACTTCACCTGGAAGAACTTCACTCTTGAGGAACAGGCGAAGGTGATTGTTGCTCCCAGGAGCAACAATGAGCTTGACACCGCGAAATTGAAGACGGAATTTCCAGAGCTGTTGTCTATTAAAGATTCTCTTATTAAGTATGTCTTCGAGCCAAACCAGAAGGTTAAAGCTCAAGTATAAATGTTCAAGGTTTTCTCATTTTTATCATCATTATTATTGTCCTCATTGATTTAAGTGTGTGTGGATTTTGTGTAGATGTCACTCTCCCCTTCTTATTTTTATTTGAATGTTGTAATTTTACCGCTCGTGATTGAATAAATTAGCTTTTAAGTTACTTAGAAACAGCGAATTTTCGCATGATGTCTCTCTCTTCTTATCGTGTTTAAGTGCATCTGAGTTTGAGTATGAAGATATCAAGGAGTTGGCGGTTATAGTTTTTCACATTCCAAATCTGATTTTGTACTTTCCAACGGGCTGTCAAACACACAAACTTAAGGATTGTAATCATAGTAAGATGACCAAAAGAAACGTTGGTACTGCCTTCAAAATTTGAAAACCAATAGTTGATACTTGATAATGCCCATAAATATTGAGGTTTATAATGGTTACATTACACATTGCGTGCTCCCCATGTGGAATATCATTTTCTGCGGTAAGATTTGGAAATCTTCAGTCCCATAATAACATAACATGACGAGTGAAAAATACCCTATTCTTATGATCTTTATATTCTTTCGTGTTCCATAAGGGTGATGATGCTTGTCGGGACAGTCTCACGGGATTTGTTACTGAGAAAGTGAGAAAGGACAAACCATTCAAAAAGCTAGCAAGTCGGGCCAGTAGGAAGCTCCTGCACACCTTAATGCTCAATAGTGTTATTCAATGGAAAATATAAAGTGAGTTGGATAAGGGAGAAGGAAAAAGAAAAAATGTTGCAAGTTTAATTTTCATTACTAATAAAAATTAACATTCAAATAAATTAATATTTTTCTGTAAAAAAAGAAAATAGTGATATTTGGTTATAACTTATCAGTTCAAAGTTCAGAACAAATAAGCCCATTGTCAATGCCAATGATACAGGGTTCCCAAACATGGTTTAACCCGTCACCAAATGTCCACGATTTTCGTTTCTAATTATATTCACACTTCATTCTTTTTAGATTATCATTAGTAAAGTTACGAACATTTCCTGATTTAAATTCACTTGGGGCATTTCATACCCCTTTCTTCACTCCCACTCCCGAATATATTTCTATTGTGAGAGACTAATGTCTCAAAGTATCATAAGGGGTTAAATCAGCGTCCTTTCCACCATTTTTTTTCCTATACACGTGAACATTAAAATTAAATCAAAGGTTACGTCTTTAAGAAAACTCAGTTTTTCAACCAAAACAACACGTTCGTATATGTTCGCCAGTTTTGACTTACAACATTATGCAGACCTTAAAACCTTTTTTTTATTTTTTTTTCACTTTCAATTGTCGACGTGTATTAATATTTAAATTGAATGAATGATGCACGTGTAAGAAAATAAATTAAAGAAAAAAATCATGTTTAAAAAATCTAATTAAATTTTCTCGTAAAGACGTAATCAATTTCAGGAAACGAAGGCATAATTTGCTATTTTACGCACATGAACAGATTTATACTCGTGTAAAGATTTAAAAAAATTATTTTAGTGATTCTGTTTTATCCACTATGAAGTCATTCCATTTTTGTTTATCACTCATAATGGAAACCAATGTTATGAAGTTCTGAACACAACGACTTGATCGAAGTATTGGATGAATGAATTATTGGTTTAAATGTTTACTAATAAACTATCGATTATAGAGTAAGTTGACGAGGCTCAATCACTTCTTGTGCTTTTCATTTGGGTCATTAGGTCAATCCCCCCGCCCAAACAACTAGCATTGTGCGCATGAAATCAGGGAAAACATAAAAAATGTATAAGTAACTTGATTCAACAAGGTAAAAAGAGCTGAAAAACACATCCTATTTAGAAGGCCATTCCAGGAGGGATTTGTATGAAGATAGAAGAGTAAATAATAAAGAATGAGAAGACCAAAAAGAGTTCCCATACAAAGTTAAGTATAAGAGAACTCAGCTTAAAGGGGGATCTGTTGTGTAATTTACCTCACATTGCTGAAGTCAAAAGAAGCCTAAGAAAGGGTTTCTTATATAAATAAGAGGAGTCAACAGACTCTGACACTTTTTAAGTACAAAATTTCTTAGAACATCGACAATGCTTATATTAAGCAATTCATTTATGAGAGAAGCCCAATATTAGGCTTCGAAGAAGGAAGACAACCCATCTGGGCCCCGTTTTATTTTGCTCCGGGCCCATTAGCAACGTAGAACATTTTTATTTTCCTGACTCCTCAAAAAACACGCGGACAAGTTATTTTATTACGCCCATTATTGTCACCGTAATTGACATTTGACTGTTGAGTTTAAAAACATGGACAATGTTTCCGTCACGCAATAATTAACAGAAATACAGCATATAATCGAGATTACCTAAAAAAAAAAAAGAAAAATAAAAATCGGGTTCGATTGACTTTAGAATTTGGATATCCACAGAATATATTCTCTATTCATAACTATGGGTATGCCGATTGATATGACAGAAATTGAACTTGAAGACTACATAAGCAATGACAACACATATATTATTTAACCCACAAAAAAATACAAATATTATTTACTTTTGCTTTTGTTTGTATTTTTATGATAATAATTACTATTATTATTTTTTTAAAAATTAATGGGCCAAGTAAAATAATAAAACAATAACACAAAAAGAAATTTAATTTAATGAAATAAATGTAATTAAATGCTTTTATAAATAAATTTATAGTTTTACTATTATTTTAATCATTTTTAATGATATATTTTTGGTATTATTTATTATTTTAAAGTAATATGATACTATAATTATTGATACTATTTTCTTTTCTTATGATATTAAGTATTTAAATTTTATGAATTATACTATATATTAGGTTTCTACGATTTAAATTATTATTATTTTCATTTCAAGACGTATTACTATTTATTTGAAAAATGTAACTACCTGTTTAGTTCCTTGAACATTTACTTGGCTGGCACCAATTTCACTTTTTAAAGGTTTGTGATCAAATCAAAAAGACTAATAATATTGCATCTATGTGATGCCCTTGTATGTATTCTTCTATCCTCATGGTACTAAAAAAATAAGAACAAAAGTATATTAAATATATAAACCTAAGAAAATAAATTATATTCATATTATTTTCTAAATTGATTAATTTATAATATGTGTTTTAAGTGTACAGTAATATAATAATAAAAGCACAAAATAATAACAAATCAAAACAATATAATAATGGTTTTTTAATTTATATGAATATAAGTAGAAGTATAATTATTTGCACATTTCTTTTGAATTTGCACATTGGAAGAATCACTAAAGGAAATATCTGCCTTTATCTTATCTTTGAAGTTCCACAATTTTATCTTTGTAATCAGATTTGTAATCAAACATGTGTTTACTTGCTCTGTTGTCAAGATTCCATAGATAATTATCATTCTTCTCTTCGTTATTAGGTGCTAATAAAAGTGTTGACTTCTCACTTTCTTTGCCATAATAAGATTGGATCTTTTTATAATATTGGTGGCTATACACTCCTAAAAAATGATCATGACAATTATAATATTTATCATTAGATTTATCATACATCTTTTAATTTGTTCTACTAAAATTGTCTTTATCCTTTCCTCTTTCACGATCGCTAATGGATAGTTGACTCCTTTTATTATCATCAAAATTGTCTTGGTCTCTTCTTGCTTGGTCACGTTTGTATCATATTTCATGATCACGACCTTTTTTACTTCTTTCTCTTAAATTTTTTTTAGAGAAGATTTGATTTTGCCAACTTGCTCCAAAAGCTTATCATGTATTTTCTTAAACCTTAGTATACTTAAAGTGAACTCATCAGCCATTAATTGGTCCATGGAAATCGAATCTAAATCCTTTAACTCTTTAATTATACAAACCATAAAATCAATTTTCATGGTTAAACGATGAAAAATCTTCTCTAACACACGAACTTCTTCCAACCTTTTCTCCATTACGTTTCCTTGGTTTACAGCCTTCATCAATTTATGTGCAAAATCAAATAGAGTTGAATTGCTCTAGCTCAAGGATTTAAACTCCACGTAGAGTTTGTAGGTGTACACTCTTTTCACCATCACAACACCTTTAAGAGAAGTCTTCAAAATCTCTCAAGCTTCTTTGGAGGTAGATGCATCGAAGGCCACCTCTTACTTCAATAGATGAAGGTAAGTGCTTATTTGTTAAGTATATAATTTCTTAAGTTTATCTCTCGGTTCTTATACCCTAAACTTTGAAACTACAACCTTTAGCAATTAAAGAGAAAATTATATATATGCAGATTTAAGGAAGTCTATCTTAATTGAATGAATAACATACGTGAGTTATTTTAATATTTTAATAAAAGTTAAGTTGATCCTATTTATAATAGAATAACCCATAATCATTACATAAATTCTCAGTTGAAATACTGAATAAACACAATGTGAATGATTAAATACTTAATAGTTACATAAAAAAACCAATACCCTTTAAACAAAAATACAATCCGTTAATGTATAATAACTTACAACCGTACGTTTATCTTCAATGAATGTAAAATTAATGGACTCTCGTTCTAGCAGCAGGGTAAAGAAGGGATCTGTCTTTGAATAGTTTGCAGTTATAATGATTAGCAGCGGTTTTGGTCCCAGCTAGCAGAACGAGTGACCCTCTTTTGCTATATTTTTCTTTGGCTGCTGAAATCAATATTTTGACTTTATTTTCCTAAAATCTTGTAAAGACACTACGAAGAGGGGCCAGGCGTACGTTGGCCATGCCCCCCTTCCCCTCTTTTAGTGTTTTTTTTTTAAATATTTTTTTTATAAAAAATAATTAATGTAAGTAAACTTGTTAGGCATTGGATTTGGTATGGACTTCTCCCCCCTCCCCTCCTTTATTTCATTTTGGTCTTCTCATGAATAGAGTGTGCAGGCGTGGGTCATACCCCTCCCTTTCCTTTCATTTTTCTTAGAATAATATGTGTAAAGTTGTTTAGGCATCCCCTATTTCATTTTGACCTTTTCTTCTCATGCTCATGAGTAAATAAAAGTTGGGCTTTCAAATATGTTATCATGTTTGGAAGAAAACTTGTCAAAAAGTTAGTTATATTAAAAGTAAGTACCATAATGGTATTAATTTGTTTAATTGCTAGTCTTGACACTCGTCAAAATTTACATCTCAAAACTTTTAACCTAAAAAACAATGTTTTACTTTATGAATTTAAAAAATAACTGTTCATTGGACAACTTATTGCATTACTTTATGACTTTTATTATAATACATTGAAAGTAAAAAAAAATTACATTGTTATTGAATTATTTTGTTAGGATGGTTGTTAGTTTTAGTAATAATTATTTTAAAATTATATTTAAAGTGATTTTGAATTAGTAAACAATTTAAATTGTTTTATATTTATAGTGTATGAAAATTAAAGTCTTATTTTATATAAAAATTGATATTATATACAATTTATATTTAACTCTTTTTTATCTTAACCGTATTTAATATCTTAAAAATGATCATAAAATCAAATAGACAACATTTTGTACTTTAAATTTTGTGTCGAAGAAACATATGTTTAATAAAAAATTAGTAAGAGTAATATCAGTGATGAAAAAAATTCACACCTTCTCTATATGTAAGAAAAAATCTGTTTTTTTTTTTTACAATAAATTGTGTTACGAGTTTCTTTTTTGCTGGGATAAAGGGACAACGCACAAACTAAGAATAAATTATGTTGGTCTGGCTTCTTCGTTGCCAAAAGAAGCCCTGAATGTTGATGAGCATTCCAGTGTGCTCCAGGACTCTGGAATTTTTTCTTGTAAAATTAACAAGATTTAACTGTTTCGGAATAAGTAAATGTATAAAGTTTTATCTAACATTAATTTAAATTATGAGATATTTTATTTTAAGGATAAATAGTCATTTTTATCTCTAAATATGTAAAGTGCAGATAAATTTGTTTTCTTGAATGATGAAATTTCAAATTTTTATCTCTAAAAGTGAAAAAAGTGTGATAAATCTATCCATCGTTAACTTTCGTCCGTTATAGTTAGTTGGGTGGGATTCAGGGACCAATTTATCAGCGCTTTACGTATTCAGATACAGATTTGTCAGCTTTTTACCCAAAATATAATTTAATCTTCATATTCTCCCTTTTCTAATTATTATAAGTATAAAATTATAATAAATACTTAAAAATTAGGAAAGCAAATATAAGTTAAAACAAACATAATAATAAGCATAATATTGATTAATAAGCATAACTTGTATGTTACTCTAAAATTTCGATTGTAACATTAGATAATGACAAAATCAAGATGGTCACATTTTTTTGTAATGATTAATTTAATGATTGTGCATTTTAATTTGTTTGAATCTCATATTTTCAGTAAGGTATTATCTCATGTTTTTGCTTTGAAAATTCTAATGTGACATTACTTTTCCCAAAATATGATACTCAAACAAAAATGTACAATCATTAAGTTAATTCTTACAAAAAAATGAGACTCAACTTGTTTTATCATTACTTAATGTTGTTATAATAGAAATTTTAGAACAATAAACAAATTATGTTTATTAATCAATATTATACTTATTATTATGTTTGTTTTAATTTATGTTTATTTTTCTAATTTTTAAGTGTTTATTATAATTTATGTTTATAATGATTAGAAAATGAAGAATATGAAAATTAAATTATATTTTGGATAAAGTGCTGATAAATTCGTCATTGAATATACATATATGTTCTTTCAATTAACGGTAATGAACAGAAATTAATGAATGAATAGATTTGTCATACTTTTTTTATTTTCAAAAATAAAAATTTTCATTTTCATTTTTCAAAAATAAATTTATAAATACTTTAGATATTAAAAAATAAAGATGATTATTTATTCTTACTTTAATTAAAAGAGATAGCAGCACAAGTTGAAGTTGGGGGTGGGTGATTGGACCCCACTGTACCCTAGAAGAGAAAGAAGCGCGTGTAGTGCGTGTTGTGATCCAGGAGATGACAACCTTGAAGGGTGTCCCGCCATTCAGTGATCCATGCACACACATCGCAGCGCGTGGACCCAATGTCTCGCAAAATCCCACTCCAAATGCAAAACAGGATGGGACGTAATGGACACACGCCACGCCTGTGTGCGCAAAGTGCAAGAGGCTGGCGGCTTTCAATTTTAGGCCACCCCTTCAGAAATTCAAAATAATAATAAAAAAAGACTTATATCCTTATCAATTATAATGATTCTTTGTAATTAAGAAAATATAAAATAAAATAATTAATATGGTAAAAAAATTAAAAAAAAGGAATTATAAATATTATATAAATAATATAACTATTTTAAAATTATTATTATAAAATTAATAAATTTATCATAGATATATAATTATTTATGATTAGATAATAATACATAATTACTTACATTGTTAATACATATTTTCATTTCATTTTATTATAATATTTATTGTTTTTTTCATAATATACACAACCTACATTTAAATTAAATGAAACATAAATAATCAATTTAAATAAAAATATATCAATACCTAATGGATAAACAAAATTACTAACCTTAAAAATATAAATCCAGATCTGAAAATCTTTTCAAAATACAGATATAATGATAAATATTTTAATAGCTTATTTAGCTTATTCAAAATATGAAGTGGTTTTATTTTTAGGGAGGGTAGACCCATCCGGCATCCACCATTGTAAGTCCTAAAGTCCTGACATCTCCATTTGTAGGTGGGCCACACTCCCGACTCCCTCAGTCCCCCCTCAGCACACGTGTCACACTTTCCACTCTCCACTCCGTAGTCCGTACTCCTCCTCCTCACGACGCACCATGCTCTTCCTTTCTTTCTGATATTATCGCGTAACAGAACCAACCCATTCTCTCCATTCCGTAGCCTCCGTTTCAAATTCATTCATTAATCATTATTGATTTATAAGTTTAGACAATATACGGGGTCGAAAGATGAATAAATATGCTAATATTCAGCCACAGCAGTTCCGGACTGATACTATTTCATTTCCCATTTCCAACGGACGGATATACACACATTAATAGTATACGCCACACCTATCACATTTTTCATATCATATCTCTCACACAAAACCATATAAACGCAATCATATACAGCAGCACGTACGTAAGAGTATAATAATAATCTAATTAAAATTGAACCCAAGTTGCAAAAACAGCACAAACATTTCTGGTTTATTTGCACATCGTCACATTTATTCAACTCGAGAAATTGTCACGACTTAAAATATAAAAAAGTTCCTAGCATCTAACTCTGCGCGTGAGTCCCAGAGCGGCCCAAGAACTGCAAGTCTTGCTTATCGTAAATTTGGAGCGAAAAATCCCTTAATATCTGAGTCTTGCCACTCTTGGTCCCGCTAGAACTAACACTAGGTGCCATGCTGGACTTCGTTGCCACCTTAGCCCCCACCGTGCTCGTGCTAACGGCGGAGTTGGAGCCGTTACTGCACGCCATCATAACGGGCCAAGCTTCTGGAATATTTGTTTTGACGAGAGGCGTTATGGGCCTGGCCGGGACGTTGAAGACGGAGGGAGATAAGGCCCATAACTGATGCTGCTGGTTTGCGGGGCCCAAGTGGGGGTTGGGTGTGGTCGCGGCCTGAGGGATCATCCAGAAGGTGTTAGGGGGGACCCCCATGCTGGGGTTAGTGACGGCCCAGACCGGGACCAGGCCATGCGGCACATGAACCGGGGCCAGACCGGACGACTGCGAAACGGTGTCGTTTACGTTTATGTCCACGAACTCGCTGTTTGAGGAGCGTTTCCACTTCTTGTTTGAGGCCTCGGCTTCTTTCTCGTTGGATGAGGTGGTTGGGATTTTGAGCGTGCCGCCGACGGAGACCGCGATGGCCGGAACTGTGCCGGTGCCGGTGGCCTCGATGATAGCCGGCTCGGCGTGCTCCAGGAGCCACCGGACGGTCTCGCCGTCGGACTTGTGGCCTAGCTCTCGGGTCAGCTGGAAGATCCGGGCGGCGCAGGTGGCGGGTATTCGGATCCTGCGGCCGCGCCCTTCCACTTTCGTGTGGCGGTCCTTCCTGGAGGAGCGCTTCGCCGGTTTGACCGGAACCTGCATCGCGACGGGAACAATCCCCATGTTCGGGTCCGGGTCAGAGTCTGAATATGTTGACTACTTTTTCAGCGGCAAGACTTGAAACCCCGTTCTTTCTTCTTCAAACGCGTTGTGCTGTTTGGGGACTCCATTGAGGTTGGTGGTGGTGGTTTCGGCGTCGCTGGTGCTTAGGTCGGTTGTTCTTCCGTCGTCGTCTTGATCCATTGAAGCACAAAGTAAAGGAAGGAATTGGAACTGGTTTTTCTTGATTTGTGAAAAAAATAAAAATAAAAAATGTAGTAAATGTGTTTGGCTTTATAGCTTCAGTGAAATTCAAGGAAGGAGCCGGGAATTTTTTTACGGTGTGCTGCTGGCTAGAACACCCAAGTGCAATGCAACAAAGGGAATGTGATATAAATAATGCTAATTAAATACACGGATAAAAAGGTAACATACTACTTATTCAAACAGTAAATTTATATACTGTAGTAACATCTTTTATCTCTGTGCTTTATTAATTATTGAATTAAATATGTTTTTAGTTTATGGAAATAGAGTGATATTTTTCTTTAGTTTTCAAAAAAAGAATTGTCTCTTTTAATAGTATTTTATTTATGAAAATATATTATATGTAGTTTTTGTTTTTATAAATTAAAGATTGAAAGAAGATTTTTTTATATGTAAAACAAGAATCACATTTGATATATTTTTATGAATGAGAAAAATTAGTTTATTTTTAGAGACTAAAAATAAATATTGTCTTATGAATAAATACTACATGTATTAATAATATAAATATTTTTATATTATTATTTAATTACAACATGTCATTTATAATAATCTTTGTAATAGACTATTATTTATATGAAGTAAGATCACCATGTATCATGTATATATATTTGATTTTTAACATGGATCATTTTTAAAATCACATATAATATAATTTCTAATTAGTAGAAAATAAATGTATAAAAAACTCACATAAATATCTATAAATTAAACTCTTGTGTTTATTCACATGCACTGAAAACAAATTTAACCCTCAATTATTTATATTATACCATCTCTATTTCTTATATTTGCTGGTTTTATAACTTTTATACAAAATTTATATACTAATACAATATCTTAAAAGCAGTAAAAAAATATACATTCTGAAATATACTTATGTCTTTGTTGATTAACATAAAGTTTCTACTTTATAATATCATCATCAAATTGTATGGTAATATTGTTAGTTGATCCGGAGTTCTTGTTACGTGTAATTTTCATTTTGATAATTGGTTGTATTTATCATTTTTTTAAAACAATAGTATGAATAGGGAATTTTGGAAGGTGTGTGGGAAACTTATCCTTAGCATCGCACGATTGTAATTTGATCAAATGGGTCAAGGTAAAATAATGCGGTGACACGTGTTGAAACCTGCATAGTGGGTTCCACCATTTGTCATCCATCTTATTCGTGGACCACTGGCACGGGTGGTCTTATTTCTAGACCAATGAGGCCACAGGATGATGTCAGGCGGGGCCTGGAAAATAAGGGTTTTCTGCCTTAAATAAATGGTTTTCACTGGTAGGCACCACTAATTTATGGTGGTTCATACACCATCAGAAAAAGTAGAAAAATTAATGTAAACGAATGGAGACTTGGCAACATACATTTATCTTCTTTTTTTTGCATTTAAAAATAAAATACATAAAAAATAAAAATAATCTATAAAAATTTTCTACACCAAGGTTTTTTTTTTTAACTTTTTAATATAATAATTTTACTTGTTAAATATAAAAATACAACACTAACGTATCTCGTTACTCTAGAGCTGTTAAATATGAAAAAACAATGTTTTTTTTATTTTTAAAATATTAAATATATTTACTTTTTATTTGATATTTTTGCATATAATTAAGAAAAATTATAAGAAGATACAATAATACCCTCTTCATTATTTTTTTTCTCAACTAATAATGGTTAGTTCAAATGGTTGGGGCTTAGACTCCTTAAGTATGTAGTCAATAATTCGAATGTTGACTAATGCATACAAAGAAAAGTGTTTACATTTAGTGTAATATTTTGAACAATATTGCCTATGAAGGAGGATAACTTTGATTAAATAAAAAAATAGGAATAATAACATAAGTAAAAAAATAGTAGTTAATATTTTTAAAAACAAATAATATAAAAAGGAGAGTTGAATTGTATATTTAGAAATTTTAAACATTTTCTTAAAATTGTAAAATACGTTTATCGTCTGATGAACAAAAAAAGATCATATGATGAGAAAAACAACTTCTTTAGAAAGAAAATGTAAGATTTAAAAACAAATTCAAAATCTTTTTTCAGTTCAACAAGAAAGTGCATAGAGAATTTATATCGATTTGTATTAACCTCAATACTATATCCACTTTTAGGCAACTATCAAGTTTTTACTAACTTATCAAAGTTACAAGTATCTTTTATTACTACTTCTGACACTTACACTTACAAGCTCTACCTAAAGTTTGACTTAAACATAGTATTATTTATCCTACCAAACCATTGTTGACTCTAAACAAAGCAGATGAATAATCATCTACTTCCGCAAGAAATCGAAGAATTTAAATATATCACTTAACACTTTTAGAACTTTATAAAGTGATTTGAGAACTTTATATCTTTACAAGAATTTTCATAAAGCTTGATCATAAAGAATGATTCGCATAGATGATTTGTATCTTTTATGTATGAAAGAATTTCAGACAGCGTATTAAATGAAGATCTTAAATATATTATTTAAATGCTATATTAGATCGTCTTATGAGTGTATCATCTGAAAACTTTAGGTATACAAAAATAGGTCATGATCTGATAACATATTAGATGTAACTTTTATCATTTGTATTTGTTTGCATCTAATCAAAATAATTAAGCGTTATGATTCGTCTTTAAGATATAAATATCTTTTAACTTAATAATATCAAACTTAAATATGATTTTAATCTTTTATAACTTTAGTAAGTTAGTGGGTGATTTTAATCTTTTATAACTTTAGTAAGTTAGTGGGTAGAGTATGGATAAGTCTCAATATTTTATGAGCCCTAAGAGAAACACTAAATAAGTTTCTCTTATACATAAATATTCTAAATAAACTTATATAACATAAAAAAATAAACACGTAATATTATTAAAAATGTTATATTTTATTAAATTAAATGTATAACTTAATTTCAACAAATAAAAAAGTATCATATTCTTCATTCAATTGTTTTGCCATTCTCTTACATCAACTAAATATTATCATCTTAGATTAAAATATTACATGTGTTTTTATAGTTTATTAATATATTAGATTTTTTCTTATAGAAAGAATAAAAATTGAAATTTATTTTTTCTTGTATTTGGAAAAAGATGAAACTTTTAATTTTAATTAATATTTTAGTTTGTAAATTATACAAGATAGATATTATTTATGTAATTATTATTATAATTCATAATAAATAAATATTTTAAAATATAAGTTATATTTAACTTTACAAAAAATAATTTAATTGTAAATTAATATTATTTAAATTAAAATAATAGAAAGTTAAAAAAATTGCCCACACACATTCACGTGCAACACGCATGGACACACATTTTAATTTAGATATAAAAAATGAGACAATAAAAGATAGTGATTTCAATCTATTTATAAAAACAACACAAATTAATATTAAAAACATCACACATAAACTATATAGATTTATTTAAAAAAAAATTGAACCCTTCCTAGCCTTGGGTCCTGGGCTGTCGCCATCTGAGCTAGGCCCAGAAAATCGTTTTTTTATCTCTACTTTAATAATAATAATAATAGATTATTGAAGAGATTATTATACTTATTTATATAAAGGTTATTAGACTCTTTCCTCTCAATTCAGAATTTGAGAACATAGCAAGCCAATTGTCATGTAACAGTGTAAAACATCCTGTATATTTTAACATTTACACTAATCTCCTTTTAGGAAAGTCCAAATTTAATTTTTTAAAATAATTAAGAGAGGGTGAGTGTATATTTTTAACTAAAAAGAGATAATGGGATATATAAGCTTATAAAGAAATGTCAATATATTTTTAAATAACTGAAGGAGTAAGTATCAATGTATATTTTATCTATTCATTAGAATTGACCTAGTAATGTAAGATATGAAATAACATGTATGAGATCCTAGATTTAAATTTAGTGTGACTATTGTATTAAAAAAACTGTATATTTTATTTTTTAAAAAAAATCAGTGTATATTTTTTTGTTTATAAAATAAGTGTTTGTATAATTTACTCTCTCCTTTTTACGAAATGAAAAGAAATAATCAGAGCAACTGAAAAATGCGATCCCCTTCGTTAACAGAATACCGGGTACTCAAATTTATAACGTCCAATCCTTCACAGTGCTACATATTCAAAAGCATAATTGCTAGAAACAATTTTTGGTGGATTTCGGAAATTTTTTGAACTAACAACACCTGGCTCCTACAGATTTCATAATTGTTCCTTTGTCTTCCCTTAAGAAGAAACTAACGCAAACAGGAACAGCCTTCTAATTGCTAAGCACAGTTGAATTCCTGGTTTCTAGGTATTACACGTTCTCTAAGTAAAACATCAGTGACCATTGGTGATCGAACCATTTTCACTAGTTTTCTTTGCATAGAATCTCCTATACATGGAGTCAACTTCAGTGAGATAGAATGTGCCTGGAGATAAAAGGCTGGTGTCCTTGCTTGTTAGAAACTCCTTGCCACCATACCTATGTTCCATTAGCTTCATGGTTTCAACAAATTTCTCTGGTGGAAACTGCATAAAGAATTTCACTCATCAAAAGTCTAATAAACTATAACCCACAAAGTGTTCTGCTTTCAGCATCTTGTTGAGCATTAAAAGAATATGGTCAAAAAGAAAGTCTGGTAAACCTCAGTTGCTGATATGTAATTATGAAAAATTATTGATCCTCAAGCCAAAATCCAGGGGGTTTAAAGAGACGAATATTCCCAAGTCATTAAAATTACTTGAGGTACACGACTAAAAGGAAGAACAAAAACCAAAGAAATTTTCCAAAATCGGTCTTTATCAACTTAGACACTAGTTAATTGAGTATTTATAAAAAAAAAATCACATGCTTTCTTTATGGCCAATAAAAGATGCATTAATGTATTGCTGGAGCATGCAGCTATATATTCAAGGTAAATCTTAAATCTGACAGCACCTGTGGAATACTGATATTTTTTAAGATTCTTGAAGATAAATACCTCATGTCTTGACTTCAATTTCCCAGCAACATCCATCACTTTATCAATGTTTGACAAGCTAAATGGATGTTGACCTTCACGTAATTGCAAAGAGAACATTGTGGAAGTTAAGCCACTTCCATACGAGAACAATATTACCCTCTTACCATCCTGAAAATTGTAAAATGTGAATATTTATCAGAAAGCATGAACCTTTGTTGAGAAGGGGCTTATACTTGACTAAGATAGTGTTAAGAATATTCACCAATGTGCTATGCTTGTTGTGAATAAGTGAAATAAAGGCTGCATAAAGAGATGCGGTGTACATGTTGCCAACTTGTTTCGGTATCAAGGTGGTTGGCTGCACCTTTGCATCGTATTGAGGCTTTGCAACTTGCTGAGATGCCTGGAAATCAAGAATAGTTCACACCATTAACAAAAATTTCAAATTTTCCATTTTATTAATAGTTACATAAATGGGAAATCACATCTTTGCTCTCCAACCCAAACGAAAAATGGAAAATAAATGAGTGACTAAAAGAAACAGAAGAATATTGTTTTACTTCCAAAACTATACTTAGAACTCTGCTCTCAGACCTTTTCTAGATCCCGGCTTTGATAGCTCTCATCACCAGATAATGTTGCAAAAGGTTCCAGCTTTTCTTTGGTAGCCTCATCCACAAAGCTGTAATCATAATGAACTTTTAAACACCAATACATGAAGGAATTAAAAATGAAAAGGTTTCCAGATGATGGAAAAATAAAAAGAACCTGGGATTTTTCAAGAAGTCATTGAACACCAAACGAGCAAAACTTTTTTGTACAAGCTGCAATAACTCAAAGTATTAAAGAGATATATAGACAAAAAAATACACATTTAGATATCAACTAAGGGAGATACAATCATGAGTGATTATTATACAGAGCATTCTTAGAAGAGGGGGGGGGGGGGGGGGGGTTAAGATATTAAAATGAAATGCTTATAGTCTAAATTACCTTGTTGTATGGAGAGTGAAATACAAAGTATTCAGCATCAGAAATAGAAAATTGTTTTCCCTCTTGTTTCTCATATCTACAAAAAAGCAATGTCATAAGGTGCTTGGTTTACAAACCAAATTTCAGAAAAAACTATGTTAACAGTAGAAGCCTACTTGTGACTTAAGTGATTATAGCAAGAATCAAGGGCCATAAGGTAACAAGTTTGAGAAAGCTTCCCATCAACCACCTATAAAACATAAATTACGCGGATTAATTGTAGTAAGTCAAAACTCAAAACTAAAGAATGAACACTGTCAAATGCTATCCATCAGGACTTTCTCAAACCAAAAAGAAAATTGCAATGATTGCTTTCACATTAGTGGGGGAAATGGAAGTTAGCTTTCAAAACATAGGATCCCATAGTCAAAAGTTCTCTGACAAGAAATGCAAAGAGACTGAACAGCTTACTGGATATTCACTGGCAAGATTAGGCTTGTAAAAATCGTAGGCATGAGCCATATGACTTCCCCTCAATTTGCTTTCAAAAGAAATGGGAGCATCAGGACCAATTAGCATGGCAACAGCAGCGGCTCCACCAGTAGGCCGAGCAGGTCCTTCAGCATAGACCTGAGAGAGGAACCCATCAGTGACACATGCTTGAGCTGAGACTAACCTCATTGAACAACAAAATCTAGGAGATGCATCAAAGTTCATAACTTGTAGTTTTTCTTAGAATTTCACATTTAAAAGGGAATGCAAAACATGTTCACTGTTACTAAATATATAGTCCAAAGGCTGTGAATATGGAAATGATCTTACAGCACTGTCAGTGCAGACAACAAGTCCATAGCGTCCATCCCATGAGCTGCTCTCAACCCAATTGACACAATTGAACAAAGCAGCAGTTCCTCCATAGCATGCATTAGTTGAATCAACGCCCTCAATATCGGTATTTCCATATTTCTGCATGTTTCAGACAAGTAAATGAACATTGTATTTCAAAGCTACAGAAATAGATAATTTGATCCTCATAGTTATTAACAGAACCAAATCATTCTGATTATTAACAGTACTTATTATATTTGAGACAGTGGAACATTACTTAATGAAATTCCAGTGAAGAAACTAGTATCCATTCCGGGTATAGAATCAAAGATGAAAAGAGCCCAGATAGTTATGAACCATTTCAGCTGTACTCTCTGCTTGATTACCTCACATTGACTGCTAAAGACCTCCAATCCAACATTAAACACTTGAATCTAAGGTTTAATCATTCCATATGTATAATTAGATAATATGAATTTATATCAGTTTAGTTTTTAAACTACCATCACATTGTGAAGAAAGTCAGTTTACTTTGACAAGGAGAATCATCTATCCATGTAGTTTGACACTGAAAGGATACCTCAAAGATTTGCATAATGAAAGTTTTGATGGATTTGCTTTTGTCAATCACAGTCTCACTGCCTACTTCCAGACGACCAATTTGTTTAGGATCAATCGCATACTTTTCAAGAAGGGAAGAAACTACTGTCAAACTGAAAATGCCAGAGTTAGTCCTCAACAGCAAAGTCTTATTTAAATCTTAACACAAAAGAAGCAAACAGAGCAAAATATCATCAAGTTGGCTTTGGTGGGTATGTCTAGTGTTATACAAGCAGTAAAGTAAAAACTACATCAATAATATAAGAGTGTAGAAGATTAAAATAATAATATGACATCGAAATATTTGCTGTGTATAATGCAATAAACTCATATCCTTTATATGGTTATAAAGGATTTATGATGGAATAAAGATGCAGACGTTACATTCTTCCTTTCAACATTAGGTAGTATTTATTCATTGCAAACAAAAAAGAAAAATATATTCAAAAATAAAACAGGAAAAGAAAAGGGACTTGTTTCTTAATGTTATGATTGTTATATATGTTTTTTCTGTCTCCCCTCAAACTAAATTTCTGGCTCAGGGAGCAGCAATAATAATAATAATAATAATAGCAATTATATACAATGGCAAGTCCAAACATAGTAGCATCTAATATCTACTATTGCCTAAACATAACTAGACAGATTATCAATAGTATTGAAACCTCATCGAGATGACATCTTCTACTTCTGTACAAAACGCCATGCAATCTTGACCAAGTCCAATAGTATATTTCCCTTTACTGGCACCATCATGAGCCTCCAGCACTTCCTGCATAAAGTGAAGAAACCGAAAACATTATTTAAAGGGGTAAAAAAAGAAAAAAGAAAAAGAGCACATAATTTCAATTTACATTAAAAGTGAGATAATAAAACAAATGGCATGACCACATGAGATATAGCTCCTAATCGTATAAGCCATAATAATCATAATTTGGATTTTGGATGCAGTTTTTGGTGGATCTCATGATTTTTCACACAGAGAAAGACTTTTAATGTTCTCGAGCCGATCTTCATTTATTCAATCATACAACATAAAACCGAAAACGAAATCCGCGTACCGAACTCAACTTCTGTGTCAGTTTTTTTCTTTTTATTTCATTAATTAATCGACATTAATTAGCAAAAACAAACTCGCATGTGGTCAGTGTTTTGTGCAAATCATAGGATTTTCGAAACAAAGAAAAGTCAAATTAAGGAAACGAAAGTGGATTTAGAGAGAGAGATGTGGTGACCTGCTGAATACAGGTGGGAGGGAAGTAGATGTCGATAGCGAGAATCCCCACATTCTTTGCCATCTCAGAGAGAGAGAGAGAGAGAGAGAGTCTTCAGAAGCTCGCAGAGAGAAAGAGAGAGGGCTAAGTTGTGCGAAGAGGCTTTACGTGCATATATATATGTAGGAGGAAGAAGGAGGCACTTAGCAGCAGCGAGGACCTTGTGTGATTTTGTCGTTTATTTTTTCTTTCTTACGTTGCAAAATGTGAAGATAGACGTCGTTAGCTTCGCAACTAATGCAGAATTGGTTATTTTCCTTCGATAATCTAACCTTTGCTTTTCCCTCTATTTACCGGGTCTTGCCCTTCCTTCGCTCCGCGAGACAATCGCAACTCGCACGAACCAATATTCATTGGTTCCTGTTAGTGACTGACTTGTACACACATGTTCCACGATATAGTCACAATCAGTGTCTCAAATCTCTACTACTCCATTAATCACTCCTTTATCAAATTCATACTCTTTTGGATTAACAATTTATATTAATTTATCAGAATTATTTCTAAAATTATTAAAACCCATAATCTCACACTTTTTATTTAATTAGTTTTTCACCTAATTAATTAATATATTTTAATCTTTTTATTCAATTTTTATAAGAGAGAAAATATATTTATCTTTTAATATATATAAAAATATTCTAAAATAACTAATAGTTTTGAAAAAAAATTATAATTTTTCCCAAATAATTCTTGTCTTAAATTTACAATTTTTAGTCCAAAATTATTTTTAGACTAAAAATATTCATAATTGAAAAAAGAGATAAAAATATTTTTAGTCTAAAAATAATTGTTTGCTAATACATTTTATCTATTCTTTTTATTAGAGATATTTTTAATTTAAAAATAATTTATGCAAGAAACATATAGATTAGATTGTCTCTAATAAAAAATATTATTTTAATTTTGAATCTTATGATTAAGAACAGAGGTACGAATATAAGATGTTTACTTCAGCGTAATTTTAGTTTTAATTTTTTGTTGTATTAAATAAAATACCATTATTGAAATGAATAAATAATGTAATTAAATAAAGTTTTAATACAAAATATTTATATTTTATTATTAAAATTTAATTTAAATTATGATTTTATGATTTTTAATTCTTTCTTGACAAAAAGAAGTTATGGCTAAGTATTAAAAAATTAATTACAGCATATTTATCGATAATTATTAATAAAAATAATTATATTTTTTATTATACATATTTTTATTTTTAAATTACTCTGTAATATATAACTATTTTCATTTCTTTTCTAAATCTTTAAAATATAACTACTATTACTCTTTTTAAATATTTTTTAATTTTTAATTTTAAAAAATATAGATAGAGTCATAGAGACACGAACTCTTGCAACTAGTTAAATATTTTATCAACGATATTAAAGTATATTTATTAAATACTGGTTTTAAAGAGCCAAATGTATTCGTAGTTTCGCACACAGTCTCGCTCACGCACATGACTGAATCTGGTACCGCATGCATAGTTGCAGAGGCAGAACTGCCAACCACCACGTTGTCCCCAGTCCCCACACTAACTACCGTCCCAAGAAGCCGGTTAATAGGACTGGGGACTAGTTTGTTTAATGTTATATTTTAAAATAAAAATATTTTTATGATTTTTTTATATATTTGTCTAAATTATTTTTATTTACAGAAGAAAAATTTTTTTTTTTACTTAAACTAAGTTACTTTCTATTTTTTAAGAAATAAATATTATTTACTTCTGAAAAAATATTTATTTTAAAATTATTTTTTAAAATTTAAATTAACTCACCCAGCATGTCATGCAACTTTTTTTTCTTTACCCCTATTGAATTGATGTCATGCAGTTTTTTAAAGGTGTAATAATTCTGCAAGTTCTATACTTTTATTAAAAAATTAAATTATTAATTTTTTTAATTACGTATCTGAATTTTTATTTTTTCATTTGAACTTTTTTTTAATTGTTTTTATGAAAATTAACGATAAACATTTAATTAGAAATACACAGTGAATTTACATGTTCTGAGCACACCAAAATTAGGTATATGTAGTTAATTTCATAAAAATAGTTAGATGGGAGAATTCAATTTGAAAAAAGAAAATAAATAGAAATTCAATTAATAAAACCATTTTAAACCAAATTAAAAAATTGGTAAAATTATAGAGACCCATAAATCAATTTAACATTTTTTAAATCATTTCCTGATTGACGACATCTTGCACTGTTCGTTCTCGTGCTTTGGAATATTCATAATTCCATTCCAAATACGACAAGTTGAGGGGTGAGATTTTTTAATTTAATATTTTAAGAAAATTAGTACGTTAGCTTATGCAATATATATATTGCTGAATGACAAAAAAATATATTTAGTAATATATAAGATTACTTAAATTTAAAAAATTAAATGTTCAGTATATGAGATTAGGGTAGATATGTCACTCAATGAAAATGATAACAATCGTTAAAAACATTGTGGCTTAAAAAAAACTCCTAAACATAATCTTCTTAAATAATAATTCATAAAATCTGTATAAAAAAAAGTTCATAAAAGCACTCAATCTCTCTTAAAAAAACACTCAACCAATATAAGAATTCAGATTTATAATATAATAATTTATTATTTATTTAAACTAACTATTATTTTAATATGTACATTTTACAAGTTAAATTGTATGCCCCATATTAGATCTTATCATAAATTTCACGATTATAACATATAGAATGGGTTAGATCTGTATTAGGGTACAAGGAAAATAGTACATGATAAATATGATAATTTTTTATGATGTACATTGTTTTTTGATGAATTATGGACAAAATAAATAAAATAATATAAATTCATTTATTAAAATATTATTTTTAATATTAATTAACTTAATATAATTTACTATTATTATATGTTACGTGAATTCAAAAAGATATAATATATACAAGTAAGTTAGTTAATAGATAATGTAAATTAGAAAACGCACTTGAGTAAAAAGTCATGTGAATTATTTAAGTAATCATGTGACTTTAATAATAATCATGTAAGAGAAGCTAATCTTACATGTGTAATTCAAATAAATAATTAAGATTAAAACTAATTAAAACAATATTAATGATCTTTATATTGTTATATGGTCAAAATTAACTCCTCATACCTCTCTCTCTCAAACTAACTAAATATTTCCAATAATAATAATAATAATAATAATAATAATAATAATAATAGTAATAACAATAATAATATTTCTTAAATTAATCATATGGAAAATCAAATTCTACTGTTTTATAAAGGAGTTAAAAAAAAGATAATACATAGTATTGAGCTAAATTGTGAGCAAACTTATGATCTCACTTAATTTGTATTACATCCATGAGTGATGAATCTAGGACCCTAAATTAGGGAATAATTTATTTAATAAAAATAATTAATAATTATTATCATGAAAAAAAAATAGAGACAGAAAATTCATATATACAAAATTAGGAGGAGACAAAATATACATATTCAAGATATTTATATGTAATTTTTAAAAAATGAGATGATGCATGTACACCCTTCCAAAATAAGTGTGGATTTGCCGCTCCATCCATCCATAATTGTTAATCTTTTTTTATTTTTATTTTTATATCCAATTCATCATCAACCTTTTGTTCCAGTAATTCATAACATTAAAATGATGAGTATAATTAAATTTCCCATGAATTTATATATATATATATTTCAGGACACATCAAATAAGAAAAAAATATTTTATATGAGAGTGAGAGGTTTATTCTTTGCTTTAGGCATTATCTCATTTCTTAAAAAAAAAGGTATTATTTCATTAAAAAAATGACTTTAGAATTTATTTTAAATTTAATTCTACTTAATTGTTTTTTAAAAATGTTTTAAAATTTAAAATTTACATTTATTAATTTTAAAAAAAATTATTAAAAAAATTGTCAAAATTGTACCCAAAAACTTTTAATTTGTTAACATATTAAAACAACAATATCTTCATTGCAAAACGTGTTCATAGATTCCCTTTTATTTTGTACCTAATCTGTTTTTGAAATGACAAAGCAATTAATACATTTTTATTTACGTGGCTAACAGCCTTTATAATTCATGATTACTTAAATAAATTATTTATTTTTAGAATTTGTAGATTTGATCATATCACATAAACTATTTTTTAGAGAATCATGACATATAAACTTAACAAATTTATGTAATAAAATTTATTTTAATGTTAAAGTTGTTAAAGTGAGTATTTTTTTATATTCCTGATTTGAAAAGCATCTTATTTGTTAATAAGAATAGTTAAACAATGTTATTTATATATGCAACTATGCTTATATCTGAAATGACACAACAAATACTCTAACGACAAAATAATACTTTATCTGTAGTTAAATATAAGAATTTTTTAAAACTTAAATAAAAACAAATTTTAACTACTTTAATCCTATTTAATAACAATGTCTAGAAAATATACTTCAATTAATTAAATTTTATTTTCAATAATTCTCTTTTATTCTTGATATCAAATTGTAATAAAGGGCACTAAAAAAAATCTAAAATGTAAATAATAGAATTAAAATGGT
>CM023957.1:11975533-11992370 GCA_013407115.1 Glycine latifolia | reverse complement strand
ACTTAAACAACTGTGTTATATAGATGCTCTAATTTACCTAAATTAAATAAGTGAATCACTTTATATAAAAAAAGTGAACCACTTTGTCAAAAATAAAATAAAATAAATGAACCGCCAGCAAAATACTTTAATGTGTGTCAAGTTTTCGAATATTGCAACGAATTGAATTCTCCTAAATTAAATAAATGAACAACTGCCGAAATAAATTGATGTGTGTCGACCGTCGATTTTGAAAGCCATTACAATCTGAATATTGATTAGTTTTGATGATTTTATATTACTACCACTTCTGACACAGTACAAATATATATAAAGAGATCAAGTTACATGTAGTTTAGCTAGTAAGAGTGTCGCTTATTCTTTTATTTCCAATAGTAGCAAAAAAAAAAGTATGTATAAAATATATGTATTTTTATTGATCCAGTAACTAAATTATAATTTTATGTTATTTCCATTTTTTATAAGAAATAAATAGGTATATTTTTCTTGAGGGTAAAAAAAAAGGCATATTTTTCTCCTAATTACAAGGAATATAGATGTATTAATTATTACTAACTTATTTTTATACCATTAATTTAGTGTGAAGTACTTAATTTAAGACATACTTCTAATTAAAAAGCTTTTGGGTAAAAATTTTTTTTTGACGGATTACTTGGAGAGGCAAGAAAGTACTTGATATTGAACTTGAAGAGATTTATAGAAATAATACCTATAATTTGTGTATAAATTATATTAAAAAGTCGATTGTGCGTCAATAATGAACATAATCTTGGCCTGGAGTGAGACGAATCAACATTGATCTCTTGAATGTTTTTCTCTTGTATCTTATTTAACATTGTGCTTCAAATACTTATTTATATTTGTTTTTAAAAAGGTTTATTTTAAAAATTGTTTGATACCATCTAATTAAACAAACTATACATAGTCTTTCAAAAAGATTTGTAATTTTTTTTTTGAAACACAATTAATCGCACCTTCTTGTGTTTTAAAGTTTGATATGAGAGCTCAATCTCTAAGGATTGAGCACTTAATTATGCTTAATAATGTTAGAAGACAAAGATCTATGATGACAAATTTTGAAGGACAATTTATCCAAAAAAAAAAATCCTTGTCAAGGCCTCCAACCTTCAATGGAGAAACTATGCTTATTAGAGAGATTGGATGAAGATCTACCTCAAATTCACACAATACAATGTCAAGGCAATCACGTTAATCAAATGTTTAGTAATTCTTTTATGCTTTGTTGCTTGCTCTGATATTTATTTGTTTCTGTATGATCTAATATCTCTTTGAACATGCTATAGTATTACGAGTTTACGACTAGTTTGATTGATAACTTTGTTGTAAAAGTTGCACTTTCAAACTTATATTCATTTGTTATCATAAAAAATGAGAGAATATAAAGGCATAAAACGAATTAAAACCCTCAAGTCACATGAAATATTTTTAAAAATATTGATCTTACAAATTCTTTGATCAAAAGTGAATGTCAAAGTGAATGTAGGGATAGATTTATCATACAAAACTTGGTACAAATGCTCAACATGATTCTAAAACAATGTAACCATAAAAATGTTAATTATTGAGAAAAATAACGAGCTGGTGAACAATACGAAGCAACGCATTCATACTTCAATAGTCTTTTGGTTTAGAGCCATGTATCTCCACCTCTCTTTCTCCACAAAGTCTGCATCCAGGAACCTAGAAAGAAAAGCCCATAATCTGTGGATATCTTCGAAGTTTGTCAAGAGGCCCAGTGCAGCAGTGACAACAAAAATCCCAGGCTCATGGCTACGTGTCTTTTTCTTGGACAGGCCCAACCCTTCAACCTCAGAACAACCTCTTGTTGTTTCCAAGGTCCAATGTCTCTCCTCTTCATTCTTGTCAGAGAACCTTATATTTCTCAAATATGAGCTACCTAAAGAGATGTTGTTCCTATCAGCAAGCTTCTGCACAAGTGCAGGATCACATTTCTCCCCTTTCCAGTCAAATATATTAAATGCCACAGCGGGTCCACGGAAAGAACTTATCTTAGGCCCATAAATCCTAATTAGGGAAATACTATTTTCATGACGTGGATGTTTAAGACTCATTAGTGCATTAACAAGCCAATTGACCAAGTACTTGGTCCTGCTACTAATTAGTAATAACCCCACCGAGTCTGCATGGTCTAATCCTCTACAATGAATCTCAAAGCCTTCATTTTTAATACCTAATCTGTTTGTATCTCTAGATGAGTCAAAGGGTATTATGCTCAACTCCTTAATTTCTGATGCTGATGATGCCCCATCTTGCTTCTGGTGATCTGCTTCATCAGTTTCAATAACTACTTGTTCATCAGTCTCATGTCTATATGCTGGGACAAGGCTTATGATTCCTATGCTTGTGGCATAACCAGGATCTTTCAAAGAAGATACACTAGACTTTTTCACAAACAAGCACCCAAAACCAGAAGGGTTTTCACCAAAAACTTTGTAGAACGAGCAAACCATGAAATCATGCAGGCTTAAAAAGTGACATACCTAAGGTGCCCATTTCCTTGGGTTTCAACCCACACACATCAAGCATAACACGCCACCCATTTTCTTGTGCCATGGACATCCAAACATAGGAATATGGTGCTCCTGTGACCCTCGAATGAAGTGGAAAAACAAATAAACCTCCTTTTGATCTCTTTTCCCTTTTGTTCTTCGTTACCATCTTCTTTAGTTTCCTCCACTCCAATCTGAGGTTTGGCCAGGAGAATTCTGCTGACAAGACATGCACCCCTTGCTTCTTGCAGCTCTCAATCATCACATCCAAAGCCTCGCTGCTATGGTCATACACTGTGAGGAGCTGTCTATTGTTTTGAAATTGGAAAGAATCAGCTACAATTTTAAAAGCAGATACCTCATTGGCAATGAAAACAAGGGTGTACTCAGCTTCTGAGACATTCATGAAAGACATGATTCTCTTTCTGATTCTGGATTCTAGTTCTGACTCGTGTCCACCGTATAGAACCTGCGACTGCAAGTTCACTGACTTGTATGATATATCAAAGAAGGATGCATCTGATCTGAAGTAAGGAAATGAGGATGAAGAAGAAGAAGCAAATGTGGGGTAAGAATAAGATATTCTTTGTTGCTGATCGTAGGAGAAAAGGCCATAACCGGTGTAGTCGAAGCAGGCGTTGGAGTGGTTACTCAAGTGATGGTATTCTTGGGCTCGAATTTGATCGGCTTCAGAAGTTGTTGTGGAGAACTGAGGGAATGCTTTGGTGAAGCTGATGTACGAGTCTTCCAAAGATGGGAGGGACTCGTGGTTTATGAAATTTGTGTGTGGGTGAAGGGTGGAAGATGTGGCTGCGACGAAGTCATCGTGTGATGAAGTTACATTATTATTATTGACGACTTTTGGCTTGGAAGAAGTAGTTCTATGGGACCTCTTAGAGGCTAGAAGTGGAGATGGGAAACAGCCATTAAAGCAGGGTTGTGATGCTGATGCTGCTGCTGCTGCTTCAGCACGAGATGGGTGCATTTTTGGTTCTTTGGAAAATTGGACTTGCTCTTCCCCTCCAAATTTCAAAACATTGACTTAAAGGTTTTGTTTGTAAATGGCTTAATAATTCATGGTATTTCAACCACCAAAAAGTCTTTTTCTCTTTCTTTCTAAACCGCGATTAATTATCTTCAATTTGATATAATTATGTTTGAGCAAATAAAATCACTGTAAACATGAGAAAGTTTTTTCTCCGAATATTTGACAAAATTATATTCATGAATAAAAACTCAAACTTGACATCTCTTATTAAATTAAAATAATTATAAGTTATTTACTCTACGCTAAGTGGTTATCACCACAAAGTTAACATTACGTACAATGTAGAGTTGGCTATTGGTTATGGCAATACTTATTTTCTTAACCAACTAAATTGGGAAGTTCGTGACGTATTTATTACTGAATGTGTTGATCTTTAGATTCGTTCATTAATAGTTTAATAGGGTTAGAAATTACCGGTGAGGATCATTGCCCACTACAGCTACGTTTGGAAGGGGCTGGTCCATATTTATGTGGGGATCTCAATTCTCATCTTAAGGTCCTTACCATTAGAGCCCATCTTAGTCAAGATGAAAAGTGGTTGTGGTGCTTTTCTTAAAAGGGACAAAAGCGTTATTGGAATGTTTGGAACTTTGTAATCGTAAATATGAGGATATCATAAACAGCGAAAGTTAAAGGACATATATATATTGTATAGGGTGGGTTTTCATAGTTATATAACTAGCACACAGGAGTTAGCACAATCATCAAACATGTAGAGGCTAGTGGTTAGGGATATTGACATTGACAGTGTTTTAGACGTGAGTTATCAGCTTATGGTACATGTTATTCTTTGTTATGAGTGACTTACTTGGAACCGGTCCACCACGTGACGGTTTGAGTGAGTCAACTAGAATTACTATGCAGCATCTGACAAAAATTGACGCCCTTTTGTGGTTGGACCGGCCACTTTGGCTCGCTTCATGATCAGCCCCCACCATTTGGCTTTAATTTCAAGTTGGTGGATTTCAAATCCTTTGTCCAAGCTACTATGGATATATACTCAAATACGAGATTAATTGTTACCATATGGGTGCCAATTAAGTAATTTAATTATATTGATTCTTTTGGAGTGCAAATCCTTTGTCCTAGTATGGATCCTCAAATACAACTATACAAGATTAACTACCAACGTGGTGATTGGAATAATTATCTTTGAATTTTTTAAGTAAATTACTGGCCAAGGCAACAGTAGAGTTTTTTTTTGGGCACATGTGGGTGTGGTAATGATCGATGGTATGGGGTTTTAAGATCATTTAATTGTGTTTTCATGTCTGGCCGTGGGCTAGTAAGCTCTAAGTATCTCTTTGTACATAAGGGGTGGGTTTTTGTTTATCTGTGGGGATGTTTCCTTTTCTATCTTGTGGTTGGGTGGTTTTTTAGAATTGCTTTTTGTATTTTTGCATGAACTTGGTAACATCTTTTGCCAGGTTTTGTTTTATTAATAAATCTGGCCTTTAAAAACGGATTATTAAGAAATATCAATTTTAATACTACCTTTGGTCATTATTGTCCTCCTTATCATACTTCACATTACACCAAAGCATCGAGAGATGAGAATATGACAAAAGCGAATTTCTATCATATAATTTTAATAGATGGGTTATAATTAAAATATTTTTTTACCAATTTGTGTAATTATATGATTAAAATTTTTTTACTCACCCTTCACTCTTTGTATCTATCGATAGTATTATAAGGATTATTACTTTTTTAATTAATGAGAACTATAATATAAATAATCAAGATTAGAAGATAAATCTAAATGACAAAATAAATTATGTATTAACATTGTAAAAAATTTACACAGTCGTCCAATCACAATATATATAATAAAGTTTGTTATTTTTTAAAATAATTCAAAAGATAATTTATGATAAAGATGAAAGTTGTTTTGTTTTACACTTACATAAACATTAAACTCACTAATAAAACCAACATTTTCTTTTACATCTATCAATGATATAAATGTTAACGTTTTAAAGTGGAAGCCTAAAATTGCAAATTTATAAAATTACCATATTGTTGACCAATAGTCATTGCGATAATATTTACAACAGTGAGTAATAAATTAATGAAAATATTAAATATAAAAGTTTCAATGTTAAAAAAATTGTTAATAGAAAAAATAATAGTTAAATATATATGTATATATATATATATAATATTTTCATTTCAAATAACCAAATATCAAATATGATGGTTATACTTTATAGAATTTTATTAATATCAAATATCAAACAGAAAGGAAAAATTAAAGAGAAAGAAGGTCAAATACAAGAAAGAATGAATGCATTACTCATTTTATTTATTGAAAGTGAAATATTAAAATTATTTATTATATAGAAATATTACTAAATAATTTTGCAGTCAAGTTAGAAGACTAAAATAAGAAATATTTAATTATACAATTTGTCACTTAATTATATTTTAAGGTTTAATTTAGTTCCATGATTATTTAAAAAATAATTATACATTTTTGTCAAATTTGTTAATTATTTGATGAAATTTTGATTTTTTTATTATATATTTTCAATACAATTGATGTAAAATATTATATTTTTTAAATTAATTGTTTGACAACGGATGTAAAATGATGTCTTCAAACTTTATCCAAACTTAGCATTTTACATCGGTTGTTAAACAACTAATTTTAAAAATACAACAATTTATATTAGCTATGTTGACAATCAATGCAAAAAAAATCCATTTACGTCAAATAATTAATGGATTTGAAGGAAATGGTATACTTGTTTTATGTTAAACATTTGATGGAGCAAATTGAACCTTAAAATATAATTAATAGATCAAATATATAATTAAGCCAATAAAAAAGATGATTAATTATACATCACAAGTTAAAATTATGTTTAGATAAATTTTTCCATAAATATTTATAGGAAAAAAATATGAAGATAAAAAGAAAATGCATTGAACTACTTTTTTAAACTAAAATCAATCTATACATCTTAATTTTGGATAAGTTAAAAGATAATAACTTATTAGAGAAATTCAAATAATTTTATATTTTATATAGTATTTGTAGAAAAGTTTATTCAAATAAAATCCAAGTTACTTGAAAAAAATTGTCTTGGGTCCCAAAACTTGTAGACACAACCTTTCATGAAGTATCAGGTGACACACAAGTGAGTAATAAAAATTGATTTTTCTTGTGGTGGTTTATCTAGACCTTCATCAATAATTTGTTGTAAAATCTTTTTTTTCCAGTGATATATGCATTACCCTAATGATTACTCATTATTATATTTCTGGAAGTCGTGTGTGTATATATATATATATATATATATATATATAGTGCAACAACACAGTTTTAGTTTTGATTAAATTGGTGAGATGGTTTTCTTTTTCATAGAACATATAATTAAAAAAGTCATCCATATTATATGATGTTATAATAATTCAAATGATTGACATAGTAATGTAAGATTCTATTATATTCACATGAGAAAATTATATATTTAATGAAAAAATCTATTTCGATTTTTATCATGTGTAAAATTTTCTTGGATAAAGGACAAGTATGCACCATAAATGAGATTAGTTTGAGTGGGTTGAAAAACACTCATAATCTATAACCTAAGACCAAAAATATATATATTACACTAATGTGCATTAATTTACACCTAATAAAAACTAACAACACTTAATTAATTGAGAACATAAAATAGAAACTACGTAAATATATATATGTTTATATGATTTGAGATCAATGAATTATACCCTTTGATTACATCAAGAAGGTTGTGCCTGTTTAACGAGATATCCATTAAGCAAGAATCAGTTACAGGACAACTCTTCTTTGGCGCATCATTTGAGAACTCGAGTATGTGGTGTGCCAAAGAAAGAGAGGTCCTATAGCTAATTCGCTTATCGATCTTAAACGCTATTGAATGAGTCAGAACATCTCTTGTGCTGTGTTTTTTCTTGATAGTAAGCGAGACAGCTCCTAGAGGAATTTATAGTGAGCTGAGATGCAGCATATGCTAGCATATCCTAGAAGAACATCTCTTGTGTTGTCTCTGAAAAAAGACCTCCGATTCTTTCTCCAATTTTAACATATTCTTGGATCGCTTTCTCTTGAATTCTCTATCACTCCAACCATGTTTGGGAGATCATGGATTGAGGAACACCGGAAAAGGTAGAGATGCTTTCTTACTTTTTTTAACGTATAAAAAACTGGCAACAAATATCGTGGCCGATGGAATATTCCATGTTATATTCTTCTCGATGGAGTGTTTTTCTTTTCCTCATTTTTCTTTTTCAAACCTAAGATATCAGCAGTTTGAAAGGTATGTAGATACACATGTGTAGATGCGTACACAATTATATCTTTGGTTTTTTAGTTGGTAAGCATCTTTTAGTCAAAAAAAAAAAAAAGAAAGTTGGTAAGCATCTGTAGATTTTACGGAGATTTTTAAAATATTAAAAATAGAAACTGAAAAATATATATTTAAGAAAAAATAAAATTTTGACTCATATATCATGAAGAGTGAACCTACCTGTAGAAATTAAGGAAGGGGGAGATAAAATATTAAATAAATTTTAACATATATGAATAAGTTATTTATGCCTTAATGTTAAATTTAGATAAAATTTAAAAATATAAATTAATGAATAATATATAAAAATACTATAATTATCAAATAGTTAAGGTAAATTTCATATATATATATATATATTATTTTTATCATATTATTTATCGCATTTATTAGTTTATTTCATTTTATGTTATTTTTTAATTTCCCTCTATCTCTCTTTTACTTTAGGCCTATAATGTTGATATCTATAGGAATAAAGATAAAGTGTATTACGAGAGACTCAACTCAATCTATTACAAATTAGTATTTGGATCCTGAGAGACTAAAAGGAAAATGAAAGGAAGAGACAGACAGAGGCGAGAGAGGAATTGTGCTGGAAAGGATCTGAATATCATGGCTTAACTGATAGAGGTTACTTGAGAAGATGAGAAAATTAACTTATTAATATAAAATTACTATATAATAAATACAATGAAAAAATATATAATAATACTTTAAATTACTTAAATTTTTAAAACTCGCTGAAAATAATTTTATTGATTAAAGGTTTGTTTTATTAATGATTTTCTTAAATTTTATTATATTTATCGTAAATATAAATTAAAGACATAAGAAAAAAATAAACATTTTAGTTGATCTGGACTTCAAGTAATTAATTAAGTATAAAAATATTAATTTGAACAAAAGAATTTTACCGATCAATATTTTTTCTGATTCTATTAAATTAGTCACATGACTAGCTAATACAATATTTAGATGATAATACAAATATTATTACTAATAATAATAAACGTGGAAGCAGTATATCATATTTCATGGATGCCTTGCAAAATGCTTTTCCCAAGAGTAATAGAAAAAAAAGTTGTGCACTCATTTTACCTTAAAAATTGTCTAATGATTAAAATCTTTGCTTCTTTAAGGGCTCATTCCATAGGGTTATATACTATAGAATATGCAGTCTTTAGTGTTTTTATTCTAGCTACGAGCATATATATGATAAGTTATTCTAACAAAATTCATTATACTAAATAAATAATTGGTGATATATATTGCGAAAAACTTAGCTTCCACTAGAATGGCTGCCATAGTTATTATTTAACCATCCTTACAAATACCCAGTCAATATCCGTCCAATTTATGCAAACCTCCCCCTTTGCAACTGGTAATCCGGTATTGTTTACAATTGTTATCAACTTAACTGTTTTTGTAATATTATTCTACAATTAAAATTAAAATTTGACCTGAATAAGATATGTAATATGTAAGGTTATTAATTAGGATTTTAAATAATTAGTTCCCAATTATTTTAATTTTAAAACCTCAGAAAATACGGCTATACCTAAATTTTATTCTTACAAAAATAACTCATCCACACCACGGTCGTAATCAAAACAAGAGAAGATGCCCCCATCCACTTTCTAGTGTCACTTCATCAATACAGGAACAATGTTTAATTTGTTATTTTTCTCATTGAAAGGTTACTTCACAAATCATTCTCACGAGAATTTGTTTTTCCTCAATGACACGAAGACACTTTGTTGAAAACCTCACAGGGAGGAAAACTATACAGCTTATTGTTATGTTTCAGCAGCAGCAGCCGCACCACCTAGTCTCTCGCTCAATATTTTCACTCCCATATACCTGCATCGATCAAATTGAATGGTGAAATTAGTCTTAAAATTGCAATTTGCTGTCATAGTCTTTAGATTCCTATAAAAAAGAATATACCTTTAGATTTGATGAAATTAAAAACATGTCCTTGAAACTGTAATTCATTTTATCCAAGTTCCTAAAATTAAGTCACATAATACATATTGTATCCTAATATTAGGAGTATTTATAGATACATGGCAAGCATCATAACAGTGGCCTGAGGATTAGTTCCAGGGGAGTAGTTAAAGGTGGAGCCACCAATAACACGCAGTGCATCCAGAGCAAGAACCTTGTAGTCCCCTATCAACAATACTGTTCCAAAGACAGTGAAGAATTGGTCACTGATGGGTTGTCGTTCGGGTCTCGGGTTCGGAGCTCCAAATGCCCGCTTGAGATTGGACCCATGATTTTTTCCAAGATGAATCCTCCTCTCAAGGCTGCTTGGTCTAGAGTTTCCATCAGTTCTGTTGCCTTGGCCAGGGCCTCTTGGGTCCTTTGCTTTGGAGGCACTGTGGAGAGTTGCCCAATCCTTTTCTGAGTAAATTAAAATCGAAGAGATGGTTTGTAACTTGTAAGTAACCTCATGAGCAAATTATAAATAATCATAAAAAACGACTAAAATATGTTTTCACTCTTTGGACTTTTCATAAAATTTGGTCTTTATTTTGTGATTGAGAAAGGACAAAAATCATCACTTTCCTAATGTTCAACAACTAATTTGATCAACAATAAAGTATATATGAGACTAAAAATATATTTTACCAAATAAAAATAACATCAATATAAGAGCAGTCATATGATTTAAATAAGGATGGAAATAACTAAAAAGTATTCTCTTTTATGAACGAAAATTGTATTCATCAAAATGGATAATTGTAATGAAAAGTTATTTAGTTAACAATTATAGTTATGTCTTAGAATGTAAGTAGGTTGGTGGAATGTATCAATTCAAATAAGAAAAAGATAAATTCAACTTAAATTTTGTGGAATCTTTTTTGTTAAAAAAATAAAGCCCACAAATTCTAAATTAATGTTTTTTTTTTCTTCTAACATTACATTTCCATGGATTTAGTTTTAATTTTTTTTATAAATGTAACCTGAACTTCACGAGGTTGATTTGGTTTTAATTACTCTCCTTCTTCTTTCCCTAAACCAAACCAATTTAAATTGAATTTTTTAAACTAGTTTGAACAAACTTTTGTTCTAAATTCAGCCCACTACACTTCTAAACAATTCCTTATATTTTTTCATCCAAATTATTCTTCGTTATATTAATAAGTATCATGCTAGTTTCATTATGTAACAACAACGTGTATACTTTGGGGGAGAACATTCCGTAGTCTTTTGGAGAACCACCGGCAAAGTTTTCACCACCGGCTGCTTCAATGTTGCTGCCAAAACTGGTGATGCCCACCACCTCAATCAGACATTCCCTGTCCTACTAATGACTGATCCAATGTTATTCTGATGTTGTGGGCTTTAAGGTGCTCTGTGGGTCCAATTCCACTCAACATTAGAAGTTGTGGGTTTCCAAGTGCACTGCCTGAACAATGATCTCGTTCCTTGGATCAGGCTTCAGGTACACTTTGTGTCTTCGACCCAATGACTCTCTAAACACCACTCCATGGGCCGTTGGTTTTGATCCATCTGCTCCCTTTCAAGATTAGGGAAATTAATAAGGGAAAAACTTTATACACAAATACTAATATATCATTCCGCACACTGCAGTTTTAAAAATATCCTCACTTTATTTATATATAGATTCGCAAATCCATAAGATTCTTACGGATTCATCATACGGATTACCCAATTCGTAAGTAAGTTTTTTTTTCAAAGTTAAAATATATTTTTCAAAATAATGGCGCATGCAGGTCTTGAACCTATGACTTTCACGTTCTTAACGTAACACTCCAACCAACTGAGCTAATACATCAATTATGCTAAAAAACAATTAATGTTGATACATATAATACTAAATTTTTTAATATATATTTAATACACATATAATTTTATATAATAAATTTTGTAACAATTAATTTTGATCTAATAATTAAAGTATTTTTTACATATAAAAGTCATAAATTTAAATTAAAATCATAAGTTTAATAAATTGTAAAAACATATATGATTTTTAATTTAACATGTAAATACAAATATAATTTTTATTAGACCTACAAATTTTTATTAAACTTATGATTTTAATTTAAAACTATGATTTTTATATGTAAAAAAATACTTTAATTATTAGATCAAAATTAATTGTTACAAAATTTATTATATAAAATTATATGTGTATTAAATATACATTAAAAAATGTAGTGTTATATGTATCAACATTAATTATTTTTTAGCATAATTGATGTATTAGCTCAGTTGGTTGGAGCGTTGCGTTAATAATATGAAGATCATAGGTTTGAGACCTGCATGCGCCATTGTTTTAAAAAATATATTTTAACTTTTTAAAAAAAAACTTACTTACGGATTGGGTAATCCATAGTCATACATTTTATTTAATGATTTTTATCATAATTTTGTAATTTTTAATATTCTTTATTAATAATAAAAAAATGTATTAAAAAATGTGTTAAAAAATATATAATGAAGAAAGTGTTCACTAACTCTCCTCATACAAAAATCCAGTCTTCAAAACAAATTTGCATTTTTGCTCACTTCAATTCTCTCAACATTCTACATACTCTTCCTTAACACATTTTCTATTATTATTTGAAATCTATGAGTTTTAAAAATTGAAATTAGGATTAGATTGCAATAAATTATAAAAACTTTGTTGAAAAGATTGTGCTATCATTTATATTATCTGAATTTCATCTTACTACATAGACTAAAATGAAAATGGCCCATTCGAAAGTATGGAACTCACCTTTGACTCTAAACAAGGGCAAAAAAATAAAAATATAGCAATTTAAAAAAAAATTACTTAAATATTGCAGTTTAAAACTAATTTACAAATGTATAGCAATCAATCACGTCGGCTCAAGACGTGACTAATCACGTCGACCCAGGACGTGACCCAGGCCCATTCACTTCGGCTCAGGACGTGATTCAGCATGTGTCATTTTGAGACACGTGTCATTTTGCGGCGCGATGCGTAGAAACTTCGGAAGACCATAACTTTTGACTGAGATGTTCGATTGAGGCGAAATTGGTGGCCACACGATCGTAATTGAGAGGAGAAGCCTCTGGCAAGTTTCCAAATGGGACTTGGCCAAAATTTTTTTCCAAAAGAGGCCTTTAAGTGCCTCAAAATCGCGATTTAATCGTCGAACACTCAAAAAAAATTTTGTTTTCTAATTTTTTATTTATTCAATTAGTGAATTGCAAGATATTTTTTGTTTATCTACTTCTCTTAATTTCGAGCGTTTTGACATAAAATACGCCTCCATCGGATATTTCTATCAAAATTGATGACTGTTCAAAGTTATATGTATCATCCATTTTAAAGCTTAACAATTGCTAAATGCACCCAGGTTTTGATAACTTTATCCATAAAATTGAAAATGGCTAATTACACCCCATTTTTTATTAAGTATAGTTCAATATTTTCTTTTAAATCTTAAAAAATTATGAATGTTTTTTTGGCTAGGAATAGCCTTTAGGGGTCTCTTCGGGTGCATAGCATTTTTTATTGTTGTGGCCTTACCATTCTTACCTAGTTTGGCACTGCTCTACCAATAACCTTAGCATATCCCTGTTTCATGTGTATACAAATTAAGAAGCCACAGAAATGTAGTACAAACTGGTACTTGAACTAGGCACTAGGCGTTGTTGGGATGATTCTAAGTGTACCGGTTGTCATAGGAGCCATTTGGGGCATAGTTGCTCAAGGCATAGAGGTCCAGAAAATAAAAATTCATAATTTTTTATAGGAACAAAAATAAAAAATAAAAAATTATACTGTACATTGTAACAAATTAAAAAATGACAACATTGTGCTTGCAACACTAATTTCAAAAATTGAACAGAATTATACTGTAAAATGGATGATGCATATAACTTTGAACAGTCATAAATTTTGAAAAAAATATCCGATGGAGGCGTATTTTATGTAAAAACGCTCGAAATTAAGAGAAGTAAGTAGATAAAGAAAAAATATCTTGCAATTCACTAATTGAATAAATAAAAAATTAGAAATTTTTTTTTTGAGTGTTCGACGATTAAATCGCGATTTTGAGGCACTTAGAGGCCTCTTTTGGGAAATTTTTTTGGCTAAGTTTGCTTTGGAAACTTGTTAGTGGCTTCTCCTCTCAATTACGATCGCGTGGCCACCAATTTCGCCTCAATCGGACATCCCAGTCAAAAGTTATGGTCTTCCAAAGTTTCTACGCATCGCGCCGCAAAATGACACGTGTCAGCACCTACTGAATCACGTCCTGGGTCGACGTGAATGGGTCTGGGTCGCGTCCTGGGTCGACGTGATTAGTCACGTCCTGGGCCGACGTGATTGATTACTATACATTTATAAATTAGTTTCAAACTGCAATATTTGAGTAATTTTTTTTTTAAATTGCTATATTTTTATTTTTTTGCCCTAAACAAGATCCTATGCATAGTGGCATCCAAAAGTACAGTAATTTTAGTGGGTTTGGCATATTCCAGAAGATCAGCAGCGATGTGCCTGAAGCCATTCTGGTCAAAGATGGTGCCCTCTACCTTAGTCCCATGAATATGGTCATAAGTGAAGCCATTATTAGGCACCACACCTATCTCTATTAGTCCATATCCCGGACAGCAGACTGCCACTGCTTCAATTGTGGTTCAAACGCCACTATCTTCCCATTCGTACGACTCATTTACTGCCCTTCCATCCCACCCCCCTTCCCTACCCATAAACAATCCATTCATGCACATTCATATCATCAATCACCTATGCGTACACACACATAATGCACCATTCATTCATTATCTCCAAATTTTGTACTAAAATATGATGTTCTTTATCTGATAAAATTAAATAATCAATATATAGATATTATATATATCAACAAAATATGCATCATATATACTTTTGGAATATTACGCAGATATTATACCCATAAAATACATATTTATGTGAAAAGACTATCTAGTTTTGTTAGACCCGATCCTATTAATATACGTACACATTACAAATACATAAGAAAAGTGTACCTTATATATCGAGGGCTAGCGCGAGTGTAAAAGCCAGCGTTCAAGCAACTTCCACCACCAAGAACGCGGTCTCTTGAGTTGATGACACCGTCTTCGGAGATGAAACGCTGAGCGGGGGAGGTGTCGGAGAGGGCAGCACTGAAAGCAGCTAAGTCGGAGATGTTAGGGTTTCCGTAGGGCGACCCACCACGTTCAAGGAGCAATATGCTGTAATTTCGGGACAGTGTTGCAGCTAAAGGACACCCTGCGGTGCCGCCGCCAATTACGATGTAGTCGTAGTATGATACGTCTGGTGCTGTTGTTGCATTGTGCATAAATGTGTAGTTTGGAACTGTAAATATCATGAGCAACACCAAATTCGTTAGATTTTCCAACGATTCTAAAATTTACTAGTCTTCTTAGCTACTGTTTGCACCTTTATACTGGTTTGAAAGTTGAAAGAATCATAAAAGGAGAAAAAGGAATTGTAGGATTCTAGCCACGAGAAAATGTTTGGTTTGTCCAAATGGAGAAAATGGATGATGTGGATAAATTTTCAAGAAACTGCTTGGGGTTTTCGATCAGCAGATTAATTACTACTCTCTCTTAAAGTAAATGTATAATAGAGTATAATAATTGTACAAAATTAATTTTAATATTAATAAAAATAATATTATATTAAAAAGTTAAATATAATATTTATATTGAAATAAATTTTCACATAAACGGGGAAAAAAGAAAAAGAGAAACAATAAGCTCTTTCCCATGGGAACTTCTAGCGCACTAGTTGGTAAATCACTCATGGAAATTTCCAGCATATACAAAATTGAACTGTCAGTGAAATCAAACACACAATGCAAAGGTGAACAGGATGATCTGTACATCAGTACATGCAATGAAGTAATTGCTGAAACGTTAAAAGAACAAACTAACAGGGACAGCAAAGGGCAAAAGCATCCAATTCTCACCATCATCCATATCATGTCATCTGAGGGGCCATGGTTAGAGGGAACAGAGCTTTGATTTCCTACAAAAAACAAAAAATTAGGCAATTGCTTCCAACATATCCATAATTGTTTCCCGCACCTTTTTAGGCTTTCAGAAAGGCTATTTTGGAATCCGGATTAGCCTTTCGAGAATGCAAACTTTTACATTCCGAAAAGACTACTTTGGAATGTAATTTTTCATTTCGGATTAGGTGTAGGAAGCAAAGATGAAGATGCAGGAAGCAATTGCCTAAGTATTACTCCCGAGCCCATCAATCATACTAACCTAAAGTTGCATTATTACTCCCGAGCCCATCAATCATACTGACCTAAAGTTGCTTGTATATAAATTATGGGCTTAGACTTATATGCACACCCTCTAACTTGAGTTGTCTCGTTTTGATGAACTAATAGTCTTAATTGGTAGAGTCTAATTAAGTCTTGGTTTTTCAATTAACTTCGTAAGATAAATTTTAATCCCAGCTTTGACTTATGGTTTGATCATATGAGTTTCTATTACATTGAAAAGAATATTAAAATCTCAGGATTGCAAGAAACAAATAGTATCTAGCTAGTAATATATTGCTGATACTTAAATTATGAGAATGCTAGTGAAATTAATATATCTATTCAAAATATTTTTATCATGTAATTCAAACTCTTTAATTTAAGTATCTAATTTATTATATAATTTATTTTTTGCTTTAGAAATATAGGTATTTATTCAACTAAAAAATATTTATAATATGATGAAATTAAGTCCACACTCAACTATTTATCATCGACATGAACCCACAGTCTTGATTTCAATGGTAATTGTCTTATGCAAATGATCATAAGGAATTAGGTTCGAGTTCGACAAAAAATATTTATGATGACTGTTGCGTCACGGCAAGTGCACCGATCGTACAAGTAATAAAGTGATAAAGTAGAGTT
>CM023957.1:11929665-11960533 GCA_013407115.1 Glycine latifolia | reverse complement strand
TAAGCTTTGATGTCTCTTCCACTTAGTTCTTTAACTCACCATCCAACCCTAATCTCTTAGTGATCTTAAGCAAGTTAAGCATTAAGCAACACATAAATAAGTTAAGTTGCAAGCACCCACCCCTATTCCTAGGTAGTGTTAGCAAGTTACTACACTTAGGTCTGAAACTAAAGCCCCAATATGTCTATTGTGAACTTAAACTCTAAGCTTTTACCTAGGTTAGCTAAGTCTAGGAAAGAGATGGAAAGATTAAGACGAAGTGCAGTAAAATAGCTTGTAATAAATGAACAATAGCATTCCATACATCCAAAAGAGATTTACATTAAGTGCTTTGGCCCTAACTACAAAAGGAACTAGCCAAACCTCAACATGGCTGGCCTTGGTACAACAAAAAGAAGCATGCTTGATGATATATACAAGGAAGAAGAGGAAGGGAAGAGGGAAGAACCCTCTTCCCCTCTCACCCAAACCCTAAAATCAACTCCCAAGCTTTCTTTCTTTTCCTTTGGTGTGAATTTCGTCCAAAAAGAATGCCCATTCAGTGCTAAGGCTCCTTATTTATAGAGTAGCATGTGCAATCTCTGTTTTGCCCTCATTATGCAGAGTCTGCAGAGTCCCACGCTGGTAGCGTGGGATCCCACGCTGGTGGCGTGGGGTTCCAGTGGAGAATGCACTTCCAGGCCACTTTCCACGCTGGTGGCGCCACATGCAGAACTAGCCTATGTACCCCGATTGTACATAGCTTGACAGCGCCAGACCTTCTGTTCTGCATAATTCTTTGCTGTTTCACCTGCTAAACATCAATCTAGGCCAAAATACCTCATTAAAGCACATAAATGATATTCATACCAAAAGGAAGCTATTCATCATATAAATTGATGCATTTAACGATCTAATTGAGCTTGGAAAGCATCATGTGCTAGGCACATATCAATGACACGTCTAGCTTTAGAGGGTGTGCGTGCGCCTTTGTTTACTGTTAGAGAAAAGTTAATTGGTTTCTCCCAAGTCGTAATAAACTCTAGATGTCAAAGCAATATTCATGTAGGATACGAGGAAGAAAAACATCATAACTAAAAAATCAAAATTTTCCCTAATAGTTCCTTCCAAAATTTAGCCTCCCGTGTCCCCGAAACAGGGAGAAGAGGCTAATACAATTTATGTAAAAAAAAAATTGAGGAAGACACTTGCAAGTTGCAACATCTCATCTAGCTAGCACGTGTCGTGAGTTCAAGTATGAACTCATTCACCAAATTAGTGAATACCTCGTCTGCCAGCTCCTGACCCAATTGTTGTATTTCTTGGTACGAGTTTTTCCACTCCTCACACTTATCCATCTCTCTAATGTAGATGCACCTTCCTCCCTGCATGTCCCAACCCAAATACGGTTCTTGGGGTTTCCCATTTATCCAATCCTCAGCTACCTTGCAAAGTTGAAGCTTCTTTGAATAATCGATGTCTTTGTTTTCCTCGATACTCTGCTTGAAGAAATCAAACAGCAAATTCCCTCCCTTTGTTATCAAACCGTTGGGTGTAATTGACCTTTTAACTAAGTTGAGAAGATTGCGAGCATTCTCCTCGATGTTGTTACTGTTGTCACAACGAAATGTTGGAACTAATACGGGGGAACATTGTTTTGTAGAATGCTTTTGTGGTTCATCCTCCAGCTCTAACCGCGCGAACTTTTTCTCCAAAACCACCGGCTCCAGTGGAACCATGCTTTCAAAATGGCATCTTTTGTGCATGTGCATGTGTTTGTGTTTCCTTCCTGTGATTACATCATAAAATATGTACACTTTCATTTAATTTGTCAAAGAGAAAAACATGTATTTATGCTGCAAAACTTCATCAAATTTTATGGTATTTTGTTGTTGAGAGGGAGAGAGGGGAATTTACCTTCAGGAAAGGAAAGAATAATGGAAGTGGAATTGATATGAGACTTGTAATTATCTTCTTCATCTTCAAATGGGCAATCTAGTATTGATACAGGGCTAAATTGTTCCTTCTCGTCATTTGGCCAATATTCCTGTTTCATGAGAACAGGTTCACTTATCCAGTATTTTCATTTGATAAAAAGATATCAAAGCTTTTTAAATACAACTGATCGACGTTTTATTAAGGGAAGAGCTCAAACAATCAGAGACAAAATGAACAAACTTCACTATACAAAACCAACTTTGAAATTTAATTTTTACGTGAGATTCATTTTAGAGTTTAATTTTATATACTATCAAATTATTAAATTAAGCACATCACTCAATAAATCAAACTTTTCTTCAATAGTTTATTGATATATTATTTATACACAACTTAATAATTTTTGTTAATGCATAAAATTTACACTCTTTACTTTAAATTAAGGATATATATATTTGTATAGACCAGATAATACTATAATTTGCTTATATTTAAATTTCGTTTATGTTCATTTTATTTTTTAAAAGTCGTAGATTTTATTGAAATCAAGGTAAAAAAATGTTTGTTTCCAATTATGAAGCCTCTCAATATTCATTATGTATGACTATATATTATAAATTATAGATGTAGCGAAGTGAAGAAGAAAATGCGAAAAAAAAAGAGATGTGGTTCACGATAATTAAGAAAATGAATCAGCCAATCACAAGTGCAGTTAGCCAGTTTATTTTTTTGTCAAATCACAATTCCATTTATTAATCATTTCAGAAGTAAATTAATTGTATTATAGGATAAAATGATTGTTCCTTAAGTTTCATAGCTTACAAAGAAAAGCTTAAAAAAAAGTTAATTAACCAGCGTGTATTCTTTTTTTTTTTTTGAAAGAGTGTGTGTTCTTACTTTGGGGTACTTGTTAAATACTACTTGTCAAAGTTATGCGAAGTTGCGAACTATGAAGTCAAATTGGACAAGGTAAACCCAACCCTACTCGTTAACTGCCACCACTCACTGAAATGTATAACTTTGTCAAGTAGTGTATCCCTAGCCGCCGCGCCCAAAAAAATGCCAAAACAATGTTAGGTGAAGACGTGGAATGAAGCAAGAAGGCATGGTTAAAAATACTCCACATTTCATAGTATTAGTATATTTAATATTTGAGGAAGGCAACGACACTATTTATTTGGTACTCTTTTTTTATATTTTTCTGTAATTTGTTAAAATTTATTAAAAATAATCAATTTTGATAGATTTTGTTTTTCTTTCAATATAAATTAGAATAGAGAAACATTAATTAAAAATAAAATTTATCAAAATTAATAAATTTTAATAAATTTTAACTAATCACATATAATTACAAAAGTATCTGAAAAATAGTATTATTAGGATTCCTCTTAATATTTTTATCAATAATTTTCAATAATTTTTTTTATTATTTCAATCCATTTTGATTTAAATGACCAGTCCTTAATTAGTGTCAGTAGTTGCAGTGAGTTTCAGCGCCGCGGAAGGCGCTTAGTGGACAACGAAGCCTTAATACGGTGCCTCTACTGGTATACTATCCCCACACCCTGCACGTGCAAGCCACACTATCAGCTGAGCTCACCAAGTTGATTTGCACATGCATGGTTTAAAACAATCCTCAAATCTTTAACATCTCAATCATTTACCAAAAAAAAAGGCCCATGCATGGTTTAATCAAGGGAATAGTATCCTCCAACGCAATACTTATAATCATTAATTAAAATTGCCTTTCAAAAAAAATCAGTAATTAAAATTAACAATTAAGGATTCTAATAATAGTAAAGACACATGTATAAGAATATTATAATATCAACCATTATTAAAGGACCAAATCATTTTTAAATAGTTAAATTCTCAACTAATCAATTTTAAACTTTGCGTTATTAAAATATTTTGTCTTACTAATTAATGTAAAACAGATGACTCCGATTCAAAAACTATTCATGTTCTTTTTCTTTTTTTTCGGATCTGATTAGTCTAATTTATTTTTTAACTTGAGACATGACAAAATCCATAAATTCAGGTTGGAAATTACTTACCTTGGTTACTACTTGTTCCAGCTTGTGATGTGGCGCACCTTCTTTTGTACCCTCAGGTACGAGGTAATTCTCGTTGGAGCTCTCAGAGGAAGAAGAAGAAGAAGCAGCGGTAGACGCAAAAGTGAATTCACTGTCTCCCCAGCTTTCACTGCCACAACCCAAAGAGGTGGTGACGCTCGGAGCATGCGCAGCGAAAACGGTAGTATCAGTATCCTCATTCAACGACGACGTCGCTTTACGATGCTCCTCATGATCCAGCATAATGAGTTCGCGGAAAGATTTCCTCCTCCGCGGCACACCTTCGCTTCCCTCTTCCCTCGCCGCCACTTTTCTCCAGAAGAACCTTCTACTCAACACCTTCCTCGAAAAGCTTCTAGAAAGAACACCAATGACACCTTTCTTCGCTTTACGACTCTCTTGTGACAATGGAAGTGACTTCATCGCGTTGATTATGGCTCCAGAAACTCTCTGCAGAGCCAATATGGTTGATGAAGAAGAAGATGTAGCGTACCGTGGAGTGAATGTGTTCCTTCTTTTGCGTTGGAGTTGGAGATCTTTCTTCATGAAAAATCCCAAGGTGGTGCAACATTGTCGGCGTGGGAACGATTTGAAACCGTTCGATGAACATGAACTCAGGTCATCCCTCAGGTAGTCCTTCAGCAAAACGGAGCGTTTTGAGGTAGTTATTAGAGAATGAGATTTTCCACCACTAGAAGCCATATATGTAAGGAAATTTAAGTTAGCCAGCAAGGGACTAAGGAGAGAAGAGAGAAAATTAAACAGACTATGGTGTAGAAATATAGAGATACTTAGGGACTATATATATTGTTGAAGAATGCGCAGAAAGGAAAGACTAAAGAAGGTTCCGCGGTGAAAATCTCAAAATCTCAACACTAAAACACAGTCTGTGAGATAATTAAAATAATGTGGTGTGGGAAGCAGACAAATTAAGAGATTGAAGTGAGAAGCGTGCATGCGATGAAAATATATAGTATCAATATTATGAGTAAGTGGGGATATGCAAGAAAGAAGAAGCTTGGATGCTTCTTAATTCATATTCAACAAAATTTGAATCTCAAGAGGGATTAATTTATTATTATTGGCTCAATTCGAACTTTGTTGTGTACTGGCTGCTTTGGACTGCCAATAGACCTGTAGTTGACCCTTCCCTCCCGAATTTCTCTCCACGCGCTTAGGCACGTGCCACGTGTTTGTGATCCTCCTGTTGACTTCCGACTCCCGACAGTGATCTCATCGTTTTCTTCCTAGTATTTATTTCCAACTCCTCTTTTCTGTTTAATAAAGGCATTGGACACATTTTAAAATTGGCAAAAGCCCATGCACAAGGGTAAGACGAAGAATCATATTTTAAAATTTTAAAATAAATAATATTTTTTTAAAAAATTCTTTAACACTATTATGGTATTCATTAATTTTTTCTTAATTTTAAATTTCCATAATCTTATAAAACAAGTAAAAGCATTGTTGCTAGTATCCTGTTTGTTTTGTTTGAATCATCAATGTTGTTTTTGTGACCAAAATAACAAAACAATGAAAAAAAAACTTCAGTATATATATATATTTTTTCCAATCATCAACGTTAATATGATGAAATAAACAACCAAAAAAATATTGAAAAAAATAATTTCTAATTTCAAGTTCCTTGCGCTTTATACAAAGTTATATAAGAAGAATATTAACAATATTCTTTTTATTGATTGCTGAATTTCATGTAAACTGTTCCGTTAAAAATGTTAGTGGACAATCTTCATGAAATTTATTCAATAATAAATTCTAAAAGAGTATTAATTATGAATTCAAATATATAAAAAATAATAATAACTCTAATTAAAAATATGTTGGGATACCGAGGGGGGTAAATATCGGGGAGATTTACACCTGAGTAACCATATAAGTGAATTAGACACCACACCTTAACCCAAAACCTTAATGCTCAAGTTTATGGGTCTTCTCCTCACTTATATGGTGTTCAACTTTTCTATTTTTATCCAATATGAAACTTTAACTCACACTTGTATTCTAACAAAATATTAGTTATTTATATTTAATTTTCTCAACTTCTAATTTAAAAAATTAACTTCATTCCCTAGACTATCCTACACGTTAATACTAAAATGGTGAAAGAGTAAACATCTATTCTTCGGTTCTCTTGAGTTCTATCTATACTGTCTTTGGATTTACTTCATTTCCTTGTTCTTTGAAACTAAAGGAGTCATCATTGAAAATCAAATTAACAAAATTACGATGGGGACCCCCTATTTGTTGTGATCCCTTCATGTAACACGGAACAATCCTTTTGCTGCTGTGTGATACGACAGTATGCGTCTAGTTGGGGTGGGTATGTCTTTTTTTCTATTTGTTTACTCTTATTGTACTATGCTAATGGAGCATCTTTTATTAATTTTAACAATTATTTTTGGTTTATTCAAAATACTACTATTACAAAAGGCACCTAATGTTTCAAGCGAAAAATGGGAAAGAAATATATTTATAAAACATGCAAAGGAAGGGTCAAAATAAATAAATATACATATATATATGTATATAAATTGTAAATTAAAAATTTTAAATTAAAGTAAAATTTATAAATATAAGTTTAAGGAAAAACATATAAAAATACTATTACTGATAAACAACATGATGATAAAATCAGTTATTTTACCTATTTTTTATTTTTATTATCATTTAAAAATAGAATTTAAATAAATTACCAAATGTGGATAATTAATAGATTTCTAAGTTAAAAGTCGTAACTCTTATCATAATTATTATTTTTTTCAATTTTTTAAAATTGAAATTGTAAAAGATTTAACTACTTTTGTGTAATTTTTTTAAAAAAATTATGATTTTAAAGTCGTAATTTTTTTTCCTTTTTTAAACATAATTAGTAAATATATTTATGACTTCCAAGTTGAAAATATGTGATAATTTTTTTTTACGACAAGTCATAATTTTGTTTTACTATTAAGTCTTAATTTTTTTTAAAGTTTTCTTTCAATTTTTTCTATAAAAAATTGTAAGTAAATTTTTAATTTAATTATTCAATAAATAATTTTTTTAGTTTTATTTAATAATTTCATAATTTTGAAATATTTATTTTTAATATATCTTTTATTTAATATATTTCTATATTTTTTTACTATGTCAAGGATTATTGTTTCAATTGCATGTATCTTAACTATTTATACAAGAAAATTAATTGCTAATATTATTTCTATTTTTTATATTTTATTTAATTTGTATTGTTCATTATATATTCATTACACTTTTATGAAAGTACAATAAATACTTTTATAACTAAATTATAACCTGTTGTTAATATTAAAATAAATGTTAAAATAAAATTAATTAATATTACTGTACTCAATTATTAATTAACTTAATGATAATTATAAAATTAATTAACAAAATCTAAAATAAGAAAATATATATTGTAAGTTAATATTAATAATAAAATATTTTCATCTATATTTAAATATTTTTAAATATAAATCTTAACATTACTAAAAAAATATATTCAATAAATAAATATAGTAAAAATTAATAAAATAATAAAAATAAATATATCAAAATTTTAAAAATATTAAATAAAAATAAAAAATTAAAAACATGTATTTATTAAATAAATAAATAAAATATTTATTTAAATTTATTTAAAAAATTGAAAAAAAAAACTTATGACTTAACAATCGAAGTAAAAAAAATCTTATGACTTATTACATGAAAGTCGTAAATATATTTATGACTTCTATTTAAAAAAGTAAATAAATATTACGATTTTAAAGTCGTAAATTTTTTTAAAAAATTACATCGAAGTCGTAAAATCTTTTACAATTTCAGTTTAAAAAAATTAAAACAAATAAAAGTTGTGACAGGATTTACGACTTCTAACTCTGAAGTCGTAGCACCTATTAGGACTTACCTTCATTTGGTAATTTATTTAAATTCTACCATCAAATGATAATAAAAATAAAAAAGTACCCTCATTCAGTAAAAAAGCTGATAAAATCATGTCTTGAAAAGATATAATATAATAATAAAAGGTGTCTAAATTATCATTATAAGAATATAAAAAAATTAGAAGGTTATGGATTTTGAAATTGAAGAGTAATTTATTGAAGAGTAAATTAAAAGGATATGTAAAACTTCAAGTACTTTATAATTAAAAAATTGCAAATATGAAAAACTTTGGTATGTAAACCTTCAAACTTTGATAAAAAGACATGTATTATTACAACTACTGTTCTTTTGACATTAAATGAGTTTTCTCTTACACTACCTCCTATATATATCGTATGAGTTTTTGTTGTTGTAGTTATTTGGTTCATCAAAGAAAGAGATCTTAAGTAATATGAAGTTTGATAGAGATAAATAAAGGCGGGATAATAATTATTTATTGTGACCTAGGTCACAAAGTCCTTCCACCTCCCCCAACAATAGCCTACGGATCTCCCTTTGCAACCTCAACGAATGCCATGCGTTGTCGCCTCCCTCCATAACAAAGATAGCAAAGTTCATGGTCAAGGTGATTTGTGAGGTATTGCTTGCAAGACATGGGAGAAAGGGTAGTAATTGGGGTTGGCTTGTGTTATGGTTTGTAGGAGTCACTGATTCTATCAGAAAGTCAAGCTTGTTTGACATGATTCTAGTTATGGATCGCCTGATGACAGGTGGAAGGCATGACTTCCAACGTCACAAGAGTGATGAACAACTTCTGATAAGTCTAAACGGATTCAACTTGAAACTTTGAAAATACTACTCTCACATACACAAACATTTGTCTGAAAATTCAAGTCTTTTCATTCCATTGCAATTTCGTATACATATATGTAGTCAATCTTTAATTATTCTAAATACACCATTAACTGCAATTACAAAGGTGAGACTTTAATTCCTAGTAGTGCACATGAAAATTCACAAAGCTATCAACCACTAAAATAAATAAAAGAAAAAAGTCAACAACAATTCTCTCAAGCTCATGAGTCTTCAATAATAATCATGTATTGAAATAATTTTGGTTCAATGTCCTTTACCGTAAATACAATTTCAAGAATTGTTGTTACTACTTGTAAAGTCTCATTTGCTTGTCTAACTCTGATCATTGGAATTCCTAATTCTTGTATTGGTCCTTGAGGTTTAATGTCTTCACCATTGTTGGTAATGTCTGCCACTAATACACTATGAAGTAGTAAGTCACAGAGATATTGATTTTTTTACCACAGGTTACTTATCTGATGCCTTTATTTACTTAGACGAACTTGTTTCATGTAACTGTAAGTAAAGCCAAAGTTTTGTTTCACATATACATTGATCATAACATATTAATTGTTGAATGCATAATTTGGATTTTGTTTATGAAGAATCATGCACTCATCTAGCTAGCACTTATCTATACGTAATTTTTTTTTATCAAATGTTGGAGGATTGTTGGATTGGGCTTCCTCCTCCAATGCTGGCCCAAGCCCATTAGGGGTTCTAAAACCCTAAACCTAATCCACCACTATAAATACATTAATTGATGGTGAAATTAGGTTAGACTGAGACTAAAGACTCAGATTGAGAATTGAGAGAGCGTGAAAGATTAATCCGCCGTTTGACATTTGACTACGTGAGAGATTCCTCATATTTGAGGGTCTCAGGTGACATTCTTGAGTGCACATTTGAGCAAGCTTCGTGCTTTGCAATTTGAGAGATCTCTAGAGAGAGTTTGAGTGAAACACTCTAGGGAGTTTGATATTCACCATTGTTGGAGATGTTGATTGAACCACTACGTTGATATATTTGATTCATTGTAACACATTATTGTTATAGTGAATATTTAATTATGAACTAGTGTCCCGTGAGTTTTTTCTTTTCAGATTGAAGGAAAGTTTTCTCACGTAAAACATATTGATTATATTTTCATCTCGTGTTTGATTGATTATATTTTCGCATTTGACTTTTAGGGTCCGTTTTGACTCAACAGTGATATCAGTATTTGACTTTGAGAATTTGACGAAAACCCAACAAGGATTACTATAAGTGAGTGTCTTTGATGATAATGTATTGATGAACATAGAATTTTTATTTTACTAACCGTTCACAAAAACAACTGAGTGAGAAAAGTTACAATGTTTTATACTTTTATGTTCCTGCCTAGATAGCTAGCTCCTAATATCGTCTCGGTCTTGGTACATTTTCGTACTCTCCGTTCCTAATTATGTACAAAAACCAAAAACGAAAAGAATAGAAAGAAAGTTAAACAACACACTAAATACACCTAAAGCCTAAATTGCATGCTCTTCAGACGGTGAAGCTCCACAAGGACACCTCATCATCATCCTCCACAAAGTTCCAGACATCCCTAACATTAACATATGTTACAAAAGTAGGTGATCTTAACGGTTCATCAGTCATACTCTGAAGCCACTCATGCATGTCATCAAAAACCGGTGCATCTGGCATTGTAATTTCATCCAAATTACAAAACCTCTGTGAAGCTTTATTGTTATTGCAATCTTCATCGACGACTATGTCACTGCTGCTAACTTCACAATCAGCAACAGCATCAATTGCATTATTCCGTAACTGCTTGCCGCAGCTGTCTTCCGCAGCAATCGCCACAGCAGCCGCCGCCGCCACGCGCCGAATCTCCTTCGCATTGGTCGACGCCGGCAAGGGCAGCCGCCACGCCGAGTCGGCGAAGTTGAGACACGCCGACTTACCTCGAAGCGCTAGCGCGGCGACGTCGTGAGCACGTGCGGCTATCTCAGGCGTTGGATACGTTCCGAGCCAAATCCTCGTGGACTTGTCATTGGGAACACGAACCTCGCAGACCCACTTGTTGTTGTTCCTCCGCCGCACTCCTCTGTACACGGGATGCCTGGTCTCCTTAAAAATTCGACGTCCCGCACGTTTCTTAGGATGCGCCGATGCTAATGTGTTCACTTCCTCGTCGGAGTGAACGGTGTTCGGAGTGCTCGGAAGGTTAGAGGAGCTTGCAGTCTCCGGCGACGAACAAGAGTAGCTCCCGTTGTTTGATTGTCCGAGAATATTCATTCGTTGAGAGATGTTTTTGTTTGTGTTGGTTTGGTTTCCGCTTAGTTGAGTTGAGGTGTGGAGTAGGATGGAAGTAGAAAAATTGAATTTTGAGTGTGAGAGTTGGAGTGTATGTGAATGGAGTATATATAGCTTTCTGAGGTTTTAGGGATTAAGGAACGTGAATAAGGCACGTGGCTACGATGTGGACACGGACACGGGTACAGTTGGCATTAAGTGTAGGCTTGTAATTTGTCGTATGGTGCCAGTTGAAGTGTGAAAGTGACGGCCCACGGTTAACACTTGCTTTCGGCTACTTGAGAGTTGAAACTTGAAAGGATTCATTAATTGAATCATGCCTCAAATTCCAATTCATAGATTAACATTCATTGTTACAGTCTGTTGCGAACCTTAACACTTTGACCTGGATGTGCCCCGCTATTGCTGCAGCTTCGGACTATCAACGCTAACGGTTTGGACCGTTTGGGGAACCAGAGTCTAAAACGTGTTTAGAATTTTGGTATACTCGTGTGTAAAGTAAAAAGAAAAGATGTCATGCGAAATGACTTCCAACTCATTTCAGTTGAAGTACCGAATCATTTAAAGGTTAATTCAGTTAGTCATTAATTAATCCGTATAATTTAATTTATATTAGAAAAGTATAAATATTTTTTTGATATGTAAGTTTGTAAACTTAATATTTAAATTTGAGTGAAATTCAATAAATTGAAAACTACAATTATAAATTTGTTTAAAATTTTGAGTATATATATAATATATTTTTTAGAATTCAATATATACATTTTAAAGTTAAATTTAAAATATATTATTTCATTTATTTATTAAAATTATCATTGTTGTATATTAGACATTATACTATCCGAGTAAAAATTAATGTTTTATATCAAATTCCATTCATTTAATTTAAATAATCTAAAGACTGAAATTGAATCACTTAAAAAAATTAAAATTTTTAATTATCATGATGTATGATTTATTATTTCTAATTAAAATAATTGATACAAATTATTAATGATAGCATTAAATAATATTTTCCATGATATTTGTCGATCTTATCTATATCAAAACATGATTTGATATATTTACCATCATTATTTGCTAAAAAATAGTTTGAAATTGAAATTTGTATCAAAAGTATAACTTTTCATGCCCTCCACTTCCATGTAACAAGATATGCTTCACAATTCAATAATTAATATTCCTGAAAGATATAAAAAAAGTAAAAAATAATTATGTTTTACTGTCAATTTTTTTATAGTTAATATCTTGCTTTATGATCATATCAAATAGCACAATACACAAGAAAAGCATTACATATGAATAGGAAAAAAATACTCAATTCTATTTTTCTTCTTCTTTCAAAATGTCAAAATTATTAATAAACCCAAACCTAGTATAAGAAGTGACCAATCTCCTATAAACTATGTAACCATGTAAAGAATGAAAGCAAAAAAAAAATTTAAAAAAATACATTGATGGTAAACATTATTTTAGTAAAGAAAGACAATTCATCGAGTCAATCAAGTTAATGATTTAAAGTTAAATCAGACTAAGTCTAATTAGATCACATCAGCTCACGTGCACGTTCGTTTTTAACATGCAGCTTAGATCGGTAAAATTCTCCGAACTTAGGTTAACCTGAGTATGATAACTATGGATATGGACTATGAGCATCTCCAATAAGGGTTATTATTGCAAGTAGATCTTAATCTTAAGGTCTGATCTTATTAAGATTTATTCATATTTTGTTGTATTTCTATGTGGAGATTTAGTTATTCTACAAGAACTCCCAAAATCTACAACAATTTCAAAAAAATTGATTTTTATTCTCTCTCCACAACATCCCCATGAAAAACAAATGGATAAAATGAAACTTTGAGGAGGAGGAGAACAACCAAATACATAATAACACCAACACAAACACATATCTCAATTCATGAACAATTTAAAACGAAAAAAATAGATCTGGAGAGGGAACATCAATGTCTTCGAATGAACAGAGGAATGACACCCACTTAGATCTATTTCCTCTCCTATTTGCCGGCACAGATACGGAACGGCGCGGAGAGGAGAATTTCAAATCTATACCTAAAAAATAACTAAAAATAACTCCAGAATTTTAGGAGAATTTTGTGAGTCAAATTTGTGGGCTTGGGTTTCCTAACCCATTTTTTGGATCTGGTTTCTATTCTTTATTGAATCCAAATAGCGTGCAATTTTAGGAGAGTGTAGGCGTACTGCGTATGTGGCCCAGTTTAGGCCCAATTATTCAGCCTAATAATTTTAAGGCTAAAATGCAATTCCTAATTTTAGTCGTTATATTTTAAAATAAAGATATTTATTTATTTTTACTTTATCAAATAAATTTTAAAATAAAGAGATTAAATGTTTCTATTTTAAATTATAATGACAAAAATTATGAATTGTGAAAATTAGAAGGATAAAAATTATATTTTAGTCTAATTTTTAAAATATTATTTAGATTCTTTATATTTTTCCAAATGTTTTTAACTTCTTAAATATTTAATATTGATATATCTAGGAGTATTCTGTACTTTTTAGTTTTTAATATCGTACTCTCTCCGTTTAACAGTAGAATTTCAGAGAATGAAAAATTAAAGATGGACCAAAACAGCTGAAATCAAAATTTTAAAAAGTTGAAAGACTATTAAAAAAGCACGAAGATTATTAGATCGTACCAACAATTAGAAAAAGAAAAGAAAAATACAAAGGATAATCATGAAAGTTAAAAGCCACACAAGGACTTCGTAAGTGGGATCGTTAGGGAGACATATTTGGAGGACCACTTATTGCACATTTTGATGTTCGAGGTCCTTTCAGCCTTTTGCGACTTGCGAGGAAGTCAAGTAAGCACCTATAGCTAATCTTTTAGGTAAATGTTAGTAACTAGTTATATTCCTTATAAAAAAAATCAGTATTTCTTAACATTAATTAAGACCGAAATTAAAATAAGAATTTTTTATTGAGATGTGTAAAATTATGTTACTTATTTGTTTTATATATTTTCTTATGATTTTTATAATAATATTTTTTTAATTCCTTAATAATATCATAAGAACAATAGTTAACAATATCCAACCTTTTTAATCTGGCCGAAAAGAGGAATATGATTGTGTCTCACGGGATGCTCCCTTTGTTATCTTCTCTTTTTCTTAAAAAAAATTGAGGAACTAAACACTTGTCTTACACGCACCATACCAACTAGGTAGTTCGTTATTCAATTTTATTTTTGTTTCATCTAGAGTATATATTAAAATATTTATATTATTTCTTTATACTTTTATAAAGCAAATCCTCGATGCAACTTAATCATAAATATATTTTTCAAATACAATTACTTTTTTACTGTTCAATCCTACAACTCGGTTATCTGAAATATTAGTGGATAATAACCACTGTATCATTTATCCCACTAACCTCACAAGGTAATCTCTTATCCCATTATTTGTCAAATTCTACCATTATAAATATAGGAGTAGACTGCAGATGTAGATATCTTTTAACTCTATTATTCTCTCATTGACTTGACCGTTAAAATATTTTTATAAAGAATTCGACATAGTATATAAAGTATTTCTTTGAAAATTTTCAAAAACTAATTTAATAATGTAATGTATTTATAATATAAATTAATATATATACAACTATTATATTATTTTAGATAACAACTCAAACATGGGCTAAGTAGATACATATGAGTGACAGACACTACATGTAATGATACGTAAAAAAAATAAAAATCTTGAAACAATGTCAATGTAAAAATTGTACCACAAAATTAATGTCAATATAAAATTTTATACTACCGATGAATTAAAATTCACTTTAGATGTGACTTCTAAATAATTATTACACAGTTCTACAATTATCATATATGTTGATATATATGATTAGATGAGAGTTTACACATTTTTTACACTATTTATGCATTTTTAATTGATCATACATATTGAACAATAAAAGTTGTTCTTTTAATTTTAATTTGTAATGTCTTTTTAAATTGTTCATCTAAAAAAATGAAAAAAATAATACTATGTACGATATTACATTTAAATGTTGAAAACATGAAACAATAGTGCTAAAAAAGAAAGAAGAAAAAGGTAGTACTAGAGACGGTCGCGTGTGGATCGTGTTTCAATATTCAATTCTCCGATTTCTGATATGCATTAATTTGATTGACGACAATGAACCAGCCAGAATCCCCTCGTGTCGTAGCTTAGATTTTTAATGTGCAAGAAAAAAAGAAAGAAAAAAAAAAACAAGTGGTTGGCCGCGATATTAAAACATGCATATAATGATAAACAATATATGCTACCAATTATAGGAGAAAAGGAAAAGAGAGAAAGAGAGAGGTCACCAACCAAAGCTTTGACAGGATTGGAGCCATGAAGAACGAAAGCGACGAGGGAAAGATGCCGGCCATGTGTGTCGCCACTGTAGTCAAAATTTGCTGCTCAAATTTCTGCATATCACTGAAATTTATCTGGTTCCATTCCCTTTTCGATCAATCCTTTTATTTCAGGACCCACGCTTGTTCGATCTTTTTGTTCTTCCTTCCTCCTCCTGCATCTGATGACTGTTGACTCATCAACACTGGACCAGTAATTAAGTACACACTTGAACTAGACAGTCAGTTGGCTGTTGTTCTGATGTAATTAATTTACTGAGACTGTAGACTTGGAAATTGTTGCAATAATTAATGCTGGTGAAACACTCTTCATAACCTATATATTAGGGCTTCCACGGAGGAATGTGACACTTGGTACTCTACCTTTGGAGAAATTAGTATTAGGCGGTTGGATGATACACTATGCTCTAACTAATTTCTCTATATATAACACATTATTTTCTTTTTTTTTTCTTCAGAAATTAATAAAATATGATTATCACCAAGCAGTTCAATTAAAGTTGTTTCAACATATATCGAATTTAAATTCTGATTATTCAATTATATTAAATATTTACAGAAAAAATTTCATCGTTTATAATAATTTTATTTAAAAATTTTATTTATCTTGAATAAAATTATTTTTTGTAAAAGATACATAATAGACCAGACAAAAACAATAACAAACTATTACGTAAAAATTAGTTAAAATTACAAGTGTTGGATTGTGTAACAGTATTTCTTTTCATAGAAGAAATTCGTATATCCAGTTCTCTGAAACTTAGTGGCAAGAATGTAATAATTAACACAGAATAAGCACTGGCTGACCTGTGAAAAATACCAATCATATATGATCAGATGAACAGCTTATTTAGTTAAACATTGATGGGACGGTCCTGATCATTACCCTCTATATACGATATCTTACTAACTTTCTTTTATAATTAAAATATATAATTACGTGTAACACATAAAAATTAGTCAAAACTACAAGTTTCAAACCATGTAATATTTTTCCTTTCTCTACAAAGAATTTATATGTTCAATTCTCTCAAATTTGGTTGCGAGAAAGTAATAATTAATGCAGAGGAAGCTCTGGGGTGACCTAAGAAAACTACCAAGCATATATAATCAGACGTATCGCCTATTTAATTTGTTAGAGGAGAGCAATTTATTTAATACGAAAACTACCAGAACGAATTCACATAAATCTAAAAGTAGTGAATCATTCATCACCTAGGAAAGAGAATGAAAATTGTCTCCAATAAATTTACACCACTTAAGATTCGTGTGGATTAGTGTATATATTTTCCGATTTGATTATCATTTTCCTTTGTTAAAGGAAATAAATGTAAGTATCTTTAACTAAATTAACTGAAAATAAAAAAATTAATTGAAAGTTAAAAAATTAATTGATAATAAAAAGTTAAAAAACTAACTAGTTGAATCTTAACTATTTGGTAAAATTATATGAAGTAGTTAAAAAATATAAAATTATATAAAGGATGAAAGTAATACAATTTTACCTTAAATAAAAGGTTAAAAGGGAAATCTAATAAATATTCAATGATAGAAAAAATATATAAAAACCTAAAAATTAGAAATTAATATTTTAAAAAATGATCAAATAAAATTTTCAATTAATAAACAAAAATTAATTAAAATATTTTATCAAACACATTTTTGAGGAAAGGATCCTAAGCTTTCCCTACAGGCATAATCAAGACACAAACATGTTATCCAGCCTCTTGAATTAAGTTGATTAATTTCGTACTCAGCTTTTTGGCTCTATATTTTTACTTTTGGCATCGAACCTTTCTGTACAACCGGGACTCAACCAAAGTATATACGCCATCGATCGTACAATGAGATTCAGCTTGTATGAACATAATACACACAACTTAAGTGATTGGTTAATAAATAATAGCACATTAATTATTTTAAATATCAAACATTATATTTACTGTTGTACTTTATTAACTTAATTAGTATGTCTAAATTAAGGACACTAAACTATACAGTAATTAACTGCCAAAAAAAACTTACACTAATCGATCTATCCTTGGCCTACTTAATCGATAGAAGCGAGAAATGACAGATATTTTTACCAACAATTTTTATTTACAAGCTGTTTGTTTACCCCATTTTTTCTAGAATCATAATAATTATAACCTTTTTACCCTATTTTAATTCAAATAACATACAGTTTAAGATACACTCCACCCTCCCCTTCTTCCACCCCTTCAAATAAAAAGATGCAAGTAATATTGATATGAACTGTGAAGAAAATGATATGCGAAAATTATTTTCAATTTTTTATCCCCTCAAAAAATAAATTATTTCCTATAGGCCCAATATGTGTTCTATCTGCTTAAAACTTAAAATTTCGTTTGGGAATTTTGAGAGATATTATTATGTGGGAAGATGACTTGTCCCTTTTCCCATTCCCATTTTCACATTTTCTTAAATATGTGAAGGAAAATTTTCGTTGCCTAGTAATATTATGTGATTTCTATAAAAACACACACTCTATTTAGCTTTGATTTGGATTAACTGTATATAATCGTCAACACACCACAAACACAATTATCGTGTAGGTGAAATTTCTTTTTCTTTTCATTTCTAGTGTTAGCCGTTTATTTAGTATCACTCAGATGACAAAAAATAAGGAGAGGAAGGCCACCTCCCATGATTGCAACTCAGACAAGTGAACAGTGGAAAGGTTTAATCAAGTAATATCATCTGTATATGTTGACTCAAATTATAAATTACATATTATCTCCTCCCCAAGCTTATCATATTAATGGGACCATCGGTCTTTGGTGTAATTATAATACTCATTCACACATTTTTCTTAATAAAAAAATTTCTTGAAAAAAATTTATATTTTTGTTTTACATTTTGTTTTTAGAAACTCTTTTCTATTTGAAACTTTTTTCAATTTTGATTAATTTAACGTTCAGTTGAGAATATCACTCAAGGGGTTAATTAAATATTTTTTTTCCATCTACAAAACCTTTTTATTTAAAATATCTCTTATTAAAAATCAATAATTAATAGGAAAAATATATTAATCTATTTTCTTAATTATTTAGTTTTAAACAGACATTGTACTAATTATTTAGCTAAAACAATTTCATCTCAATTAGGTCATACGCTCAAGGTTAAATATAATAAATAATATAACAATAAAATATAATAATAAATACTAATTTGACATTTTAGAGTGCAGAATAGTCCACCATTTTATAAAAATAAAATAGAGTGAACAAAATAAATTTTAAGCATGGTACGGAGTCGGCATTTCCTGCTGCATATTGAGCAAATGATTTCACGACAGATATCATTCCATTAAAGCACATAAACTACGCGCTTTCTAGCTTTTGCATCGCAAATAGAGAGATCTTCTTATTCATGTCTCAAGCTGTTACATGTCTCCCTCCTTTTTCCAGTTTTAGTACTCTTGAACAACAGAGAAATCATGCATATACTATTTAAAGAAGAGGCAAAGAAGAAAAGCAAAAGTTTGATTCAAGTGTCTCACATAAAAAAAGTAAAAGAAAAGAAGAAAAAAAAACATAAAGAAACTTCTCATGGGTGCTCATAGAAAGCACTCAGATCAACAGGTACGCATTCTTACAAGTCACAAGCATCGAAATACATACATATAGACATATAGTAGAACTACTAAAACACACACAGACACATGGTCTTAGAACAAAGTAGCCCTAAGTTTTTTTAATTTGAGTGATAGTTTTACCCTTAATTCTCAATTTAATTAATTTACATAATAACTATCCAAGTTCTCACTTCGATACCTATAATTAACCACATTTTCCTATTAATTCCATTATATTAGTTTAATTACTTCAATTGGTTTATATAGAGGAATCAAAAGTTCCACAAAGTTTCTCCAACATAATTACTTTCGTTATCGGAGGGAGGGCTCATTCTGGGAGGAGATAGCAACATTCCCCCAGCCATGTCAACCAGCAAACTTGGCATGGAGAATATGGCTTCCTCGTCCATAAACTCAGTTTCAAACGAAGGAAAAACATCATTGTTATCAGATTGAACTGCTGCATTAGTTGTTGTTGATGCATTAACGTTATTGTTGTTGTTGGCTTCAGGCTTCATGAGTTCTGCTGCAGCAATGGCAGCGAAGCGGATGTCCGCAGGGGAATTGGATGCCGGCACCGGATACCTGCCAACCGAGTCAGGGAAGTTAAGAACCGCCTCGCCGCCTTTCAGGGCCAACGCCGCCACATCGTAGGCGGCGGCCGCCATCTCCGGTGTCAGGAACGTCCCCAGACATATGCGGTTTGTTTTTCGCGGTTCGCGGATTTCAGTAACCCATTTTCCTCCGCGGCAACGGATTCCATGGTACAATGGATGCCTCTTTGATGATGATGATGATGATGCCATGCTTGTGGTGTTGTTTGCAAGCAAAGCTAGGGTATTTTTGGCACGTGTGGAAATGAAATGAGAAAGGAATAGGAAGTAGGTGGGTCTAGCTAGGAAAGAGGAAAGGAATTTAAAACTTGTTTATTTTCACTAGTTTAATTGGAGGATATCATATTTGTGAGAGGAATATATAGGGTCAACTATATATATTTATATATAGTATCGTATTCATGTGTAAGGTACATAATGAGATAGTTTGGTGGTATGTTTGAAGACGACAAACGTTGTTTCTATTCTTGTTTATATATATATACATGGAGATAATGGTTTGGATTGAGGGTGTAAGCATAAGACAATATTGTAGTGTGCAAAAGTGAAACCGTGGGAATTTCGCGGAGTAACTGAGTAATGGGTGATATAAAACGGTGGCGCATAGCTGGGCTCCATTTGTTAAGGTTTTGGAGAAAAGCCAATGAAAACTAAAATTTATATAGTTATGGAGAATGACACTGACAATTGGAGATAAATCCACTTGACAACCAGGAAATGTTAATTTGTGGTACATGTAGATGATGTGCACGACACACTGGATAGCCGCAGTTAGCAAATTAAAGCTAGTTTTTAATGTCACATCTTAATGTCCTTAATTTCCTTTTCCCGAATAACCGGTGGCATTCGGCTGTATGCATGTATGCTGTTACTCTTCTAAATTAGAAGAGTATTCACGTATATATGTGATGGGATTATTATCACTAGTCACTACAAGAAAATAAGGCCAATGTATCGTTAAGAAAAATAATTTAGTAATAAAATAGTTATTAAACATAATATATTAATATAAAATGAATAATATAAATTAAACAAAAGTATAAAAAGTAGAAATAATATTAGCCGCCAACTTATTTGTATGGATAGTTATTATAATTATGTTCATAAGTTCTACACAATGAGGATTTTGTAGGTCTATTTGAAATTAGTTCGTTCATCTCATTATGTATATGAGTAGTGATTGACCTTCTTGTTGTGTCTCATCACTTCGAAGAATCAGACATAAAATATGGTTCCAAATATTGCGATAATTTATATTCGCTTCCAAGGGGATGAGATTGATGCTACTAAACTTTGTAAATATTTTCAAACTTGTATATAGGATCAACAAAGACATCGTAATTTAAATTGCAAGAAGCGCATGCTACAATTGCATGTGAGCAAGGAATTTGAAGTGCCTAAAATTCTCCACAATCACACCACCATTCCTTCAATTTGATAGTGCATGTCATTGGTCAACACCCAAGTCGCGTATTTGCAATTTCTTGAATCTCACACTCCCATATTTCCCATAATGCGAGGTAACAATGTGTCAATTTTCTTGCATCATGACATATACCTATTCAAAGTACCTATGTCCCGCCTTTATTATATTTATGATTTTCATTCTATTAGTAACAAATGAGTAATTTATTTTATTAAATATTTCCTTGACTAAGATAGTGGTAGACAATGCTCAGACTCCTTTCAAAATAGAATTCATACATTCGACAAGGTTGGTAACCATATGCCCATATCGTTTTTCTTCATTATACGCTTGAGTCCATTTATTCTTGAAAATTTGGTCCAACCAATTTGCTACTCGTGGAAACTCTGATCGCATTGCGATCAACTTTGCCTCAAATTGCGATTTTCTCATCTCATATCCTATGGCAAAAGATAAAAAATGAGTGATAAATGTGTTGAACATGTAATAAATAAATTATTTAATGCATGAAGTGCTTAGAATTTTACCCATATTGATGACTTGTTTTTTTAAGTCAACATTTTTAAACTCTTTATTAAAAATTTGATGCAATGTGGTGAATGCAATACACAGAAGTTACATCTGGCCCAGTCCACCCAACTCGTTCTGATTGCAAAGCTGCTAGCAAATCGATTTCCCTGTCTGATATAATACATAAATTTGGTTGAGGTGTAACATATCTCCTCAAATAATGAAAAAATCACATTCAAGCTTCTTTGCTCTCGCTCTCAACAATTGCAAAAGCAAGTGGAAAAATGTTTCAACTACCATTTTTTCTAATGGCAGTCTACAAAGTACCATAATATTTTCCAGTTAAAAATGTGTCATCAACTTGCAAATGCTTACAATATTGAAAGCCTTCAATGCATGGCTTAAAAATCCAAAATACACTATTAAGAATCACCTTAGAAGAGTCATCATCACCATCCTCCATTGAATTTGATGTTTTGTATCTAACAATTGTACTTGATACAAAGTCTTGAGTAGCTGTCATCCATACAGACAGATAATTGTATGATTCATCCCAACTTCCAAATGCAATTTCAAGTGCTTTTTGTTTAACTGTCCATGCCTTTTTCTATGTCACAGTATAACCAAAGCATTGTAGCATGTCTGCAATCAAGGTTTTGATTTGGATACGAGGATTTGTTTTCACTAAGTGAACAATATTATGAACAATTATAGATGAGTCTAACCTAATATGATCTTATGATATGAGTGAAGTTGTGCAAGTGTGAATACCATTTATTTTCTTTATCTCCCACCTCCTGTGTATTTTGTTGAAGGATGCTCTCACCCTCCAATGACATTCATTACCATATTGTATACACTTAACAACATACTTGTCACTTTTGCTCTCTTCAACATTATAATTAAATGAATGTAGAAAATGAAATTTCTTAATGTCATTCACAATCGCTTGTTTAGATTCAAATATCATGTCTTCATAAAGGTCATGGGAGTCATTCGTATTGTCTCTCCCTCTATTCTGATAAGGATTTGAGAACTGTAGATCTTCTAAAAGTTGGCTATTAAAAATTTCTAAATATGAAAATAAACCACATTGACTTTGATTGCTTGGTTCTCCACTTTTGTGAACATCGATCATGCTCTTGATCCTTGTCACTAAAGTTGTTAACATTATCTCTTATTATGGTTCTTCACCAAGCATCTATGAACAAATAAAAATATAATTTATCAATAAAAATATGAATAATTTACTGTAACCAATGTTAAATAAAAACATATCGGGAAGATGGTTAAAATGACTACAATGACTTCTAAGAAAAATGTGAAAAGATGGAGAAGATTACCAATAAGCTCGAGTGTTGGGCATTGTCCCTTTTATAATGGAGATTAAAGTTGTAGGTTTTACATGACTTCAAAGGAATTAAAGCCTTCACGACTTTGAATTGATGTATAATATACAATTATAACTTATAACACTTTTAAATAAATAATAATAATAATAATAATAATTAAAACCCTAAAGGTTTTTTGTTATAAACAATTAAAACTTGTAAGTTATAATTTTTTTAAACCCTAAAATAATATTAACTTTTAACATACATTTTTAAATAACTAAAACTCTAAAATAATATTAACTTATAACATATAACCATTTTAAAAAACTAAAACCCTAAAAATATTAACTTATAACATATAAATTTTTTAATTAACTAAAACCCTAAACAAAACTTTAAAGTCGTGCCACATGTCACGACTTTAAAGTTGTGCCCTAACTCATGACTTCTAGACTACAAAACTACCCTAAACCTTCTTGAAAACACTAAGGTTGTAGCCATTTTTATGACTTTGAAGTCGAGTCATGTGCTATGAATTCTAAGTTGTGTGACTCGTACACCAAATGGAATTAAGGAAATGCAGGTGAGGCTTGTGCAAAACAACAAGAATAGGTAGATAAAGGTTGTGAATAATGCAGAAGAAAGTGAATATTGCAGACTCATGCGTGAAGAATCTTAGGTTGCATGATATAAAGTATGGAAATGACTATACAACATTTTAGTATGTTGCTCGTGAATGATGAAGAATCTTAGATCGTGAATGATATTGCAGACTCAATGATAAAGCTCGTGAATGACAACTTGAAAAACCCAAAGGCTACACCTTCAACAAAGTCCAAACCTACGAGATTCTACACGTTCAATAAGAACTCAAAGGCATAACATTGTTTCTCACATGACCTCAAAGGCATTACATTAATTCCAATCAAGTGCATTGCAAAAGCATGAGATTGTTTCTCATGTGAACTCAAAGGCATGAGATTTCCACTCACTAATGAAAAATGCATGACACGTGAACTCAAAGACATGCATAATTTACACTATCTACTGATGCATTACACATGAACTCAAAGGCATGAGATTGTTTCTCCGTGAATGAGTCACTAGCAAAGGCAAATTCTCTCATGTAGTTTGGCTTTCTCCACTTGGTCTTTCATTCTTCTTCATTCTTATTTTGTGGAGCTTATTTCTCTTTCTCACATCCCACCTTTTTCATCCTTCTTGTAATCTCTTGTTTTCTTTTTTGTGAAGCAATGACACATGCACAACCTGGACCTATTGATGGCTTGTTGTTGCGCTTACAACACAATCATATTTCAAATCAAGTGTGGGAAGACCAAGAAAGAATGATTCGTTCAAGGTGTAATTCTGTTTGGGCTTTTACCCATTTAAATCGTATAGGTAATCGCGTGAAAAACTTAATAAATGAAGCTGATTTTGGTCACTGTGTTGGTTGACTATTGGAGGCTCAAAACTCACACATTTCATTTTCCACATGGAGAGGTAATCATAACTTTAGAAGATGTAGCGTTGCAGTTGGGACTTAAGATTGACAGACTCTATGTAACTAGTGTCGTTACTAGTGATGTACGTGTTGCTTGTCAGGTCTTATTAGATGACATTCCACCTGATAAGTATATCAAGGAGAAAATGATTTATCTAACCTGGTTGCGACAAAATTTTTCAACAATTTTATGTTGATGCTGATGATTTTGTGATTGTACAACATGCTAAAGCTCATATCATGATGCTCATAGACAAATGTTTGATGTTATATACATCAAGAGAAAGAGTTCATTTTATGTATCTCATTTTGTTATCAAATTTGAAAGAGACAAGTCATTATAGTTGGGATGTAACAGTATTAGCATCCCTTTTTCGAGCTCTAGATCAGGCTGTAAACCCTTTACAAACTGAAATAGGTGGATGTCTGTTCCTACTACAAACATGGGCGTGGGATCGCATTAAATGCATTTCCTCTCAAATACATGACCTATATGATGAAGAAGTACAAGAAGGACTTGGATTTTCTCTTACACGAAGGTGATCTCGGCCGATGAGCCAAACAAACATTCCCACCAATCTAGTCAGACTAATATGCATGATATTTTATAGACTACATATGAATGAGATTTATTTTTATTATTTATATTAAGTATTTCTTTGTCTTTCCTATTCATTATTAAATATGTGATAATAATAATATATGTCTTGCAATTCTTATAGATATCTTATGAGATACATCAAATAAGGCAATTAATTAATAATGTTGAGGTATCTATGATTGTTCGTGCAAAGTATTTCTCATATGTTTTGCAATTGTGAAATGACATGCATTAGACAGGGTCATGAGACAATTTGGACTACGACAAAATATTACAAATGACCCACCAAACATAGACGAAATCCACAACATAGATTTGAGAAGGAGAACAAATATTTGTAGGTCTTACCATCACCGTCACTGGATCTACAAATGGAATCATTGAAATGATTATATTGTTCAAGGTGAAGTTGACCATGGTATTTTTGCATGAAAATTTAGAATACATGCAATGATATATACGTCAAATTAGGTGATATATATCGCATGAGGGGACACTATCTATTGAGGTTGTAAGTTTGCTTAAGAATTTTGATAAATTATTGCTATTATTATTCATTATTATTTCTAACTTCATAAATCTTAATTTACAGTATTATCTTGGTTGTCACTACCGTCAATCACGTGTTGAACACAGTGTACCTCCAGCACATGTTTCTGGATATATGCCCCAACATTATCAATCACATGCACAATCTATATATTAATCAGTGGGCTTATCTGGATATATGTCTCAAGCACTACTACAAAGAGAGTATTCCACGACGTGCGATCCACGACGGTCGTTAAAAAACCGACGTCGTAAATGAACCGGTGGCAATTTTGTAATATTTTGAAGATTACTACAAAAACGACGTCGGTCCTCATCATACCCGTCGTTGTTTACCATCATACAAAGTCGGTTATATAATAACCGTCGTAGTCTTCCATTATTCAAAGTCGGTTTTGATAAGAACCGACTTTGATTCTTTTTAAAATTTTAAAAACAGATTAATACCCCCTTTCTCGGCGCCCCGGCCCTTTCTCACAGAAATCCCTAAGCTCTCTCTCCTCCTTCCACAACAATGCCTCTCGCTGGAGCTCCGCTGCGCCTCCCTCGCCGCGGGTTCTCGCCACCCCCGACGTCGTCTTCCCCCAATGGCAACCCTCCGAACGCGTTTCTCGCATGACTCCCGAGCAGGTTCCAATCCAATCGTTGTTCCCCCTCTTTTCTGTTAATTTCGTATCTCACGTGTTCTCTCTCTCTCTCTCTCTCTCACTCTCTCTCTCTCCCCCTTTGACGCGAATGAATGTTTTGATTTCGATTTGTTTTAGAGGAATGCGAGTCTTTATCTTTGTTTTCTCAATTCACGTGGTTAGGGTTTTTTCTTGAATCTCGGTGGAGGAAAATTGTGTTTCAATTGAAGTGTTTGTATGCTTGAGGTAATCGGTATTCAGCTCACGAAGTTGATTATGAGAGTTAGGTTTAATTGGAATGAGGCTTATAGTAAAATGTAATGCTTTGCTTGCAACAATGAGAATCAGAGATTTTTTGTCGAAGGCTTTGTTTGGATTTAAAACTTTAGGGCAGTGTTGTATTACCGTGGAGTGAGCTTTAAGGGGAGTGAGATGGGATGAGGTGACTTTTGGCCAAAGAATATGTAAAAGTTGCCTTTTTTTATTATATTAAATCGTGTTGAAGCTAGATTCAACTTTGTGCTTGATCCATGGCTGGTATAGATTTTTCTTCAATGCACTGAGTGCTGATGATTTTTTCCTCTTGCTCTTGTTCACTGATGTGTGTTGTTTCAGGTTAGACGCAGAAGCTAGGGTTCCAGTTCACGAAGAAAAACCAGTAAGTTCCAGGGCTCGTAGAAATAGGCTGTTAGTTTGATAAATGTTGCATTGTTGGACCCAAATTTGACAATTCCAAACCAACTAAAACTTTCATTTGCTTTGGTTCACAATTCAGGTGGCTCACCATTTGTTCATAAGAATATATTTTAAATAATATTATCTGTCAAATGGCACTTTCTTTTTGGATGCAGGGAAGTGGGTATACTTTTAAAGAGTGTGGACATTTTCATTGGAGAAGTCACAGTGAATTTGAATGAGGAGTGGCTTGTGAAAAAGAGTTCAGTGGAACCTTCTTCTGGCTCTGAGAAAAATGTAGGGTAAAATGTATTTTATGTGTGACATTTGCTTGCAGAACCTAGAAATTATCATGCTTCCCTGGATGTTATATTACACTTTAATGAGGATTTGAATCTGGTTTAAAATCAAGTAGTGGTATTTCTCAAATGAATTAAAGCCATTCTTTCTGATTCTATTGTGTGAAATCCATATATTAGGAAATAACATTTTACTTTGACCATTGGCAAGAAGCTATTATTTTGGGTTTGCATTTTGTTGCTGAAAAACTGGAATAAATAAAGTAAAATGATGAGGTGAAAGAATGAAGATTGCAAGGAGAAGCAAGCTGTATAAGAACTTGAAAAACTGGAATTTACTGTCTTGTGCTACTTGATCACAACATTTATTTATTTATTCTGCTTTCTCTCTATGTCTCACTATGTGTGTGTGGACTAATATCTTTGAAAAGGGTTTTCTAGATGATCAATTTAACCAGCTTCAGCAACTTCAAGATGAAAGCAACCCAGACTTTGTAGTTGAAGTGGTGACTCTTTTCTTTAAGGATGCAGAGAGACTTTTTAATGAGCTAGCAAAGGCATTGTGAGGCCACACATATTAGTTCCTTGTTTGTTTTATTTTATTTTATGTATTCGGTTCAATAGAATGAATGTGTCCTTGGGAATCTCTTTCTGAAATCTAAACTCACTCCCAAGGTAAATATATGTCATGCTTGTCATGATTATGGTTGCCAGACTCACAGATGATTTAATCTCCCTTTGTTGCCTTGTGATTAATAAATAAAATAGAAAGCTAATTACAGCTAACTACCAGAAGTAACTAATTAACTTGAATATGTGTAATACCAGGCGTGCACATTCATGGCTTAGCTAATGCTGCTTCTGGATATCATAGAGTTCTTGAGGAAAATCGCAAACTATACAAACTATAAATTCCAACTTTATCCTTATATAGACTGCAAACTACGTACTGCTCTATTTGTTCAATTCACACACTGTACTTTGCAACACAATAGAATTCACATTTGAGATCACTACCTACTCTTTGATTTTCCTGGCCAAGTGGAACTTTTTTTTCTCCCTTCAAGTGCCAAGAATGTCATCCTGAAGCTCATAAAGAAATTGAACCTAAGGGTATACTTCTGTTCTTTATGTCTTGCTGATGTCAAATCATATGTTCATCTATGCAGCTAATTAACTGCAGTTTATTTATTCCAGCTTTGGTTGACATTGTTCGCATATGTCTTGAGTTTAATTACTATGGTGGAACTTATTCCAATTAACATTTTTAGGTAAGGATGTCCTTGCCAAGGCTAAGACAGGCACCGGAAAAAGAGTAGCCTTTTTGGTAAGTCTCTTAATTTGTGTTAATCATATTCCTTTATGGGTGACAATTATGTAAGGTGATGCCATCACATTTTATGTGTACATGTACTTTGCCGAGATAGAGAAACTTCTAGCTAATCAAGCTTCTATTATTTATGATTGCTCCATTTTTTGCTGCCTAGCTGGCTAGCTTTTCGATCAAGGGAAAAGGTGGGTCGATTCTAAAGGGTAGAGGCCTAGTAGAGCACTATATTATTCTAAAAGTGTTATTCACAAATATTTATTTATAGTTAAAAGAGAAAAATATATAAAATAAAATATGTGATATAAAAAAATTTTAAAATGAAGATAAATTAGAAAAAAATTAATGTAAAAAATATATAAGTTAAAATAATAATATAACTCCGAAACATATAGAACCCCACTCGTACTAAGTACAAAGGGGTCAGTTAGTTGCCATAACAATTCAAGGGGCACATGCAGATGAAGAGATGCTTAATTTTATTGTCTAGGTGCTTATTTTTGAAATGTAATTAATATAAAAATGCCACTTTTATTTAGTTGATGGAAGTTTTTTAATGAACAAATAACAAGGAAGGAATATAGCAAAGGGGATTCAAGGTATGCAGGAAGGGATAACAGCGGTTTTGGAGGGTCCAGCTAGCCTTCTAGCAGTGTAAGTTGAAAATAAACAAAACTTGTGGATTTTTAATGTTAGAATGCCAAATTTGTTAGGCTGACTTAACTAACATATACTTGTTTAATTTAGGAATGTTAGCCTGCTATACCGTTTGTGTATTATAAGGGAACAAAAATTATAACTTCTATATGTCTTTTTGTGTAAATAAATGTTTTGGCCCTTTTTGATTGTGAACTGAACTTCAATGAAAGGAAGAAAGATAGAAAGAAAGAAAATTCTCTTGAAATGCTGTTTGATGTTGGAGATTTGCTACTTATCTTGAAATGCTGTATAGAAGTGATCTTTGGCATCACAAGTGGTCCAATATCACGAGACAATTGTAAACAACTTAGCCTTAGACTTGAATATGTGTTATGCCAATGCCACTCTCCTTGAGTTGGATTTTGGGTTAACCAAGCCTTATACTATTCACAAACTCTCTCTTTCTTTAAATAAGTTATCTTTTTGGATAATACTAATGACTAGTATATTGCAAACAATTAAATTATACTTTTAACACATTTTTATTTTATTCTTATCTATCTTTGACTAACTTTCATTTTTGTTTCACTGGAGAAAATTAAGGAACGTAAAGAAGTACACTACGTATGATTCCATTATGGCTTTACTGATTTTAATTTTAATTTTTGTATTTTAACTTAGATTGCTCCTTTCCTTTCTCATAGAGTTGATGTTGCTTGGCCTTATCTCTTTGCTATTGGCACAAATTGTAAGGTGGATCTCTGAAATTTGTGTCAATTCCTCACTTTTTAGCACGCTTTTATATTTGTAATGTCATAACTCAATTATTATTATTTCTCTCTTCTTCGATTTATTCTTTTAATTATTAATTAGAATATATATACACTAACATATCACACCACTAAATTTTCTTTCTTTAATTCTGATCTTCAAACTATATATGTACCAAATCAGAGTAAGTATTCCCTTGGCTAATTAAAATTTGTATGAGTTGGAATAAATAGTAATCAAGGAATCAATAAGTATTTTCATATTAATAATCTAGTAAGTAAAGATGAATAGACAATTGAAGTGTTATTATTTATTATGAGTTTAATTAACTAGATTGATGAAGAAAATAAATGATGAGAATTGGATATATGCAGGTGGAGAGGAACATCGACTTGGTTTATGGAGGAGGGAGCATTGGGTTGATGGGTTTAATCTCACAAGTTGTGTTTGATGGTGGATTCCACATGTTAGGGTAATTGGAACTTGTTTCCGTAGCTATATGTTTTTGTAATTGTGATGTTGAATGAAGAACCATTCCTATTAAATCATACTCCCTCAATTTTGGTTTATTTTGTGACTCTTGGAATATTTTTCTGTCTCAATTTTATCACTTAGAATATCAATAATACCCTTATTTATTGTTTTGGAATCTTGGTCAAGGTGGGCAGCTTATGGTATCTTATGGAGTTATGGTATCCAAAAATGTGAATTTTGGATCAAACTAAAGGAATTAGCCTCCTTTAATTACTTGTGTGTAGGTTATCATCATCCAAAATAAACGGCATTTTTAAAAAAAATTGGGAACATCAAAGTCGGTTATTTAAAATAACCGACCTTGAATCCAAGCTTTCTAAGTCAGTTTTTTAAAATAACCGACCTTGTATCCTAGCTTTCTAAGTCGGTTATTTAAAATAACCGACCTTGTATCCAAGT
>CM023957.1:11878211-11929655 GCA_013407115.1 Glycine latifolia | reverse complement strand
TTTAAAGTCAGTTTTTTAAAATAACTGACCTTGTATCCTAGCTTTCTAAGTCGGTTTTTAAAATAACCGACCTTGTATCCAAGCTTTAAAGTCAGTTTTTTAAAATAACTGACCTTGTATCCTAGCTTTCTAAGTCGGTTTTTAAAATAACCGACCTTGTATCCAAGCTTTAAAGTCAGTTTTTTAAAATAACTGACATTGTATCCAAGCTTTCTAAGTCGGTTTTTTAAAATAACCGACTTAGATTGTACGAATTTTAAAAAAAAAAAAAAATTAAAAAAAAAAAAATCAAAGTCGGTTCTCGAAAAACCGACGTTGTAGGCTGACCTTTTCAACGACGTATCATACAAGGTCGGTTCCAGAACCGACTTTGAATGGGTCAAATAACCGACCTTAAATGGCTTTCTTGTAGTAGTGAAGGATGTGAACAAAATTTTCAAACATCGGAGTTCTCATCATATATGTCTCAAGAATGTGAACAAAGTTTTCAAGCATCATAGTTCTCATCAGATATGTCTCAATACTCATTTCAAGTTTCTTCTACCTTAAATGGTTTTGAAGGACTCTCACAAAGGTTTAGTAGCACTTTCAACACTTTGTCATCTGCATACAACCCACCACCATCGAGCTCTTGTTATTGTCCATCATTACTTACTCAAATGCATGACACGAGTCATAAGGATGAGGAAGAAGATGATGATAACAAAAATACTAACAATAATGATGATGATGACAATGGTGGTGATGATGTTTCTCAACAATAACAAACAATTATACATAATCATCCTTGAGCAAGAAGAAGAAGAGGTCGTAGAATAAGAGGACAACAACTACCAACAAATCTAATGCAATAAGATGAAAGACTTTGACGCATATCCAAAAGAACTCGTTGTGGGACATTAGTTCACTATTACTATTTTTATTTAACGAACATGTAGTACATTTTAATATTTTTATTTACATTTAAGTCTTTTGCATTATTTTTTAAATTTATAAAACAGATAATAATCCTTAACAATGGTAAAAAATATAGAAACTATTAGATATAGAAAATGTATTAAATAAAAAATATACAAAAAATATAAAAATAGTAAATAAAATCATATAAAAAAACATATAAAAGATATGAAATATAGAAAATATATTAAATAAAAATAATATACCAAAAATTAAGAAAATATTAAATAAAACCATATCAAAAAACATAGAAAATATTAAATAAAATAATATACAAAAAAATATATAAATATTAAATAAAACCATATAAAAAATATTATATAAAAATAAAAAATAAAACATACATTTATTTATTAAATAATTAAATAAAAAATAATTTACAATTTTTTTAAAAATATGCGCGCAAAAGAAAAATTGAAATCGTATTTACAACTTCAATAAAAAATCTAAAAAATATGTTTTCCAATGTTAAAGTCGTGAAAAAAACTCTTACAACTTTAAAATCGTATTTTAAAAAATAAAGTTATAAGATATTTTACAACTTTAATATATAAAAAAATAGAAGTCATAATAAATATTGCAACTTTCAATTCAAAAGTCGTAATGGATGTTACGACTTACTCCAATCGGTGTATTAATTAAAATTTACCCCCAAATGGTAAATTGCAAAACAAGATTGTGCCCTTATGGTACTTTGGCCAGAAAATAGGTAGGGTTTAAAAAGTTTTTAGATTCCATTAAATTTCAAATTTTAGATTTTATTATTTGTATATTTGTGTGTATATACTTAATTTTTCATTTAGTTTTTCATTAGCAGTTTTAGTTTATGGGTTAAATTGAAATTTTGAAGTGATATCGTGTCTAATAGAAATACGTGTCAGTACTTCAAATGCGGACGTCTTCTATGACATGACATTTAAATAGCAATTGTATCACATGGATGTTATGTGAAAATCACATGAAGTTGCAACACCCAGCCTTATGGGTGTGCCATGTGAAAACCTCATAGATTTGCTATGTGTGAAGTGGGCTATGTCATTTCAAAAATATTTTTAGTCCATATAAATGACCACTTTTCAATTTTAGTCCCTAAATAAATCAAATTTCTATTTTAGTCTTCATTTAATTTTTTTGTCTTATATTAATTCACTTTAGAAATAATCTAACTCTTTTTATCTACTCGTCTCATCATCAATTAAGTCGTGTATCATTCAAATCATTTTTAGCGATTAACAACAAAATTTGCCAAATATTAGCCCAACTAACTTGAAACTCACATGAAATGTCTTGAACTCAATTAACTCATAATTTGCCAAAATTGAAAGCCCAATTGATAAAAAAAAATGGATATAAAATAAGCCCATTTTTTTCTTTTATTACTAAAATAAGATCAAAGTGTACAGTTGAAGACTTTGAGTTAGATTTTCCTCCTCCACCTCTATTTTCTAGAAATTCTAAGGCTTGTTGACGGTAAAGCAACAAAAGTAGAAACACAGTCACTCACGGAGAGAGAAATGAAAGGGAGTGTATTTTTAGGATATTTCAGGAAGAAAATTTAAAAAGATGAGTGTAATAGTAATAAGAGGGAGTGGATGTAGCATAAGCCTAAAATGAGTGTAATATTTGTCACATTTTAGACTTTTTGCTTTTTGGGTCTAAACCCAACCATAATTGATTCATGAAAAATCCCATAGGAAATAATATAGTGTTAAATATTCCAAAATTTTGGGACACAAACTTTTAGCTTAGGTGGATTACAGGTTAAGCAAGTTTAAGTTATTTCAAGTGAGTTCAAATAGATAGGGTAAATTCTTAGGCCATTGGTTGATTTATTCCACTTTCATCTTTGTTATTAACTCTTAATAATGCTTTGAACAATATTGTCAAGTATTACACGAGTATATGTGGATACAACACTCAGACTTTTCATTTATTACTACTCATGTGATTCATTACTTTGGTTCACTTGCCAATCAATTAGCAAGTAAATTGGAATTATTATCAGGAATTGAATTCAAATCATCCGCGTGATAGGTTAGAATACTCACCACTATACTAAAACAACCCAAATAAAATATCTTTTTATTAACATTTTCAAGTGGGTGAATTATTCTGTCACTAAGTTCTTTATTTTCTACTGCAGCCTGCATATAAAATTATTAGTAAATGATGAATGCTATTCAACTCATTAAAAAAAATGTGAATCAGGCATAAATTATTAGTAAATGATAAAATTTAATACTATAAAAAATAATGTATAAAATTATTAGTAAATGATAAAATTTAATACTATAAAATTTATTAAATAAAGTAACTTTAACGAAAAAGTACTCTTAAAATAACTTGGTTGTTCCTTTCTTTATAATATATAATATATTGATTCACATATATTTTTATGGTGGTCCTAATAGGTTTGTTAGCTGTATTTTTCACATAGATGGCCAAATAATTCAAACTTTCAAAATCATCTAGAGTTTTCCGGTAGTGACATTAGCCAAAAAGCTATTGTTACGATAAAGAATAAACTTAAATTTACAAAAAGTTATTCACTTTTTTTAAGGGTCAAATGATAGTAAATTAAAATAAAATTAAAAAGTAAAATGACTTTTTGCAAATTAAAATATAATTAAACAAAGGTTTTTAAAATTTAAAAGCTAAAATTTTCAACTTATACAATTTTAAAGACTTTTAAAAATTACTTTTACAATTATTAATATCGGTTAAAGAAAATTGTATCATTCATGCACTGAGACGAAGCCAACAAAATGCCAAATATATTGTAACGTGAACTGAACGACCTGGTCATGTCATAGGTACAATCTGAATGGAATTTAGTTGATTTTGATTTTGTCTCTGGTTAGACCAAAACAACGATTACTGGTGGAAAAACAAGAAGGAAGTTGGACGATCACGCTAGATTATACTGCTGTGGCAAATGATCTATAAAAGTTATTGACACTTATTGAGAGAAACAGAGAGGAGTGTAAATATTTAGTATGTAAGACAGTAAGAGTGTCTATATATTACATTATTATTTTGTAATTTAATAAGTAACTTCCTATCAAAAGATTGAGTGCCTAAATGTGTGAGTAGTATCTTTTTTAACACTAACATTAAGTTTAATAGCTTGACTTACATGAAGATTCATTTAAAAATGTATTGTCTGAGAAAATTTTCTAACAAGCCTATATAGCTACTTCTAAGAAATAATAACTACTCTAAGTTTTTAGTAGGGTTTTTGTTAGGCACTGCTAGTTTGCTTTCTTTTCTTCTGTTTCTGTTCTTTATTTTCTGAAGCATTAAATAAAAAAGTAGAGCATCGTGAACCGCTTTTTCTTCGCACTCGATTATATGGTTCCTGTGATCATATGCTAAATCTCAAAGAGTTGGTCAATCTTTTTAAGATTGGTATGTGGGTTCTTGATTATAAGAGTCCATTTTCAAATTATATCCACATAGTATTCACAAATATTTATTTTTGTTTTAATTTTTTTTATAATTTAATCCATAACAATTTTCGTAGAAATAATATAATATTTTGTTTTTTTGAAGAAACAATATAATGTTCTTAATCCCCGAACTATGGTTAAGTATCTCCGCTTCATAATTTTTCTAGATTATAAAAAAAAGTCGTATTTACGTACACTAATATATAGATTTAAATCTTTAAATAAGTTAAGTCTATAATATTTAAGACATCATAATAAAAGTCTTTGGAAAAAACAAAGTCTAATACAACAACAACAATAAATATGATTTACTTACATAAATTTTGTCAATTCTATTTTTTTATAAATGACTTGAATTTAATTATCTTTTGATTGAATAAACCTTTTTTTAGGTTTAATAAATCTTTTTTTTTAGAACTTGATTGAATAAATCTTAACTTATATGATAATTAATAAGCTTCAGTCAGACTAAACTTAATAATGTGAAAATGTTGACGTTGTATCTATTGGACTGTTGTCAGTTCAATAGTATCATCTACGAGAACTCTTGTGACATGCATGTTTGAAGCTTTAAACAAAGAATTTGAGGTTATCTTTTTACATTGAAATTACGTATCATAACAGTAGAGAATAGAGATATCAAGGGATCCATTTCCCTGATTAGCAATGTTTTGTAAGAGTTTTCTTATTAAAGTGATTCTAATGTCTCAAAATTAATTAATTACTATTGGAAGAAAAATAATAAAAATTGAATTGAAAAATTGACCAAAAACACAGCAAACTTTTTTCACTTTATCCTTTGGCAAGTCGTTTTACTAAAATATATTTCCGTGTAGTTATCATTTTTCTTTCCTGATGTAATTGATAAAATAAGCAGGCCGCATTATCATTGAATATGGAAATGAATTCAAAACCCTATGAAACACGAAACATGATGCATGTAGTCCACTGTTTATATGAAACTGATATGATAACAGTATGACAGAAGCCGAAAGATCATTAATATGTCCATACAGATTTGATTGTTCTTTTTATTTTTATATATAGCAGAAGTTCGACAAGAAACATTAGCAATGAAAGAACGTCCAAATAACAACGGTCATCGCACGTTGGGCAAAAAAGTTTCTAGAAAATTATATACCAGTCAAATGGACTTGAAGGAGTATACTATTGTGGAGCGTAACCTATATCTTCCACATGTTCCTTTCCCATTTCCAAAAGACCTTCGTAAAACCAAAAGAGAAAAAAAAAAGTAGAGTACAGTTGCAAAGGTTTTTCTACAAACTGATACTTTATGAAGGGACATAGCATATTAGCATTGTAGAGTATTAGATGGATTGGATGCAAGTGTATCGGGAGGTCTCACGTGGTCTTGAACACGATTGCTTCTGGAGGAAAATTGTGTTGAAAAAAAAACTGATATTTTGACCTGGTAAGAGCTGCTAATTAATGTGTGTCATATTGCTCACGTCCACAAATAGTGGAGCTATAAAATTAGAAGCCTAATAAAGTCTAGGTTGAAAGACTACACATTTTTAACTCTTAATTTTTCAAAGCATCACGCGTTAAGCCAAAAGTAGAGTAAGATTTGATAGTTGGGTCAGCCACAAAAATCATGGAGCATTGGCCATGCGTTCATTTCATGCCATATTCCCATGTATATCTACTACGCGTCAAAAATTGCTGCAAAATAACGCACACACTAAGAGGATGTTGCATATTACTCAATTGAAAATTGAAATCCCTTCGAGGAATAATGTTTTAGAGAACCTAAATTAAGGACAGTTAACACCCAAAATGGTTAATCAAGTACTGCATCAGTTACAGGTGCTATGGCATAAGCAAAAATTTAAGAGATATATCAAACCAAAATTAGAGGGCTATCTCAACTGCCTTCAATTATTTTGTGATTTCACCTTTATATTAGTTTTGGTGACAAACCACATCAAGCTACGAAGCCGTACATGGTGAGCACATACCATACCGCTATAGACGATATGAATAAGTATTATAAGAAAATTGTTGACAATTTAAATGTGAGCAAAATTATATATGAGTGGATATAACGTTGTGAATGAGATGTGAATAGAATAAAGAAGCCTCATTTAAAAAAGTGATGACTAAACAAATTCAATAAAAGAATTTTGATGGATTTAATACCTTAAGAGAAGTGTGTGTTTGCAATATATTTTTTAATACATTTCTTTTAACAAATTCTTTAATAATTAACATTTATTAAAAATTATAAAATTATAAGTAAAGTTTATTAAGAGTGAGACTTATACATTTTTTTTATTTATTTCTAATAAACTTCTACTGTAACAAAATTTTATTATTAGATAATGTATTTCTAACATTTCACTACTTTAAGAATATATATGTTAGATTAAATTAATTTCGGTGCCAAACTTAGTGTGATTCTGACAAAAATTCATACATGATCATTAAATCCACATTAAGGACCAACACAAAATACTTTAACATGCTTGTATTAAATGTTCGATAAATGAGTTGTCTTTTTCTTTTTTGTGTATAATAGTCTCATTTAAATTCAAGCCTATAGCATCATATATATTATTTAAACTTCTCCACAACTGGGCTGATCTTAGTGATTTTGTACGGCAAGTGATGGCTTACAGCTTAAGGAAGCAACTTTATATGATATGTTTATGATGGTGGATTTATTAAGCTTTAATATCATAATATCATGTTCAAGCTTTGTATTTTTCTTTGTTTATTATGTTTATTTAATATTTATAACAAATATATAAACACAAAATTTAAAGATAGTAGTATATACTTGAGAGAATCGCTTGAGAAAATTTAGTGTGTTTGATTGTATTTTTCTTTTCAAAAACTATTTTATAAAACAATTTTAGAAAAAGTAAAAGTGAGTGAAATGTGAAAGTGTAAGGAAAAACACGGATATTAAAAAATAGAAAACAAAAAATAAAAAAATAATACTTACTGGTTCCGAAAACAATTTTAAAAAACTATTGTTATTAAACATTTGTTTTAGATAGCAATTTTTTATGGCCATTAATGATAGGGGTGTTCTAGGGGTAATTTGTGAACCTAAATTAATCCAAATCTATCTAAATAGTTTTGGTTGAATTATTTATGTATTTAAGTTAAAATCGAATTAAATCAATCAAAATCGTTCATATATAGATTGAGTCATGAGTTTAGATTTATAAATCCGATCAAAATCAAACCGAATCGATCAAAAATTTTAGAGTTATTTGGTTTGAATTTAAATACTACTAATATTGGAACTCTAAGTGTTGGAACCGTACATGTTATGATTACTAATGTTAAAACTTCTTAAAATATTATTTTTAGGTACATTGTTATTTGTTTTATCTTTTTTCATATTTATTTTTTGTTATATTTATAATATTAATTGATCATATTTTGTTCATTTGTTTTAACAAATTTGGTTGCAACAAATTTTATTAGAATAAATTAGTTTGTAAGAAATAATTGTGATTCAAACTATTATAGTAAATCTTATTAAAAAATATTTTATTTTAATTTGTATTAGTTTATTTTAGAATATTATATTGATGGTATTAAATAAAACAATTTTATTACTATCATATATTTAATAATATTGTGATGATTGTATTGGATATTTGGATAAATTATGATATAAAAATAATAATTATAAGAAAAAAAATTAAATTTAAATAACTAACTTGTTAGTTTAAATTAAACTAAATTATTTATGAATGAGTTTTAGATTAGATTTTTTAAAAAATTTATAAAAGTTGAATCGAATTCAACGGGTCAAATTTAATTGGATTAAATTATCAATTTTAACCTAAATTGACCCGAACGAATAAAAACACCCCTACTTAATTATATGGGAAGACATTAATGATCGAAACAAAGAAAGTCGTATATATAGGAAGGTTGTTATGGAATGGCCATTTCATTCACACCGTCCTTACTTTGACCAGCGCAGCGCTGCTGTATTTATTTTTTTCCCCCATTAACTAAATTAGAAACACCTGGCCTGAATCTTATGTCGATTAGAGGACCAAGACAAATCTTGGGTCCCATTTCAATGACAATGATTTTTTTTTTCTTTTTTCCGAATGAAAATATGGTAGAAAGGAAAAAAAAAAACTCCAAACTCAACAAATTCCTAGAGATAAGGAGATCTCTCTGATCGAGGAAGATTGCTTACCAAGAAAAAAAAAGGGGTGTCTGAAAAATTTAAACCCATGCCAAATGAAAAAAAGAAGCAAATATTCATTCTAGATTCTTAACTACATGTGTCAATCATGTTATGATACACTAAAAGGAGAGATTCTTTGCCCAATCTCATATTTTAACCAAAATATAAAAAAAAGAGTTTTATATATTTTGTTATTAATCAAAATAAACAAAATATAATTTTCTGTCAACAAAATTAACTTAACATGCATGTCAATGCCGATTTATTTTTTTATTTCAAAATAAAGTTTTTATAAAAATATTTTGATCATGGAGTTTGATTTTCATAACTTTTTATATTCCCAACAATTTACAAATTAACTATAGATATGATTTAAAAGTAATTATTAAAAAAGTCAAGAATCTTATTAATTATTATAATATAATAATCTATGATTAAATGAGGGTGTAAAAAATTTACATAATTAATGCATTTTAATTAAAAATTATTATATATCGCTATTGGGATTTTTAATTAAAAGTTAAACAGACTATAAAAGTTATAGGATTTATTAATTTCTCTAAATATATTAGGCTAGTGTTAGAGGTTTACCCAAAAGTTTGTCTAAGTTAGTGTTAAATTCGTATAAATATAGTGTACGACATAAATTATAATTTTTAATTTTCATATTTCTAATTATAATTTATTTGTATTTATCTGTATATTTATAAATAATATACTGTTAACAAAATTCAATAATATAAAAAATTATTAAAGTTGTCACATAGTTTTATTTTTTAAAATCTATTATTTTATTTAGCTTTCTTTTATTGACTTTCATATAGTATTTTAATTTATTTGGATTTTCTCATTTCCATATTTTTGCTTTTTTATTTTTTTAAATTTATTATCTTAGATTTATTTTCTTTTGTAGCTAGCATGAACAAAGAATAAAAACTCTGTGGCTTTTTATATCATAAAAATTATTTAACTTATAAAAATAAAATAATTTACATAAATAAAGATGGACAGAAATAAACAAAATAAAATTGAGACATTTTATTTATTTATTATTTTCAGATATATGAAAAATATTTTCATTCAAAGTTTTCTAAAACCCAAAATAAGTCCATTTAAACATATACTATATAAACCTTTATCATACATATGGATACATATACAAACGTACTGAGAGAGAAAATCTATTAAGTTTTAGTAAAATTATATTTTATTTTTTATTAAAAATTATTAATATAATCTTTAAATTAAATGTTATTAGGAAATAAATTAATATAATTCAAAAGATAAATGGATATTTATTACATAGTTTTATTTTAAGATGTAATATATTATTTAAAATATTACCAAATAATTCCTATTAAACTATTTTGTGTATATGTTTTTTAATATTACATCACAAGACTCAACAATAATGTTATTAGGAGAGTATAATATGTTTTTGTCCTTCTAAAATTTATAAAGTTCAATTTTAATTCCTTTAAAAAGTTTTTTCCATTTTTGTCTTTCTAATTTTGAAATTGTCTATTTTTTGTCTCTTTAAATTCGAAATGCATAAATTTTGGGTACTTCGAAGTGCTTTAGATAATGTTTTAATACAAAGATGAAAAATAGTTTACATAGTGTTTGAGACAAAAAAAAAATGGGCAATTCAAATTAAAAGGACGGAAAATGATTTTTTTCTTTAAAAAAGAGACTAAAACTGAACATTTTGAAAATTTTACAGGGAAAAAAAATTACCCTTATAACTTATCAGCATTTTTTATTCCATATATACATGTGTATGCAATTTGAAATAAGTTATAATAATAAAACAACTAAAGTTATATAAAATTATATATTCATATTTTATGAGTTTAATTTCAATTAAATCATATCTGTATAAAATTTAAGAGGCTCTTTTTAAATTCATCAGCATATTTTGAGTTTTCTTAATTAAGAGTTAAGACAACAATAATAAACAAATCATTATTGTAAGGCCAAAAGAGTTGACGCAGTGGTGTATGACTTTATTGCATTCACAAAAATAAAAATAATCTATTTAGTGGGAGAAAATTGTGTTTGATTTTTACCTCTATAAAATTCTCTTTGACCAATGACAGTCACGAATAGTGAGTCAGATTAGTGTATGACTCAATGGGTTGAGAGATAGATATGAACTAGGAAAAAAATCATTACATTGAATATAAATTATTCATTATTTTTTATATAAAAAATCACATTAATATAATATATTTTAATTTTTATTATTTTTACAATGAGAAAAAAAAAATGGTCCAACGGGCAACGACACTCCAATGAGAAATCACATTAAGATGAATCTTTGTGGAACATATATATGAGGATGATGATGGAGGATAAGAGGGCGTTCCTTCTGCTATTGATGGTGGTGGAGGGTTGGATAATCAAGCCTAAATACATCCATTACTTGTAAATATCATTTACGAATTATACTAAAAGTATAACTCAATTTAAAAGATTATATTCCGTTTCAAATACATCCATTACTTGTAAATATTATTTACAATTTGTTTCTATAGTTGGAAATGTTTTTTAAATTTTAAATTACTTAAAGTTCATTTGAGCTTAATTATGTTAAAAGATATAAATTTCCTATTTTGTACAGTATATTGAGAATAAAATATTGGAAATATTTTATTATAAAATGATTCAATATTTTATTAAATTAAACTTTGAACAACAATTTTACAGACCATTAACTTACTCTTTGAATATAAATTTTGTGAACGTCAGAATTTATAGACTCCGCCAGAATGAGTTAAGGGGATCCCTTAAGCTATGTTTGGATTATAGCTACTTAGAAATTTAGTGGAGGGTGCTAAACATACTTTTAGAAAAATGTGTTTTTAAAAAAGTTCAAATGATGCCTCAACCATGCACTTACTACACTTCTATAGTGTCAATTAATCTTTCTCCATAATTCACCAATGTGAAACCCAACTTGGACTGAGTATTATCTTTTATGCCGGAATTCTTAGATACTGTTAAGACGCATAGAACAACAAGTGAGAAAGAAATGGGACAAATGCAAACACTCAAACAACAAATGTCTCCATTTCCATAAACGGAATAAAGCCAAAGTACCATATTCCAAAATCTTCATAATTTCAATAAATTCACTTGTTAACAAATATCGGACATTAATTAATAATAAAAAGAAAAAAATATTTATCATAAGAGATCATAAAAAAACATAAATAAAATCACGAGCAACTTCCAATAAAAATATTATGACTTAGCATTTATCATTATAATATTATTTTTTTATATAAAATTTAAAGCTATGCAACGTTTGGGCAAAATGGCAAGTGTATTATGAGTTCCAATTTATACGGCTGGGATTTAGCACAGGTGGATTTAATTCCTATTAATAAATGCCGACATGGCATTGATTTCACATGAATATTATGCATAAAACCCCAGAACTTTAATTAAAAAATTTCTGTGTAGCTACAATTTATTGAGAATGGGGCCTCTCCCAAAAAAAAGTATAAACTTAAATATTTTCCTGTTTTGATTCATGTACCCCTATCTGAAAACATTCCTCCAACTATTGCCTAGTAACATTCATGAATTAAAGGTAAGAATTAATAAATATTAATTATATATTAATATTTTAAATAAAAAAAAAAACAGAAAATCCATTCACCGTTTAAAACCTTTTTTTTTTTTCATTTGTACTAGTCTGAACCATTATTCATTTATTTGGCAGAATTGATTCATTCACTGTTTTATAATTTACATTTCGTGCAAGTTCAGTGCGCTTATGCCTCCGCCACCACACCTCTCTCTCTCACACACTCCATTCTGTCTTAGCCGGCGGAATAGTGATTTTACTATCGTATCTGTTATTGGTCGGTCATCAAAAGAGGCTTGAAATTGAATTTTTTTTTAAAAAAAAAAAGTAATACACCTTCCGTCTCATAATAATATCTTATAAAAAATTATTTTTTAATAAAATGTTAATTATTTTTTCACTTATATCTCTTATAATATTAATAATAAAAATTACACAAATAAAAAAATTATTAATAATAAAATTATTTTATAAAATTATTATTTTTTATTATATAAAATAATTAAAACAACAATTATAATAAGATGGAGGAAATCCTTATTTCCAAGCGTTTGAGCTGTCAACGGTGGCTTTAACTAGCATTAGTACTGTGTCCACCCTATATACTACAAATTAGGTTCGAACATTCCAAATTTACTAGCGGAAACCCTCCCCTTATATACCCCCACTTGCTTACACTCTTTCAAAGTGGAACAAACAATTCGCCACACACACAACAACAATATAATTCGTTAATTCCACTCTCTCTCTCTCCCCCCTTGCTTCTCTTGTCTCTTTTGAGAAACTGTCAAAACAATGCGCCAGTTACCACCCACCTCAAATTGCTGTGAAAGGAATGAGGGCCACCCAAATGCATCAAATCACAAAGTACAGGATGAGCCCAACATGTTAACCACTTTGATCCCCAAATCCCCAACATGTCAACAACACCAAATGCAAAATCCCCACAATAACATTAACACAACCCATTTGTCCCTTTCCCTCATCGAAGCCAAGTGCATAGCCAACATATCCTTCTCCATGATCCTCACTGGCCTCTTGCTCTATTCCCGTTCCATGATCTCCATGCTCTTCCTCGGCCACCTCGGAGAACTCGCTCTCGCAGGTGGCTCCTTAGCCATCGGCTTCGCCAACATCACAGGATACTCTGTTCTCTCTGGCCTCGCCATGGGCATGGAACCCATCTGCGGCCAAGCCTTCGGCGCCAAAAGATTCAAACTTCTCGGCCTCACCATGCAGAGAACCGTTCTCCTTCTCCTCATAACCTCCTGCCTCATCTCATTATTCTTCTGGCTCAACATGAAGAAAATATTACTCCTTTGCGGCCAAGAACAAGACATAGCCAACGTGGCAGAACTCTACATATTTTACTCCCTCCCTGATCTTCTATTGCAGTCGCTGCTACACCCTTTGAGAATCTACCTTCGGAGCCAATCAATAACGCTCCCTCTCACTTGCTGCGCCGCCGTTTCGATCCTCCTCCACGTGCCCATCAACTACCTCTTCGTGTCTATCCTCAACCTCGGAATCAAAGGCGTCGCGCTAAGCGCTGTTATCACAAACCTCAACCTCGTAGGGCTGTTGATTATTTATATAGTGGTTTCAGGCACGCACAAGAAAACGTGGCCTGGTATTTCTCGCGAGTGCTTCAAGGGATGGAAAACGCTCTTGAATCTAGCGATTCCGAGTTGTGTTTCCGTTTGTCTGGAATGGTGGTGGTATGAAATTATGATTTTGCTCTGCGGCTTATTAGTTAACCCTCATGCAAGTGTTGCATCCATGGGGGTTTTGATTCAAACAACAGCTTTGATATACATTTTTCCGTCTTCTTTGAGTTTCGGAGTGTCCACGCGCGTTGGTAACGAGTTGGGAGCCGGGAATCCTCGGAGGGCGAAACTCGCGGCGATTGTCGGCCTCTGCTTCAGTTTTGTGTTTGGGCTTTCTGCTTTGGCATTCGCTGTTTCAGTGAGGAATGTTTGGGCTTCGATGTTCACGCTCGATGGGGAAATCATTGCTTTGACGACTGCGGTGTTGCCGATTATTGGGCTCTGCGAGCTTGGGAACTGTCCCCAGACGACGGTGTGTGGCGTCCTGAGAGGGACGGCGAGGCCGAAATTGGGGGCGAACATAAACTTGGGTTGCTTCTACCTCGTGGGCATGCCCGTTGCGGTGTGGTTGGGGTTCTTTGCAGGGTTTGACTTCAAAGGGTTGTGGCTTGGGATGTTGGCGGCGCAAGGGTCGTGTATTGTGACGATGATGTTCGTGTTGGCTAGGACCAATTGGGAGGGTCAAGCATTACGAGCTAAGGAACTCACTAGTTCTGATACCAGTGAAGAGAAAAAACTAGTGGAAGAGGAACAAAAGGAGAAAGGGTTTTTGGGATCACGTGCCACCAAAGAAGGTTCTGATTTGGTTGTTTGATTGGCCTTGATTGATGATCGTCGCAACATCTGGATTATCTACTGTCAGAATTTTGATGCATTCATGCAATCAGTTAACGATGATGACTGTTTGACAAATATAAAAGGAATTATATTTTTTTAATTCATAAATCAAACTTAATATAAACAGTTGAAATATAAATCATTTGATCTTCATTAATAATTCATATTTAAGATTGCCTGATTGAGGGAATGCAACAAGTCCATTTTTCAACATTACATAATCTGCACAGGGATTTTGAGCTTATTATATTAAAAAGATTAATTGATTAGATGATTATTAATTAGTTATTCTTCTTTGCATAGTGGATTTTTTTTTACAAAAAAACAAATTTGAGGACAGGAAGTGAAAATAAAAATAGAAATATGAAATTAATTTAAATGCTAGATTCCTATTTTTTGTTAATTGTTTCCATTCACATGGTTTAGTTTTAAGTTTTCAAGAAGGGAAACAAAGAAAAAGATCAAAGTTACTACTTTTTGTGGTGGGATGCTAGTACTTAATTTTGTCGCCTATGATTAAGCTGATCTTGCATGCATGTACTAGCTACTTTCTGTTCTGATCAATTATAAACGCCACACCAGCTCCACGTCATGATATATCTTAGCACGTTTTGCATTAATTCAAGCTACAATAGAGACATCACTTGTTTTCTTTTCGTCTCTTTCTGATCTATCCCTAACTGAAAACAAAATTATTTCAGGAAAAAAGAAAACTATGAGAACAAGTGTTTGTTTGCTATTTAAAACATTGATTTTTTTTTCTTTGATTTTTATTTTTAACTGGTGAGACGAGAAATGAAATAAATTATGATTGTGTTTGTTTCAGAAGAGAAAAATAATATACGAAATAAATTTTAATATTTTATATTATATTTTATAAAATTCACATCTTTTATACTTTATTTTAATTTAAAAAGTTATCTTCTATTTTTTTCTTTTTATTTCATCCTCTAACTTATAAGGCTATTTATTATTACTTTTGCTTCTTATCTAGACAAAAAATGTTACTTTTTTTATCTCGACAATTGATATAAGTTAGACTTCCACATGGGTATACCTATACTATATTTTCTAAGTTATTACATATATCACGTAAGAGTATGATCTAATAAACCAATGACCGCTTAAATTAGATGATACAAGCTAGTTGATTTTAACGGGAACAAAATTGTCATACCTATGAATAAAATGCATGCGTTCAAGAGAGAAGTAAATTTTGACCATATATTAAAATTAGATTTTTAGCTAGTGGGAGAAGTCTGTTGCCTTCTCCTTCCTTATGATGGGATGTTCCTATGAATGGCATGATGAGGATTGGTAATGGCTATGGGTTATCTATAATGGTACTTTAACATTCAAGTTTAAAAGAATTTTGATTAGAGTGCGAATAATAGTTGTACAAATAGTTTAGCACTTGGCCTCTTAATTAATTAAAGCCTGATGTCTGGTATTTCAACTTAAACATGAAGTTGCAACCGAAAGTATCATTTTACTCCAAAATAGGCTGATCTAATTGAAAAGAGATTATTTGGATACCAAACAGAAGTCTCTTTTACAGTATACCTTCTGATTAATTACATAGGAGAAAAAAAAACCTTTCGAAACTTATCCACCTATTTCAGAATCATTCTACTATGTGATTTCTCTTTCAGGTGTATTCAATTCACATTGCAATCAATTCCTCTATTATGACTTTCTATTCATTTACTCTAATTGGACCTTAGGACTAGTATTATATGTTAAAAATTAAAAGTAAAGAAAGTTGGAATTCAAGGAAATGAAAAAGAAATACTAACAGAAAAATTTGAAAGTACTTAATATTTAAATTTTAAAAAATATAAAAATGAGTGTTAAAACTTAAAATTACAGTCTCAGGTTGTAAAAAGGATTGCTTTCAAAGGAAAATACCTAAAAAAACCCCGGAAAATAACAATAAGAGTCAGAGATGTTTTCTTGTTTAAAAATATATAATAAAAAATTAATAAATTTGTTTTTTTAGAATAATATAGCATGACCCTTTTAATTTATTATCTAGGTTTATTTCTTATTTAGAGTAAATTGCGTGGGAACTTAATAATAACCTTTTGCTGAGTTTTGCGTTGTCTAAAACTATGTGAACCTTATTTTAATGGTTTTTAAACTGTAACAATTCCTCCTTTTACCTCTCTTAAAAATTAAATGAATAATTTAACATTCTTTAGAAAATTTACAATTGCATTTTTTTCCAATAACCAATTGGTCTTGTTTTCGAGTAATACTAAGTCATAGATACAAGCCAATACAAGCAGACTGAGAATAAAATAACCATTTACCTTCTCTGCACTGGTTGTGGTCTTATGTCGGATTACTGCATGGCAACAAAACTTGACCAGCCGCAATTTGATTAGTATTCGTATATCTACTTTTTATTTTTATTATAAATAATATTTCGCACTAAAAGTCTCAAGTGTTACTTTGAAGAAAGAAAATTAGTACTCATTTAGAATATTTGATGTATTAATAATTTCAAACTAGTTGTCTAACGCATATTAATGGCAAGGAATTATCTGCAAGTTTCACATTGAGAGAGAGCTTGAACTCGACGACATGGTATAAGTTGTTTCATCTTTTAAGAATCTTGATCTCAGAGTCAAATCCAATTCGGTCTCTTCATTTTACACTTCCAACATAAATTTGTATTCACAAAACAAGTCTTTGAAGAGCCAGGAAGAAAGAATATTAAACTAAGTAATTCGGTCGTTACATATTTTTTTATACAGATTAGGCCATTAATTACATATACAAACACGCACTGTAATATGTAGATACTTAGTATTTGGTCGATGAGTACGTTGCACATATCCATATGATCTTCTGCATGTAACACTAGCTATGATTTTAATTATGATGTATATATAAGACTACATGTTCACCATATGTTAGGATTGAAACTTGTTCATAAATACACGTGCAGTATAATATTATAAGACTAGAAAGCTAGAATACCCGAACATTTTATACGTAAGAAATCAAATAGCAGCAGAGAATCTGCACACGCCATACTGATGATAGGGATTTAGGATTGGAGGTGATGAAAGCACGTTGAAATTTGAAAAGAGCGAAACATGTATCTGAAGTATGTATATCCCTATAATAACTAACGTGTGGGAGTACTGCATAAATTAAATGAGTTAATGACCAAACTAATAACGACCAAGTGTTTTTTGCATCCCAACACAACTCACAGTCATACCTCAACTTGCCAACTACTAACTGTTCAATTTTGGCTCCTTTTCAATTTCTATACGCTTTCAGCTGAATAATGCTTTTTTAGTTTTCCGTTGTCGAAAGACATGCATGTAGCACATCCACGCAAGTTCCTTGTGAAATTGTTTGAATATTATTTTCTATTGTTTTTTCAAACACCGAGATCACATTTCAAATAATTTATATGTGATGTAAATATGTATTAGGGGTTTGAAAATATTGATAATTTCGCTGCTGGAAAAATCTTTGGCTTTTTTTATTTTTTACTGGAATCGCTTTCAAATGAAAACGGTTGTCCCCAATTTTGTTTATGAAAAAGAATTCATTCAACTATTTTTTTATAAGCAAATACATGTTACACATAGCTTAATCAGTGTAATATGTAGTCACTTGCAATGTTAATAACATTTCTCATACTCCACTACTAGCTCTATAAATTGTCCAAATACACAGTACAAAATGTGCGTCACTTGAAATGTGATTAAAACATATATAAAACTTGCTATATATTATTCATTAATTATCCATGTCAATATGCACGTCTCATGCAGCCATTGTACAATATGGTAAATTAAGGAACTAAATGGATGGCGACAATTTCTTTATGAAATTTGGATAAGTTTGACTATTCGGTATTAATGTTAATTACTATATAACATTCCTACAATACGATTGCGTTTGCTTCCACACACACACACAAAAAATTCGTTTAAACCATACTCCTAGCCAACTATTATAATTTAACGTCAGGTGACGTTTATATTGAAAATGACTCATATCTTGTGATCATTCTTTAAAATAAACGCATAATAAGACGCATATATTTTGATAATTACTGGTAAGAATAGCAGCTTAAAATTGGTACACAATGTTTCAAGTAAACATTCATCATCCAATGGAAGATTTTTACAAGGAAAGAAAACTCTGAAAATTTCAAATCTCTGTATCTATTCGTATGAACATTTCAATTTTCTGTCAATTTGAAGACTTTCCAGCATTCCAACAAAAGAAAAGAAAAACTCATAGGTGAACCTGTTAGTTATTGTCTTCCATTTTTTCTTCTATTTGCCTTTTTCCTTTGATTTGGTTGCTTCACATGACCTTTCCAAGCTGATGCCAAAACATAGCTTAGCATATATGTTTGTTTCTCATTATATCGATTTAAAGAATTGTAAACATGCATACTAATTGATAGGACCTTTTAATTTGTTATCTTCCATTCCTTTTGTTTCTTCACTTCCGTCCAAATATCTAAACACACGTACGTTCTTCTAGTTTGTATGTTCCAACCAAAATCATGTTTTAAATCATAACAGGATTTTTTTAAATGTATAATCCATGTTTTTATCTACCGCTAACTTTGAGAAAAGAAAACTGTATATTATAAAATAGCAAAAGAAGAATTGCAGCCATTACCAGGTAAAATTGTATATTTACGCGTTAATTTTATCTATTATTGTCCTAGAAAAATTAATTATATATGTTCGGATACGAATAGTACAGCTCAGGATGAACTTGACGAGAGCAACATCGCCCTTTTTAATATCTTTGAATTAAAACTTTCAATGAAAATTACATTAACTATCTGTCTGCAATGCCGGAAAATTTGACACAAATAAATCTGAGTAGAATAGATTAAGTCAATAAGAAAAGGTTTAATTCTAGCTGGAGTTAATTTACTCCACCGAATCAGGATTGTCGTCACTTTCATTCTAGAAGAAGCGAAGGGAGAGAAAATTCAATTTAAACCTTTTCAAGGAAAAGGGAGATAAGATTAAAAAGAGGTCTTGTATGTGCGACATGTACTTTTTTTTTCTTCCTGAGATCACGAATTCTCTTATTCTAGAAGTGTCGCTGGCCGTTAGTCAAAGAAATTTAGTGAATCAAGTATAGATTTTTCTTATAAATAAATTATTTTTTTACATGTAAACAAAACAGAACTTATACTATTCCGTTAATCATGCGGGTTATACTATTTTATTTTTATGATTTCATTGTTTAAAATTTACCAATTATATGATTAATTAAGTTAATGGTACTTGAATTATAACATAATTAAAAAAATTGTTATAATCTATTTAAAAATAGTAAATCATTTATTTATTTTTTAACACATTTACTTTATATTAATTTATATTTTAAATTATATTTATGATATATTGAATGAGCATTTTAAAGATTACAATTTTCTATTTTTTAATATTTAAAAGACTTACTTAATATAGTGAATATTAAAAATAATACAGTGTAAAAAAAACGTAAGAGGCATTGTACTTGATACACCATTAGTTTGCATTCGGACTGGGTTGTGGGCTTCAAAGTCCACCAGTCCAATGATGTCTCCATGTCTGTACCATACTATGATTCGGGAAATGCTTCCTACACAGTACATTTTCAATACACCCAGCATTGCATAGTGAAAATCCAAAAATATCCTTTCTAAAAAGGTTTAGTACGGACATTGCTGATTTTTTTTCTATACACCATTCATCCAGCCTTTTGTTCTTCTCCTGCTGCCGATGTGCATTGTTTGCGTTGTCCCTCATCTCCTCCTTCATTGTCCATTGGTGCACGTTACTGCTTGGTTTTTGTGGTTCTTCGCCATTGGTGGTTGTTGTACTTGAGTGTCCTCTGTCCTCGACCTCTGAGGTGAGTTTGTCCTTTCATTTTTGAACTTATTGGGGGAAAAAATGGACGTGGTGAACGCTTACAGATTGACAATTCATATGAGCCTTACGGATTGACAATCTGTAAGAAGGAAAGAATATGGCAAGGAATGAACACTTATAGATTGTCAATTCGTAAGCTTCATATGGATTGTCAATCCGTATAAAGGTTTGGAATTGTCAATCTATAGGGCTCATATGGATTGTCAATCTGTATGAAGGTTTACGGATTGTCAATCCGTATGACTCACAGTGATGAGTGTAGTCATAGTGTAAAAACGTACCTCCAATGAAGCCAAACGAACCAACCACCACCACTGAAAACGAGCTCCGCCACTAACAAAACAACAGTGCCAAACCAAAGACAAACGCCAAGCAAAAATGAACAACCACAGATGAAGAATAAGCCAAAACGAAAGCCGGTATTGGAAATAAGAAGGAAGAATAAAGCACATCCTGGTGTATTCGGTATTACTCTTGTTCCGTTTACGAGAAACAGAATGTACCCAGCAAGATTTGCTGGGATTTGCTATGGGATCAAACTCTCCCTCTCTGAAGATGCCTATGGAGATGAAGCACCCTCAGGAAGATGATCACTGCTGGAAACAACACAAGTGGTGTGCTGTGTGTGCAGTGTGAATGGAAAAGAGAGAGTTAGGATTGTTGTGTACCTTTCACCATGAATAAAGCTGTATTTATAGCAAAATACCTGGACCCTGGGAAGATATTGTTGAGGCCCATTATCTTTTGTAAAGATATTCAGATTATCTAATATATGAACGACAGTGGTTATAAATATATCTTCTGTTTTATCTTCTATCTTTTGGTGGTTGTAGAGTTTAAATATTTGAATGGGCCTATCCGTAACAGATGCCCCACAGCCCGGTTATCTAGCACTCTGGATGACTGGGATGTATCAAATGGATAGGTCCGAGCTATATTAAATCCAAGGTCTCCATACCGTCGTAGGTAATTATTGTTGCCCCAAGCCGAGATAATTAATTCAAGTTGGGACAAAGCGTTTTATATTGGCTCCGAGCTCATCTCTAGCCGAGTTTGCTTCTACTTATCTTTTGCCGAAATATTGTCGTTTATTCCTCTGCCAAGATATTTATAGATACTTACACGGTCCGATCTCTTAACGATATCCGAGTTCATTTTCGTAATTTGTTGGTTCCGCCCGAGTTCCCTTAGGAACCAAGATGTGTTGTGATAACAATCTCGGCCTTCTAATCTATTCTAGAGTTCTGAAAAGACGAATGGTTGTCTTTTCACTTTTTCCTTGGCGACATTTCTTACTCAACATTAAATGCGCCGTTTCTTATTTATCACGCTTCCATCATGAGATTAATATTATTTCCCTGATTTGCCCCTTGTATGAGTTGGAAAATATCATTGGTGCCCTTGCGTCTGATCAAATCTTGCAGACCACGTTTTTTCGAAACGTTTCGTGGGAGCATTTTTGGCGGTTACCACTATTTACAAGTATTTCCTTTGTTTTGCCTATTTTCATCCACATTCCTTTTCCCTTAACACCTTATTCGCTCCTTTGGCTGTGTTCTTCCTTGTTCCTGCATTCCTCAAAGCTTAATTCGAAGTTCTTTTTCCAGGTATTTGCTGCATCTTTGTCCAATTTATATTATCTTCTTTTTTCGCTTCTCCTCTCTCTTTCAATTCCTGAATATCTGTCTCCTTAATTTTCTTCCTTACTTGGGCACTCTTTGCTTTTTCCTCCTTCTCCTTCATCTTAATAATGAAGCTCTCTCCTGAGGAGGAAGCGTTCGTTCGCAAGAATGTTCCCCCTAAATCCGCATTTTGGTTTTGGGGTCTTCCTATTTCTGATGAAGAAAAGAAAAAGGATTTATTAAAAATTCCAGGTTCCAGTTATCCCAAACCTAAAACCTCGAAACCTTCTGACCATTCCAAATTAGTTTTGCCCCTGCACCAAGAGAATAGTACTCCCTTAGAAACCCCTAGGACATCCTCTGACATTTCTCCCTCTTCAAACCTTGTTCATATTGTTCCTTCAGGTCCTGTCGGGCCAGAACTAAAGCAACGATTTGAAATTCAATTTGAACCCTGCTCCAATTGTTTAGATGAGTTTTTGTATTTGGCAAGTGTTAAGCAATATAATCAAGCCGATGATTTACTTGATGCTTGCCGACATAACCCAATCCGAAAAGCAATTCCAACTGTATTTAATACTGAAACATCGGATGTCAGGGCTTCGCAGTCCAACTCGGCTCTAGTCATTTCTTCACCTCTTCGTCTTCCCCCCTCGCTTCCAGGTACTTTACTAATCTTTTCTTTTTTCTTTGTCGTAGGTTATTATGGATCTTCCTTCTGTGGAAATGATAGACGAATCTCAATCGGCAGGATCTCAATCCGATATTCTTCCTTCTACCCTGATTGCTAAGTTTCCATGGGTCACATCCGAAGTACTTCGTACTTCGTCTATTCTAACCCCCGAAAGTATAGCATCAATTCCTATAGGTAACCAAGACGGATTTTCTATCCGTCCTCCTACCCCAGATGAACCTATTTGTTCTTATGCCGGGGAGAAGGAACCCAACTATTTTTTCTTTTGTAAAGATGTAGTCACGCGTCTTGGCATCCGGTTTCCTCTATCGGATTTTGAAATGCGATTACTGGATCACCTTCAATTGGCCCCCTCCCAGTTACATCCCAATAGTTGGGCTTTTGTCAAATCTTTTGAAGATCTTTGTGAGGAGTTACAAATACCTTGCACTGTCTTGCTTTTCCTCTACTTTTTTTCTGTTCAGGCCGGCCGTACAGGCCGAGAAGCTTCTAATAAGAAAGGGTGGACTTCGCTCCGAAGTCGACCTGGTCGTCGTCTCTTTCGTGTCTTCACTGATTCCTTTAAAAACTTTAAAAATAATTTCTTCAAGGTTGCAGCCGAACCCAGCAAACAGCCATTCTTTCTTCGGGGTCCGGAAGCACCCGGTGTTAAATGGAGGTTTCCCCTTTATTGGACCCAAGTTCATCATTCTAATCCCCCCTCTTTTTATCGAGTTGAGGAGTGCAATCTTTCTGATAGTGAGGCATCAGCTCTTGTTCAAATTCAATTGCACCAAGAGGCTCAAGGTTATATATAAAAACTTTACATGCTTGTGTTTCTTTTTCCTTTTTGCTGATCAATTCTTTGCCTTTCAGCCGCCGAGATGGAAGAAGATCCTACCATCAACTTGAACCCCCGCCGTTCTAAGATCGCTACTGTCGAGAAAAACACTGATTCCCGCCGTAGCTATGTCCATAAGATGCCGGCGAGGAAAAACAAAAAACGCCGAGTTGAAGTACCGGCCCCTGGTGGTTTTCAAGAGACAACCCCCCCCGAGTCGATCAAGGAAACAGCTGCATCCGGGGCGCAGGCTAACGAGAACCAGGGAACCCCGGCCGCCCCGCTAATCACAATAGAAGGTGTAACAATGGATTCATCTGCGGATGTTTCCTTTGCTGATATCCCGGTTGCCGTTCCCAAAGAGTCTTCATTAACCTTTGGATGCCTTTGGGAGAAAGGGGTTGAGGATCTTTTCCCTTATACCAAAGCTCCAAAGCGTTTTTATGATGGAACCCCCTTCTCAGATGACGACATCCGGGAACTTGATCAACTTCATCTCCAGGCTTTCAAAAGTGCTTCTTTAGTACCGAGCTTAGTTTCTTTGAATGCTCGGTACAACAAAGTTAAAGATGATGGTCTCCAGCTCAAAAATGATAATCATCGATTGGCCGATGATAACAGAAAGCTATCCGAAGAAAACCGACTACTAAAAGAAAAACTTGCTCTTTCTCATCAGGACTTGTCAACCATGAAAGAGGAGGTTGTGGCTCTCCAAGGTGAACTTCAAGCAGCAAATAAAAATGTTGATTTTTTCAAAGCCTCTGCTGATAATGCAATGGTTGAAGCCAACAAAGCTCGGACAGAACTAGCTTCGTTGGACCAAGACCTTACTTCCTTGAGGGTTCTCTATGAGAATTCTCAACAAGAGGTAGCTTTAGCCAAGAAGGAGGCAGCCGACTTTCAAGACACGTTGGGAACCGTTGCTGAGGACGCGTTTTCTAACGCCGTGGAGCAAGTTCAGTTCTTGAACCCGGGAGTTGCTTTGAACTTAGAAGGGGCTGATTGCCGATCCTATGTGGAGGACGGCAAGTTTATCCCTTATGTTGATCCCGAGGTCACTTCTCCTGATGATGATCAAGAACCGATCGTGGATGATCGGGTAAACAAATGAAGGGCCAGAATGCCGGTTCATTTTGTAATACCTTAGTATTCCAAACAATTTTATATTTCTGCCTTTTATTCCTGCTTCTTTCTGTCGTACTTTGAACAACTTATTTCGTATTTTGAACGATTTATTTACTGAATTTAAGGCGTCGTTGCCTAATTTGCTTGATCGGATATTATTTTTGGCTCCAACGGCCATTCATTATTCCGAATATTATTTTTGGAATCGAGTTCCTGTCCTAACAACTGTTGTGTATTTGTAATATCTAATTTATCGGTATAATTCTTTCGATATAATCGATGATTTACCTAATTAAATAATTACACCGGTTTGATCAGGACCGAGTTAATACACCGCAATGACTAGGCTCTCAAGTTTGTGCACAATTTATGATATCCTTGATAGGATTCTTACTCTTCGAAGATTATTAAAGTTCGTGGTGTCAATGGAAAATAAATTTATACCGGGTTCATATTTCTCGGCTTATTTATCCAATGAGAAACTCGTGAACATATGAAAAGAATTCGTGGTATCAATGGAAAATTTATGCCGGGTTTATATTCCTCGACTTATTTAACCAATGAGAAACTCGTGAATACATGAAAAGAATTCGTGGTATCAATGGAAAATTTATGCCGGGTTTATATTCCTCGGCTTTATTTGTCCAATGAGAAACACTTGAATTCATGCCGGACTTCTATTCGTCGGCTTATTTGACTAATGAGAAATTTATGAATACATAGATCACGATTTACGTGAAAATAATTTCGGGCTTCTTGCCGAATTTTAGCTATAGTATCTCTTTAGCTTGTCGGCATTCCATGTGCGCTTGATCTCCTTGCCTTCCAGCGTCTCTAATACGTAGGCTCCTTGCCCCAAGTTCTGGGTGATCCGATATGGTCCTTCCCAATTGGGTGCTAACTTTCCATCTCGGGCGTTTTTGTTACCGATATCCGCACGTCGTAGTACGAGATCATTTTTCTCGAAAGATCTTGGCTTTACTCTTTTATTAAATTTGTGTGCCGAGATATTCTTTGTGTGTAGATTTCGGCGATGAGCTGTTATTCGGACTTCCTCTATCATATCTAGTTCGGCGGCCAATGCCTTATTGTTGTCTAGGTATGACATTTGCTTCCTCCAGGATGGTTGGCCGATTTCTACAGGTATCATGGCCTCGCAACCATATGTCATTCTGAATGGAGTTTCACTGGTGGCTGTTTGCGTCGTAGTTCTGTATGCCCATAAAACGTAATAAAGTTGCTCGACCCAGTTTGGGCCGGCCTCTTGCATTCGTTTTTTTAATCCATCTAGAATGACTTTGTTTGCTGCTTCCGCCTGCCCATTCGACTGAGGGTGCTCTACTGATGCAAAGTGGTGTTTTATGTGGAGTCCGGTCATCATATCCTGGAATTTCTTATCTGTAAACTGCGTTCCGTTATCGGTGACTATTTCGGCCGGAATTCCGAACCTGGCTATAATACTACGCTCGAAGAATTTTTGAACCCGAGCCGAGGTAATGGTAGCCAAAGGCTCGGCCTCGATCCACTTAGTGAAGTAATCCACAGCTACTATTAGCCACTTCATCTGACCTTCCGTGGGTTTAAATGGTCCTAACAGGTCCATCCCCCATTTGAAAAAAGGCCATGGTGCTGTTATTAACTTCAACTCAGATGGGGGAATCCACAATATCCGTGCATGCCTTTGACAGGTATCACACTTCTTCACATGTTCTGCAGCATCTGCCTGCATCGTCGGCCAAAAGTATCCGGCACGAAGGGCTTTTAACGCTAGAGCCTTTGCTCCCATATGTTGGCCGTTGATGCCTTCATGTATCTCGGTGAGGATATACTCTGTTTGGTCGGAGCTTAAACATAATAATAATGGAGTATGGAGACCTCTGCGATATAGCTCACCGTCAATAATTGTATACATGGATGCATCTCGAATCAGCCTTCTTGCTTCTATCTTGTCATCCGGCACTATCCCTTGTTCCAAGTAGTTGATGATCGGTTTACGCCAATCTTCGGCTATTAGGACCACCATGATGCATGCAGGTTGTGCGAGTTCCTGTTGGATGACTGTTCTGTGATTTCTTGTTCCCTTCGTACTCGCCAGTTTCGATAGGATGTCGGCTCGGGCATTTTCTTCTCTCGGAATATGAGCTATGCTGAATTCATCAAATTCGGCTATTATTTCTCTAACTTTGGCGAGGTATTTTGCTAGCAGAGGGCCTTTGGTTTGATATCGTCCTTCGATTTGTGCTGAGACCAACTGTGAATCAGTAAAGATTTTTACCTTTTGCGCTCCCTGTTCTCTGGCTTGGTTTAACCCGGCGATCAGTGCTTCATACTCTGCTTGATTGTTAGACGTCGGAAAATTGAGCTGTAGTGATTGCTCGAGTGATATTCCTTCGGGATTCTCAACAATGATCCCGGCTCCACTTCCTTTAGAGTTGGATGATCCATCAACATACACTTTCCACATATTATCTGTTGTCTGGGTGGAAAATGCCGGGGTTAATTCTACTATGAAGTCGGCCAAAGCTTGAGACTTGATTGCATTGCGAGCTTCATACTTGATGTCGAACTCGGATAACTGAATGGCCCAATTCATCATTCTTCCAGCTAAGTCCGGCTTGTGTAGTACCTGTCGGATAGGCTGATTTGTTCTAACCACTATGGTGTGACTTTGGAAGTATGGACGAAGTCTCTTAGCCGTGGTGAGTAAAGCAAAAGCTACTTTCTCAAGCTTTTGGTAACGCAATTCCGAGTTCTTTAGAGCTCGGCTTACAAAATATATTGGCATTTGACATTTATCCACTTCCCGGACTAGAACTGCGCTTATAGCCTCTTCTCCTACTGCAAGGTACAAAATGAGAATTTCCCCCTGTTCGGGCTTCGAGAGAACGGGGGGTGAGGCCAAACATCTTTTTATTTCCTGAAATGCTTCTTCACATGCTTGATTCCATCCTACCTTGGATTCTTTCTTTAATAACTTAAAGAATGGTAGGGCCTTTTCTGCAGCTTTTGGAAGGAACCTTGTCAAGGCCGCCATCCTTCCTGTTAATTGCTGAACTTCTCGTTTATCCGTAGGAAATTGCATGTCGAGTACGGCCTTGCATTTATCTGGGTTTGCCTCTATTCCTCGGTGCGTTAACATGAACCCCAGGAATTTTCCAGCCTTTACTCCAAAAGCACATTTCAGAGGATTCAAGCGGATGCTGTGTTGTCTTAACTTGCAAAATGTTTCTTCCAGATCCTGGATATGGTCTCCATTTTTGCCTGTTTTAACGATCATGTCGTCGATATATACTTCAATATTGCGCCCGAGCTGGTCGGCGAAGACTTTATTCATCATTCGTTGATAAGTTGCCCCTGCATTCTTCAGACCAAATGGCATTACTTCATAGTAGTAATTTGCTTCGGTACCTCGGAATGCTGTCTTTTCTCGATCTCCTGGGTACATCGGTATCTGATTGTACCCGGAATAGGCATCCATGAAAGATAACGACTGGAATCCGGCTGAATTGTCTACTAGCTGATCGATACTCGGCATTGAGTAAGAATCTTTTGGACAAAATTTATTCAAATCTGTGTAATCGACACAAACTCGCCATTTCCCGCTGGACTTCTTTACCATCACAACATTAGAGAGCCAAGTGGTATATTGTATCTCTTTTATGAATCCGGCCTCCAGTAATTCTTTAATGTGTTTTTCCAATGCCTGTCTTCTGTCCGGGCCGAGCTTCCTGTTCTTCTGCGCCACTGGTTTGGAGTCAGGATACATAGATAGCTTATGACAGCAAAATGTGGGGTCGATCCCGGGAATTTCGGAGGCTTTCCAAGCGAATACGTCCTGGTTCTGTTTAAGGCATTGGATTAGCTTGCCTTTGATTTCTGGGTCATTCTGTGCACCTACTTTCGTAATTTGGTCGGGATGCATTCCGATCTGAACCTCTTCCAGTTCGTCTACAGGTTCTGGTCTCCATTCTTCAATATCTCGGACATCCAATTCCACCAGATTGACCGGCTTGCAAGATACCGGCCTCTCCGTCTGTCGATCTGAGGGATCTCCCTGTCGAATCCGAGGTGGAGAAGATGGGCCGCCCTCAAATTCTCGGACTGAATTGAAATAGCATTGCCTGGACTCCTTCTGATCACCACAAATTGTGATAACTCGGCCAAGATGCCCGATCATCTTCATCTTTTGATGTTTGGTGGACATTAATATATCCCATTTGTGAAGTGTTGGCCTACCTAATATGATGTTGTATGGCGATGAGAACTCGCCTACTGTAAATGTGACTCGGCCTGTTCTGAACCCGTCCTTCGTCCCCAGCGTGAGTTGGAGATCGATTGCGCCTTTCAGACCGGTGCCTCCTCCATTAAAACCGATTAACATAGTTTGGCACGGTTTTAAATCGTCCTCACTTAAGTTCATCTTTTTGAATGCACTTAAATTGAGGATATCAGCCGAGCTGCCATTATCGACAAATATTCTTTTTACCCGGAAATTTGCCACAGTTCCGGTTATGACCAGTCCATCTTCATGTCCGGGGACTACGCCTTTCATGTCTTCGTCTGTGAAATAGATTAAAGGTGGTGCAGACTTCTTACTTTCTTTGAATTTGGGCTGGTCTCTTACAGACATAACTTCCTTAAGATATTTCTTTCGTTGGCTGGCAGTGTCACCTCCACCTCCCATTCCTCCCGAGATCACATTGCATTCGAACTCGGGTTCTGGGAATTCGTCCTTCTTTGTTTTCTTCTCATCTCGATCTTTGTTCTCCTGCTGGCTTTTCCTTTTCCCTTGATGCCCTTGAGTCCGGATAACGTATTGCCGAAGTTTACCTTCACGAATGAATTGTTCTATCGCGTCCCGGAGTTCTCGGCACTGGTCAGTCGTATGACCCGGCCCCTTGTGGAAATCACAATATCGGGAATAGTCCAACCCCTCCTTTTTTATGATCGGTCGGGGACGTTCTACTTTCCTCATCTCTGTAAATGCAACTTCCTTCCATATTTGAGCCCGTGGAGCGTTCAATGGAGCGTATTTGTCAAACTTCCATTCGAAATTTTTTGGCCTGACATTCGAGTCCTGAAATCTTCTTGGAGGTCGGCTAGCGTGAAAATTTGAAGGTTGTCGATTGGCCTGCGTATTCTCATGATGTCGATTTTTCGGCGATACAGGTTTCTTACTTCCCCTCGGGGCCGAGTTGGCTATCTCCATCTGTTCTAACTCCAAATATTTTTTGGAACGAACCATAAATTCATTTAAAGTCTCTACCGGATCTTTGTAAATAGATTTGGCGAGACGGGATGATCCATTAAGTCCGGCTGAAATGAGGTGCACGTGGACCTTTTCTTCCAAACCTCGTACTTGCAAGGCGGCTTCTTTGAATCGGTCCAGATAGCTCTGTAATGTTTCTCCCTGTTGCTGACGTATTTTCCCCAATATGAACTGGGATTTGGGCTGTTTCTTGCTTGTCGCAAAATTCAACAGGAACCTTCGTCCGAAATCTTCAAAATTTCGGATCGACTGCGGTGGCAACGTATGAAACCAAGCCTGAGCGGCTCCCGTCAACGTGGTAGCAAAAACTCGAGAAATCACAGGCTCGTCGATGCCTCGAACACACATTTGCATGTCAAATTCGTCTATATGCACTCGAGGGTCTTGGCTCCCATCGTACTTGGATAAAAAGGAGCTATCGAAATCTTCCGAGAAATGAGCTTCTACTATCTCATCGACGAATGGACTGTTGTTTTGATGACCTCGGCGGTATTTCCTCTGATAGGATTCGTCGTCTTGTCTAGGCCGACGTGTAATATTTTTGGCCGACCTGTTGGCTATAGCATTTGACAAAGCGGGCCGAGGTCTTTCCGTGGGTCTGACTCGTTCGGATCGACTGGCTGTCTTATGATTGCTGATCTCGGCTGTAGGTGCCGAACTGTTGGTTTCATGCCTTCTTTCTGAATTTGGTTGCTCGTTGTGCGTCGTCGTTGGTCGTCCAGTATTGGGATTACTCGGCTGTTTAGATGGATTCCGAGCGTCTTCCTGTCGCTGGAGTTCATATCGTTTCTCCAGGTTCTCTAGCCGAGATAGGATAGAATTCAACGCATTATGTATAAAACGTTGATTGCTATCTAATTCTACCTCGGCGTTTGTGGGTGTAGGACGAGTTGGTGGTATGCGATTTGGTGGTATCGCTGGAGAGGAGGCAGTGTGGGATGCCACATCTTCTGCCACTACGTTTTCCAAGTGTACGCTCCGGGGTGGTGGTGCGTCGTGTCCAGCGATCTGATGGCTTCTGGTATTGACCATTGTGAGTTGGTGGGATTCGAAATTTATCGTCCCCACAGACGGCGCCACTGTTCCGTTTACGAGAAACAGAATGTACCCAGCAAGATTTGCTGGGATTTGCTATGGGATCAAACTCTCCCTCTCTGAAGATGCCTATGGAGATGAAGCACCCTCAGGAAGATGATCACTGCTGGAAACAACACAAGTGGTGTGCTGTGTGTGCAGTGTGAATGGAAAAGAGAGAGTTAGGATTGTTGTGTACCTTTCACCATGAATAAAGCTGTATTTATAGCAAAATACCTGGACCCTGGGAAGATATTGTTGAGGCCCATTATCTTTTGTAAAGATATTCAGATTATCTAATATATGAACGACAGTGGTTATAAATATATCTTCTGTTTTATCTTCTATCTTTTGGTGGTTGTAGAGTTTAAATATTTGAATGGGCCTATCCGTAACAACTCTAATGAAGAAAGAGAATAAAGGAAGGACAATATTGAAAATAAATAAAAAAATGCTAGGTGTATTGAAAATGTGCCTGGTGTAGGAAGCATTTCCCCTACGATCCAATGATAGTCAAACAGAAGAGCCCAATAGCTCTTGTTTATGCCTACCATTGGGCCTTTCTATTCTTTCTTTGCCGTTGTACTTTAGCACAGAAAGAGAAAATACAAGCTAGACAACTGCTCTTTCCTCAAATGTGACATCAAATGAGAGGCTTTTGGCAGAAATCTTACACTTGAGGTGGTAAATTACAAGTTCCTTATAGGTTGGGTGGAACCTGTGGCCAAGAGGAAGAGAAGTAGGTGGTGGAGTTGGAAGGAATACAGTATCACGATCCATGTTGGAGTAGAAGTAGCAGAAGAGGTGTGGTGGATGGATATGGTGATTAGAGCTCATATGATATATCCTTGCACTGCTCTCCACCTCTTTTTATTAGCCAATATGTCGATTTTCAAAGTCACTGTAGTCTTCTGATGTCCATTTAACTCTATTTTGCATCCCTTCTGTATTGGATGGTAGCATTATAGGTGCATCATAAATTTTGCATTGATAGCTGCAGGGGTTTTGTAGTTTTAATTACTCTTCTCTTTGCCTTGTTCGTATTGGCTAAACCTTGACACTGCTAGTACTATGGTTTTGTGTCTAATCTCTGTCAATAAATTTATTAGATTTACAACCTGACATTACTGCCAGACCTTTTTAATAACTTAGAATCTAATCTATTTAATTAAATAGATTTTAATAAAAGCTTTTATCTGATTTATTTTATAATAAAAAAATTGGCCTAAACTAAGACTGATCTAGGTCATTTCTTTCTCTTTCGAGTGAGTTGACCCATTTTCACCATTAATCATATATGATAAACATATTAAGTGTTAAATTTATTAATAATTATTTTAAAAATTATATTAAAAAAATGTAATTAATAGTGTAAAAGTTTTAACTTCATGACTAAACACAAGAAAAGTACGAGTGATGTGATATAGAACCAGTAACTTTTCCGAATTAGTTTGAAGGTGTGTTTGAACTTTGAACTAACACTAAAAGACTTCTACACGTCTGTTTGTACACGAGACACCAAATAAATAATAATAATAAAAATAGAACACCAAACGAAGAAGTAACTCTTCTGTGATGGGTGAAACGGAAGAATATATTCAAGTTAGCAAGAACGATCATTTATGTCGAAATTAATACCGCCTATTTTTTAAGGCTGTGAATCTATAATTAATTACATGGTCCCTACCCAACTGTATCAAAATGTAAAAAGAAAAGAAAAGGCTCACAGCTAAGCACAAACATACACCGACAGACAGAGGAAAACCGATTCGGAGGCAGAGGTAACCCACTAGAGGAAGCTGAATATCTTTTTTCCGTTGTCTCCATAGAAAATTTGCAACTTAATATTATTTTCATTCTAACCCTAAACTTTGGAAACCTAGGCCACTACCATTCCGTAAAACCTTTCATGGAAACAGTATTTGCCATTTTGTTACATGTACAACTTGGATTGAGCTGAACATCGCAGCATGAAAACAAATGACAAATTGTATTTATATACACAATTTCTTTGTTCACTAAAGTGTACAACAAATAGCGAAATAGGAAGAGAAGGAAAAGAAAACATGTGATAAGATAATTAATATAATGAGAGAAATAAAGAAAATAATTATAATATAAAAAATAAAACACGAACCACCACCCATTGCTAAAGTCACTAGCCTCTTGGTTTTTCATGTCAGTTTTTATTCCACGTACTTTTACACCTACCATTCAACAGCTTTTTCCCTTTGCTATTCGTCCCATGAAATGATTCGATGCTTTAAAGGGTGCAAGTAGATGTAAAGCAAAAATAATGTGAACCAAACATTATTCTAAATTGCAGGCATATAATGAGAAAAATAATAATTTCTTTTTTAGGCAGAAGCAACCCACAACTATATGGCTCACTGAATATTGATTGCACTCTTAATTTGTTAGGCATTTTCGTTGCAAATCTAAAAGCCTCAATCAAAAGTTTCCCATTTTGTTGTGACTACAACTGATTCAGAATGCTTTAACGGTTGCTGCTTCTTAGGATTTCCCTGTCTCCCCTGCGTGTGATCACCACAATGCACCTTGCTCTCACGTGCCAAGTTTTTCTCTTCATTTTTCAGAGAAATTGAGTTTCCCCTTGCCATCCTCAACATATCTAGAGTCTCAATGTGTTTCTGAACTCTCCTAACCTTCACATAGTTTTTTTTACCAAAACGTACAACGTTAATGGCACAAATAAATATCATAATATAGATTTCAGTTTTGAAAATCAAAGAGTTAGTACCTGCTCTCTTCTCTGCCATTTCAGTTCACCCTCACCATAAATTTCATCTAATGCAATCAATGTTCTCATCAAATTCTCGGTCAAAGTCTCTATATCTAACTCTGCTATAATCCCACCTGTGGAAGCAGCAGCCACCAAAGCTGCTACCTGTCCAATTTCATTCAATTGAAGACATTAATCAGTCGCAAAAATAGGTACACCAGTTTACAATGTGGAAATTAATAGTGTGAAACTACGCGTGTTTTTTTTTTTTTTTTTTGCAAAACTTGGTGCTATTACCTTCTTGGCAAGTTTATCAACCTCCACCTTTATTTCTGTCAAGGATTTTGATGTCTTCTCCTTAGCAATTTTTAACGTCTCAAGTATCCTTCTTTCTCTATTCTCAATGTCCACAACAAGCACCAATTTTGATCCATCTTTGACCCTCTCAACATCAAGATATGACTTTGAAGCTCTCTCTTTTTTCTTGTATATCAACTTCTGATCCTGAACGTGCAATCCTGTAGGTTCTGTCAACATTTTCTTCAATTCCCCTGCACCCCAAGGAACCACATTCCAATAATCCATCAATAATCTATCGAAAAGAGAGTAAAATAGTGTGTTCAGTATAAAGGGTCATTAATCCCAATCTATCATGATAATGTCATTCAAACGCAAACTGTCATATATGATTAGTGTATTAACTTTTACAATAACAACGTACAACGTGATTTGGTTTGGAGTGATAAGGTTTGGATGATAAAAGAAGAAGGGAGGGAGAAAAAAGTTGTGGATTCGATTTCCTTGCTAATAAAAAATTAATAATTAATAACTACTATTTACCGATAAAAACGGTGATTTCTTACTATAGTGTAAAGATTAAATTTTTAAATAAAATGAAGAGAGAAATGCCTAAGGATGGAATTACCGAAACTTGCATGAGAACTGATTTGAATTTGGTGATAGGATGAGCCATACTTCACTTTGACTTTGATGGTAGATTTAGATGCAGAATGTTGATTCAAATCCGAGTTACGTTTCTGCACGACCATTCCTCCTGGTCTTAATTCCCATTCAGCCACGTTTGTGTTGCCATGGCCACCAATGTCACTCCCTCTGCCCCTCGAAAACATGATGTGGATCGTTGACTCTCTGACTGCAGTCCAAGCTTTATGAGTGAAATGGAAGAGTGTGGTGTGGTCTTATGTTTTGTCAGAGCAAAAAGGGTATATCTAAAGAGGTTCTTTCCTTGGAGGGAGGGAAACCGAGGAAAGAAGAAAGAACCTTGACTTGCCCAAAACCAAAAGCCTCTTCTTCATGATGTAAAATACAATAAAATGGAAGAATAAAAACCAAAGGAAAAGTTAAGGGAAGTAAGATTCGTTTAATTTAAAGGGGAAGGAAGATAAAGCTACCAACCTTGAAGTTAGTGGTGTTAACGAAAACTAGCAGTCGGTGGAAGGAAAAAAACAGAGAGAATGTAGAAACCGACTGGGAAATAATACTAATAGGATAAGTGAAAGAAAGAAAGAAAAGAAAAAGAAAAACGAAAGAGAAATTGAGTGGCCGGCGCAGGAAGTATCAGAATTTGAAGAGAACAACATAAAGAGAGAGAGAAAGTAAAATCAAATTTGGTAACGCGCTGGAAGACACAGAGAAGGGAAAATCTGTTGCTGGTGAGAGCCAAAACCGAGGTTTCACCCCGGATTACTACACTGTCTTCATTCGTCAAATTTATTGTGTTGAAACTGTTTTCGCAATAAAAAGGTCGAACAAGATATTAAATGAAAAGATAGAACCCATAACTTGAGTGTTGTTGCTGCTCTTCTGTTTCACATTTTGTATTTGTAATCAAGTTTTTTTTATCCATAAAAATAAATATTAAAATATTTATAATACTCACACTAATGAGTTAGATTTCTTAATTATTTTTCAACAACTTTTCCGAAATAATAAATAAATAAAATTATCATAAAAATTAATTTTAAATTTGTTAATTTTTATAATAATTATCTTAAAAATTATATTTTTTATAAGTTAAAATTTCAAAAAAAAAAATCTTTTTTCTTTTGGTAAAAAATCAATACAATATACTATCATAATGCCTCTTTCACATCAATTACTGAAATATCAATGAATAGGAGGAAAGGTAGATACATAACGAGTTCAATTATTTAATTACACCACCTTTTTATATTTTTTTTTCCTTCTCTTTTTATATCTCTCTTATTTACAAAAGAAACTAATACAATGAATTACGAATCTATAAATAAATAAATATAATTTCTTGTACATAATTGTCATGAGTGACAGAGTTACACGCGCCATGGAAAACAGAAGGGGAAAGTTTAAGTGAAAAAATAGCAAAACCAGGAGCCCGCTTGCCGTTGTTTATGTACTTGAGCGTTGAGCTCATTTTAGGCAAAATTTAAGAATATTCCTACTCAATAGAGAATCACTAATTGGTGCACAGTAGTAACACTCTTTGTAGCGTACGTCATCCAATTCAGAACTACGATTAATGGCTGCATGGGCACCCACAATTTTACGCTCACTTTATGTGTACAATGTTAATAGCATTGTGGTTATCCTCAGTTTGGACATTGAAGGCTGCAATAAATGCCATCACTATTATTAATGATTGGTTTCAAAATTTTAAACACCAAAACTATGGTTAGACTTTTTTCATCCTGACTTTTGTTTAAAGAAATAAAAAATATATTTATTTTATATATTTATTATATCAAAATATTTGTATTTGATCTTTATATTTATTAAGTAATTAAAAATATTTTTTAAAATATATGTTTAAAATCGCTTAACTTATATACACTCAGTACTTTTTTGTGCAGATTTTAACATAACTAGTTTTAAATATGTTGACATTTCATTAATAAATTACAGTTTTGCCTTTAAAATATATATATATATATGTTAAAATCATCCATATTTTAGTATATTTTAAAATTTTTAATATTATAAATATGGTAATAATTAACTTTGAATTAATATGAAATTTTTGTATATATGATCTAAGTAAAATAAATTTTCAATCAAACAGTCAATTTTAAAAAAAAATATTATTTAATTAAAAATTATTGAATAGTATAATTTGATTTATATATATATTCGATACATAAGGGGGAATTTGATTTAACCAAATCATAGTTTAAAATTTTCTCAATGTAACACCGGCCGAGTATGGCTACTAGCTCCGACGAGCTAAACAGCCCAAGAAAATAAATTAAACACCAATAGAACCAATAGAACTAGGAAAGGAAAAGAAAAGCCTTCAACAACCTCCATAAGAAAAGATAAAAGAGGAGCAGCTTCGTCCTAACAAGTAGGAGAAAGTGAAACAAGATCACCCAAGTTAGCAAAGGGCATGTTTGTATCGACGTTGTAAATATGGTGGTTTGAATCCTTTAACAGGAAGTAGGAGACAACACAACGGTAACACAAGACATGTACTAAGTGGTCCACACAACGTCTGACTAAGCAAAAGCATAAACCATACTATAACAGTAATGAGATCTTGGGCAGGATTTGACTAACAGAAGTATATCACAAAATAGGCATAATGTCACAGTAAAAAGAAACATGCCTGCATAAAAAAGAGTAACACTTAAAAAGTACTGAAATTTGTTATAAGGATGTGTAAATGTTATTCACCAACACAAAGAAATATTGGAATCCCATCATCATTCTAAAAAAAGTCCAACACCACGTTCGTTTTTTTTGTTTTTTTTATTTCGTATTATTGACATTTAAAGAACGAAAATTCCGGAGAAACCAGCTGATACGTCAGGAATAGATTAAGACGAGAATGGTACTTCGATTGATGGATTGAATAATCTCATTTCAACTTCAAACTTAACGTTATGGGAACTTCTCGCTCTCCCTCCCTGTTTCTTCTTTTCTCATTGTCATGGTCTAGACACTTGAAATAGGAAATTAGAGGCCATATATGAAGTAGAATACTAGCTCACCTTATCGTATATCTCAGTCTTAAGGCAAAAGAGATTTTCAGGACATTCTAAACCTACACAATTTAGATATCCTTATGTCAGTTAGGTAAGCACTGTCCCAGACATTTTCAGATAGGTGCATTTCAGAATAAAAATGAAATCCTTAAGACCTATGATAGGCAGTTCCGATCCAAAATTTTCTTAGTAACAGTGCCCATACTTTCTGCCCAACAAGGCGGGTATCATTTTTGTACAAAATGACAAGAAAGTGACTTTGAGAGTTGAAAACTAGATTGGTACAGTTATGTTACCATACATCAGAGTATCTGCATATTTGTCTACAGTTAAGATTTGAAAATAGAGCCTCTTGCAGTAATTGTTAGGAATAGAGAGCTGAAAGTAGAGAGACATCACAGAAATACCAATGTTTCTAACATTTCTTCAATAACTGCTTTTATCAAACCTGCCAACAAGATGCTTCTTGTCACAAATACAATTCAATGCTAAAGCCCAGAGTATGAAAACGCGCAACCATTTTCAAGACCAAAGGAGCTGTTACAACAAGGTTGAAAACCAGGGCCAGAAAACCTGTGGGAACTAGAAAGCCTTCTGCCGCATTATCCTAATCTGATTTCAAAAATTCCAACAAGAATAAACAGCATTGTCACCTCACTGTTCCTTCCGAGCTTTAGATCTGGCAGGTTTTCCAGGTTTGATTACTTTACCAAGAAGAATCATAACAACAGGAACAATAGTTCCAATGTAATACACGCTTCCATATGATGCAAGAGTTTCATGCAGACTTAACACCTATTCATATCATAGAAAACTTGTAAAAAACTTTGAAATCCATATTGGCCTGTTTAAGTCTGAAAATACAAATGGACATGTGTGTGTTATGGTGTTTGGGGTGGGGGGGACTTGTAAGAAAGAGGACTAACCATGAAACCAACGCAGGAGTAATTTAGAACCAAAAGTGTATAAGCAAAATTCGTAAACACCAACACATTCTTAACCAGAGACATCGTCGGAGGCACGGCTTGCTGCCATCTGTAAATCACTGATTCAAAAGAAACACAGCAACTCGAGTTAACTAACTGAGAAAGAACCGCAAATGAGCAAAGTTCAACATTATACCTCTGGAACCAGCAATCATTAATGCTGACTGAACAAAAAATATTATGTATCCAGGGTACAAGCCCTACAATGATAAAGTCAAAATGTTAGAAGAAAAAAAAGATGTAACAAATCCTTACACATAAAAAATAGATCGACAATATAAAATACCAGCACACCAAAGTTGTTTCATGCAACAGTTTCTTCTTCAGCTTTCTAAAGTGGCCCTTTTTGTCCCGAATAACATAGTAGAAGAAATTAATAGATATATGTATACCTCGTATCAACTATCACATACTGCTTACTCACAAGTCTAAAAACTATTTGTCTAACAATTAGTTATTCCAAAAAAAATAAATAAAAACAGACATACGTATATTTGTTGCAATTATAGTAAAGCTTGAAGCAATAATAATGCAGATACCAAGATACAGTAGCAATAGAATTTTACTCACATGCCAAACGGCACTAACGGTCTGAGTGGCAAGTAGCTGAAAGAAACCTGGTTTCTTCCCAGTCTGAATTAGCCTTTCGTAAACATCTACCAAAACCCAAACAACAAGAAGATTACAATTTTATATTTTATTGTCAAGCTTTATGAATGACATATAAATAGGTAATCTACATCAATTTTCAATTTTGCATCTAGCTAAGTCTACAGTGTAAGAACAATAAAAAATATTGAAAATCAATTGTTGGTAGCTTCACTGTTTTTTTTGGTCCAGTGATGGCTTGCTATAATTTAGTGTAAACTTCTAACTCAAGAAGATATATTATTAATATGACCCAACTAATCCCTGATACAAAGTTCAGACTAAGTCCTTTTTTGATAAACTTCCAAGTATTTATAGTTATAGGAGAAGAAAATAAGAAAGTCAACATCAACCTCAACAGCACCTTTAATCGAAGTAGAAGAAAATAAGAAAGTAAAAAAATAAAATCAATAAAGCTTGTTCCAAAAGTCAACTTATGTACTTCGACTTCTATAGAAGCTCTTTCATTTAACTTCTCCAAAAGCTGATTAACTTATAGGATAAAGTTAATTCATTTTACCTTTTTTTATTTTCTTCTCCCATAAAGTGCTAATTGAAAAGTTCATCCAAATTCAGATGTTAATAAAGAACCATACGTGTAACTGTAACACCTAAAAAATACTATGGCCAAATTGTTAACAAAACTTATAAATGATGCAGCTAGGACCGTAAACTAAGTTCTATGCCTAAATTGAATGATGGCTATATCCTACTGAGATAGCAAATCAAACCCTGCAATAAAAGCATTCAATCTCATTAGCAAGAAACTCACAATGACGAAGCCAGGTGCTGACTTGAATATTCCACACAGCTGGAATAGTAACTGCACTCTTTGCAAACTCAACACCAATTATATCAACATTTTTGGCCCGGTCCCATCGAGGCTTAGGTGGGGACGAATCAGTCCAGCCACTGAACCCCAGGCCAGAGATGATAATAGAAGCTTCTGAAATTGACCAGATGAAATAATACTTCCAACGTGCAGTAAAGCCAGCCATATACTGGTAACTTAATTTTTTCCAGAAACACCATTCATGGTAGGTAGGATCAGTAAACTTGGACAAAGGAAAATGAGGCATGAGGTTTAAATACATGGCCATGCAAAAACCAGCTTGGAGAAGAGCCCGAAGGGTCGCCCCGTAAGGTGATGGCGATGGCCCTTTTGCTTCAGTGCTCCAAATCTGCCCATAATAGCAATAATCAAGACTAGTAATAAGATTGAAATAACAAACATGAGAAGTTGAGAACAATCACTCATAACTTGTCAGCATTAAAAAAAAAAAAAGAGTAACTGCTCTGCTACTGGAATTTTTTCAGTTCAAATTTAAGGAGAATTCAGCATTCAATGCTAGTGCATTCTGCTAGTTCTTATTAACCAAAATCAGGATAATAAACAGTTAACAATAAACAATACCCCTTTTCCTTCAGTCCAATCAAGATAATCCTTCATTTCATAAACAGGACCAGCAAAGTGACTTCCACAGCAGAGGCAGTAACCAATGTACTCAATCAAGGAAGGCAACTTGATCAAACGGTACATCTTCTGAGCCTCACGCAAACCCTCCTCTTTCAACAAACCATCGTTGTAATTAACCGCACAGGAGATAACCTTGAGCGTCAAAACCATTAAAGCCCCTATTCCCAAACCAACCAGGTACCACAATTAATGACCAAACCAACCAACTTTCACCTCAAAATAACGTTACCAGTAAATCCCCTCATTCCTCAATCTAAATAATAAAATATAAAAAATATAAAATAATAGTAATTAATTGGCGCTTACCAGTGGCATCGATGCCACCTTCCTTCCATGCATCACCACTCATGTAATACACGTGGCTGCAGAAGAGGAAACGCAAACGCGGAGCAAGGTCAGAGAGAGAGGGGGAGAATTGAATAGTGAAGAGAAAATAGATCGATAGTACGAACCAGCCAATGAGGTAGCCGAATCCGAGGAAGAAGGTGAGGATGCCGCATCGAGGACGATAGAGAAGCATGGAGGCGTAGCCAAGGAACATGGGGACGAGGAAGTGGAGGTTGGAGGAGACGCCGAAGGAGAGGTAGGAGAGGGAGACGCCGACGACAGAGGAGTAGAGGTGCATGGGGAGGCCGCGGGGTAGGAAGCGGCAGAGGAAGCTGAGGGGTACGGTGGCAGCGAAGCAGAGCAGGAAGCGGAGCACCGGGACCGAGACTCCGATGGAAGCCGCCATGGAATCCATGGACATGGCTGTAAGTGAGAGTGTGAGATTTGATTTGATGGAAGCGAAGAAGAAGATTTATTTATGGCGCTTTCTTCTACTCTACTTCTATCTTCAACTCAACACCATCTTTGGGATCGAACCTCTTAATTGCTCCGAATATTAGTGAAATGACGCGCCTACCCTCGTAAGTCCGAATACCTACCAAGTTCCATACCAGCCTCCTTTGCGTGACCTCAACTTCCTACGGATCTTTCGTACTCTGTCATGTCTTCTTTGGAAAGTCCGTCTATTTTTTTAATCACGTTTTCATTTTTCCGGGGTAAAAAAAAAAACTCAAATAAATACGAAGCTTTTATATATTTATTTAATTCGATTAATTGTTCTTGGATAAACAACAGAAAACCTGTATTTTCTACTCCAAAAAAAAAATTTGGATTCAAGTTATCATCGTATATAATAAATAGTAATAAGTATATACAGTGAGGTTATTGGTATCTAACTACCTGTTCACTGTTCACTGTTCACATTCTTTATTTTTTTTAAAATAATATTTTTTCAACATTTACTCTTATTTAAAAGATTGGTTTATGTCAATGATTTGATCATTTAGTCTCTTGTTTTAATGAATCTCTACTTATCTGATGTGAGAATATTTTTCTTTTCTTGTTTCTTCTATTTTAAAATGATTTTTTAGTGCATTTTAAATACCTTTTCTTCAATATGTTTTTATAATAATTATGTAACGCTTTTAAAAAAATTATAAAAACATATTTTCGAAAGCAATAAATCGTATAAATTTATCTATTTTTGTATTTTAGAAAATTCTAGATGTAATAATAATAGATCATTATTCTAGATGTACCAAAAATTGCGTTTGTTCAGTGGCTTTATTTCTTAACCACTTAATTACTAGTATAACCCAGGGAAATTAGTTGTATTTGAGGGGTCGCCATTCATGTTTTTTTATTTTTTTTAAAAAATACAGAATGAATAATTTTAATAGTTGAAATTTTTTACAGAAGTTATATTTCTACAATAGTACTTTCTTTCTTATTTCAAAATAATTAAATTAGTTAACTTTAGTTAATTTTTTAGAGAAGACAAATAAAAATAATTAAATTAGTTAATTATAGTTAATAATATCAGACATTTAAATTTTATTTAAAAAATATCATAAATTTAAATTTTATTCCAAAAATATCCATAAAAATGAATAATTTAAATGGTGGTTGTATTAATACTACTCATTTTTTTAGAGGTAATTTATTTCGCACCAACACATAAAATTATTGTTTTCCTTGAATGTCATCCAATTAGGGGAAACCACAACGTGAAACTCATTTTGCTACTGTAGGACTCGTACCACACAAGTTTCAAAGAGACCACTGTATAACCGGGTTTTCAATTTCTCATTGAGTGAAATCGGGTTGAAGAAAAAACCCGACATAAAATGGTATAGGGAGAGTGAGGGCAATATCTCATTGTAAAATTGGATTTTCAATTTACAATTAAGATTGTAAAAGAGAAGAAGTAAAGTGAAGCGACCAACAAAGGAGGTTATGTATAGTAAGTGTTTGTATAATTTTAAGAAATTTCAGAAATGATTAATATAATTTACTCTTTATTTATTTATTGCATTCTGGACAATGAGTTCATTGCAAGACCTCTGGCGGAAGCCCAAGGAAAGATCAAAGATGGAACTCAGAAATGGACTAAAGCCCAAACTGATCACTTAGGCCGCAAGATGCAATGTTTGAGCATTTATTTCTTATACTACCACTATTGCCTCCTGTAACTCTCTATATTCTAGAAAGTCTATTTTAAAATGGGTTTTTCAAAATCACAATGTGAGGTACATAATGAAATAGTTGGAGTGAAGAATGCAATAGCCCAACGTTTGGTGTGGAAGTTTAGAGTTTAGCCCGACTCAGCAGTATGGGCCATCATATTAATGGTGACATTATATTGTATGCTTCTTGTCTTTTTTTGACTTGGGATAATATTTATAGTTTTTTTTTGGGATATTTTTTGTGTTAGTTCTCTAATTATAATTAAAATAGGAGAAAAAAATTATGTAATAACAAGTGTAAAAAGTTTTACATAGTCATCCAATCACAATCTATCATATATGATAAATTTGTCGACTTTTAAAATAATTATAAGTAATTCAAATAATGATTTGTGATTAAATAACTAAACCTATTTTACATGTATTAAACTCTAAAATTAGACTTTCACCTTAATAACTCATTCAATAAAGGTTGACACTTAAAGTTTGCATTGAATATTGAGGTAAAACTCCAATTTTGTTTGAAAAAAAGATTTGTACAGAGGTTTTGTCTATTATAAAATCACTGCCCACACGTTTTAAGAGTGACTAAATTCTAAATTAAAAATTAATCTCACAATCAATCCAAAAGATTAAAATTTATAAAAATACCTCAAAGTCCAAAGTCAAAGATTCTAATTAACATAGTTAAAAAAAATTCTTGCCTCATTCACTTGTACAGTTATACCAAGTGTTTATGGTTAGAACTTTTTTTCCCCTATGGTACGTTTAGAACTTATTAAAACCCTTACATTAATTTTCAGACGAACAAAACCCATTGTTAACTCTTGTTTTTATTTTTTTACTGCCATTGTTAACTCTTGTTATACTCCCTATACACAGTTGTTTACATTTTATATCTTAATATGTTAGCCATTGTAATTGATGTCACACTGGACGCACTACAGAGGTTGATCATTGACTCCACAAGTGTACCAATCTCACAATTAATTGGGTTACTGGTAGAATATCATTTCTACGACATTGAATTAGAATGCACGCTAGAGATCAATCAAACACTACCAAAGACGGATTTCAAACAAAGGAGATCAAATTGATTTATACTAAGTAAATATTTGGATGAAAATTCCAAACTTAAATTTGAATGAGTGTCATTTTGAAAACTGTGTTCCGAAAAACAATAATTTCCCTTCCACTGAATTTTAAGGTAAAATTAAGACAAAACTCGGATCCATTTAAAAACCAAACATGAAACTTTTTCAGTTTTATCTTTCGAAAATACGTTGAGGTTCTCCCGACAGAAAACCAAGCATACCCTAAAACGTGGGGGGCAGTGAACATGTAGAAAGGAATACCACATTTGAAGTAAACTAGAAAGTATAATCGACTTTATCCCATAAACTAAAAAAGTAGTCCACTTTATTCGTTTTCTTCCAATATGATCCACGTTTCATTGTCATCAAATGGTCTTTTTTGTTCCATCTGCCACAAGTATATAATATTCTTCACCATACAAGGTTATGATAGAATGTTCCAGTCCTCCAGACTAATTAAACAAATATTTATACATTTATACATCGCCTCCTTGCTTCTACAAAATTCTAAACCTTAAAGAACCATATTAAAAACTCGATTCTCTATTCCTCCTGATGCGGCCTACGCTCTATACATATAAATACTAGTATACATTCATATGTATTTTATAGCAAAGGTTAAGAGTAGTTTAAAAATGCTTTAACCTTTCTGAATTCACTTGGATATATCAGCACAGAATCTAAACAGAGACCCCCTTTAGTATGTGTGCAATCAATTTGAGTCATAGAGAATTTAACTTTTGTTGATGCATTGCCATCCTCGACAACGAAATCGCCTGCATGGTAATAGATCCATTTACCTGGTCCGTTCAGAAAACACTGGGATGCAACATACTGTCCATCTGAAGTCCATAGCTGGAAACGTACAGGCTTTTTGTCCCAACCATGAACATGCTCGGTGTTGCAGACTCGTCGTCCAAACCTCTTGCCGGCTCGCCCCAGATGTATTCTGAAGAATACGCTGTATTTCCCAGCTGGAAATGGGAACTCAACTTCCCCATCCACTTCAAACCACCAGATTTGCTGGAGGTATGCAACACTGCTGAATCTGCAAATGAAGGAGATGAAACTGGCTTTACTCCAAGGCGCTCTATTAAAGCAATTCAACATTTAAACTAGACTTATTATGGCAATTAAACTACTACACTTAGAGCTTCACAACTTGCATCACCAACCAGAATAACAATAGAAAATGAAGTGCAATTTTCGTTATCATAAATGTTTTCCTTCACAACATCACAAGTCAAGAACAAATTTCAGCCAACACAGAACAATCCCAAAAGCTACAAGTTTGACATGATAGGTGAATTTACAGCCAGAAGACTTCTGAACATGGGGGAAAAAAAGCAAATAGCCACCAAAATTACTAGGTAATAAAACCATTAGAACATGAATACATAATGGTTGCAATAGGCATGGTTTTAAATTGTGGTCACAAGCACAGTATCAAAGTCTTTTAGGCCTCCACAACCGCAATTACAGTGACATCATCCACATTAGTCTGCAATTTTAAACATAGTTGCTATCATATTCTGGGAACTCAATTGATTCTAATTTTGAAACCTCTTTAGTACTTCACGGTTACTAGGTAGGGTTTTTTTTAACTTAATACTTAGGGTTATTACTTATTTAGGGGTTTTATGTTTGAGTAAAATTAACTTGGTAGATAACCAAGATTGGTTTATGTGACGAGTTCTGAGGCCCCAAGGTTGGCTTCATTAAGCAGATGAAATATTGGAAGGTAGAAGAAAATTCAAGACAGAGTGGTAATGATTTTGAAGCAAGCCAGGGTGAAAATGAGTTAACATTTTATTTTCCCCCTTCTCAACAAAGCCTCACCCATATCCCAAATTATATTTCTCCCTCTCCAATCCCCCCCACTTTTCTTCTCCATTTTCTCATCATTAGTCTTTCCCACCCATCCCTAAAACAGCACAACATAGTAGTATTTAGTTGTTTTTTTGTCCTGGGTCAGAGACCATGGGTGTCTCCCAACCCACTTGGTAAAAGACTAATCTCACCTGCGGTGTGTGACTGACGCTGGCACAAGAGAATTTTACACACGATAGGAATCGAACACGAGTTCTCCCGCCAAATAGATCGTTCTCAATTAATTAACCGAGGCTAAGTAATAGAAAGAAAAGGAACAAAAAAAATGTTACCTAGATTCGTCAGTGGGGATATGGTTCCAGTTTCTCCTATCATCAATCCCTGTTACGGAGAGTCCCTTGGCCGAAACGCACAAACACAGTTTACCCATGCCTCGATCCAACCAAACTTTCTGCACAACACACACACGAATACAACTCTCTCTTCAACTCCACTTCCTCTCACATTAAAAAAAGAAGAAGAAGAAGCACAAACCAATAATAATAATAAGGTTTATTAGTTAATATTACCTTGGTGCCGTCGTCGAGAGAATTGAGCCTGCAAAGCCTGGCGTAAATCCCTCTCTTGCCCAAATGGGAGGGGAAATCGGCGAAGATGCGGCGGAGAAGGACGTCGTAATTGGGCGGCAGCTTGGACTCCCAGACGAAATCGGCGGAGGAAGCGCCGCGAAAAGCGCGATTGAGGGTTGCAAGCTTGCAAATCTGGGGCGGATCCATGTAGGTCATGATCTGAGCGACACAACTCTCGGGCAATTCGCCCAAAGTCGAGGCCGCCGACGAATCCGACGCCGCCGCCTGGGAGGACGAAAACCGAATACCCATAAAATCGTTAAGTTGAAATACAAATGAAAATATGAAGAGTTGTGATAGATTTTGTACGACAATGACAGCACTGAGACGGAAGGAAGGAAGGAAGAGGTTTGAGCCTTGAGGGGTTTGTAGGTAAGAGGAGGTGGTTTTGTTCCTTTGTTTGTTTCTGCGAGACAGCGGGATCTGACCTGGACTTGATGGAATACATCTATATCTCATCTCATCTCAATTATATACCATTACCATCACTGTAATATTTTAATAATTACCCTCATACTAACCCCCATAACCATTCTTTGTTTTCTTTTCGTTACACACCTTCAAATCAAATGCATTCAAAACTTGTACTGGTTTCTTATTTTTTCAATTCAAACTTCTAGTTAAAGATATTTATTATTTTAATATTCAAAATAAATAAAAACAAAGGGTAAATAATTATTTTTGTTTATGTAGAGCGCTAAAAAATCTGCATCGAAATATGAAAATTCAAATTTTTGTCTCTAAAAGTGAAAAAAATGTGACAAATATATTCCTCCGTTAACTTTCGTCCGTGACCGTTAATATTCAGGGACAAATTTGTCAGCTCTTTATCCAAAATATATTTTAATCTTCGTATTCTCCCTTTTCTAATTATTGCATGTATAAAATTATAATAAACACTTAAAAATTAAGAAAGCAAACATAAGTCAAAAGAAACATAATAATAAGTATAATATTGATTAATAAGCATAACTTGTATAACTTCTATGTTATTCTAAAATTTATATTGTAACAACATTAGATCATGACAAAATCAAGTTGGATCTCATTTTTTTGTAAGGATTAATTTAATGACTGTATATTTTAATTTGTAGGAGTCTCATATTTTGAATAAGTATTATCTCATATTTTTGCTTTGAAATTTCTAATGTGGCGGTACCTTATCCAAAATATGAGACCCAAACAAAAATGCACAGTCATTAAGTTAATTTTTATCAAAATAAATGAGATTTAACTTGATTTTGTCATTACCTAATGTTGTTATAATAGAAATTTTAGAACAACAAACATATTATGTTTATTAATCAATATTATGTTTATTATTATACTTGTTTTAACTTATGTTTGTTTTCCTAATTTTAAGTATTTATTGTAATGTTATGCAGATAATGTTTAAAAAAAAAGAATATGAAGATTAAATTATATTTTGGATAGAAAACTAACAAATTCGTCCCTGAATGTGTAGTGTGCTGATAAATTTGTCCCTAATATTAACAATAATGGACGAAAATTCATAAAAGAATAGAATTGTCACACTTTTTTCACTTTCAATGACAAAAATTTGAATTTTCATCTTTCAAGATAAATTTATCAAAGTCTTACACATTTAATGACAAAAATGACAATTTACTCAAAAACTAATAAAAATATCTCTCATTATTCAACGAAAATTGGTAATAATCGGAAAATATCTCTCATTAGTCTGAATGATATTGCCTTATTCCTATAAACATAATTTTAGGTTTAGTCATAACAGAACGATAAAGAATTGCATTAGTAATTACTCATTACCTATCCTTTTTGGATAAACATCCGTTATATGTTCATCTCGGATGCTTGTAAGTATTTTTTAAGTAAATACCTATGAATATATATATCATTTTTTTCCCCTTAGAACTCCTCGTGTGCACCTTCTATAATTTGACTCAACGACGAGTCATCATCTATTAAAAAGAACTCGCTTTTAAACATTTTAAAATATATTATTTTATCATTAAAATAAAGCGAAAATAAACACATTTTTCTTTTGGCAAACGGGCCAAGCAAGATTTTTTATATATATACCAACGTAATGACGTGTATTCTTGGTAGGTAATCCTAAATCTCGTTCTCATTCCATTTACATGGTATTTTAATTCCCTATTCCACCATCACTTTTGTCCTTTTTAAATTATTATTATTATTATCGTTTGCCTAATCTATAACGGCACCGGCCTCTTCCACAATTTCATTTTACAACTCATAAAGCTGACAGCTACAGATATACTATGCAACCAAAACCAGACACTAGTACTCCGTGGCCATTCCTCCATACATTTTAATTATATAATAAAAAATTTAATAAACAGTCAATATGTTATTTAATATTAAAAAATAAAAATAAAAACAAAAATTATAAATATAATAAAATTTATGATATAAAAAAATTAAAAAGTTAATAAAATGTTTAAAATAAAAAATAATTTATATATTATTACTATTATATAAATAACATTTCCTATATTGAATTTAGGATGACATTTTTCAACCGAAAAAAAAAGTTCACATCATCCAATTTACAAGGTAACAACTATGGTCCCATTATCTTATATTATTTTATTTACTTACGAAAAGAAGGGAGTAAAGAAATTGTGGATATTTTTTATAAAAAAAAATAAAAAGTAAAGGAAAATTAACTTTGGAAATGAAAATTTAATTTAATTTTAAAAAATTATATCATCTTAATTTTACCTCATTCGATCACACGAAATAAATAGAAGATTGAAGTCAGAAAAATATTGGTTCTGAACGAGGTTTTTTTTCAAATATGTACTACTTTACATGAGAAATTTCTCATTATACACAAGTTTCTAATATAATTGCTAAAATATGCATCACTTTTCACATTTAAGTGAGAACTCTGGTCTCCAAGCTAGACTTCTCAGTGTACACATTTTATTTTTTTAAAAAGTAAATATTAAAAAAAAGAAAATTAAAAATTGATGATGGTAAAGGAAGGAAGTGGGGAATTTATAACCCGACTTTCTTACAGTAATTTTTATTTTTTAATGATTATATTTTTTTGAATTTTTTTTAAAAAAATTATTGGTTTAATAATTTTTAGTAGTATTAAAATTAATAAATATTATTGTTAAAATAAATAAAAAAGAGTAAGTGATTAAAAAATAAATTAATTAAAAATAAAGTGGATATATAATTATCATATCTCGGTTAAAATATTAAAACAACAAAAAATAACAATAATTAGATAGATAAATATAATAATGAAAACATAATAAAATAATAGCATATACAAACAAAAGTAATTAGAGAGACAAACATAACAAACAGAACATTAACAAATGACTAAATAACGAAACGTACTAATAATAATAATTGAAGCATAAATGAGGAAACTAATCATAATTTGAAAGATGTTGTGCAGCGGACATGTCTTCTTCCAGTAGTTGGATTATTGGTTTGTTAAAAATAGTTAAAATTTCTATTGGACAGGAACGCTTCCAGTAATTGGAGTCTGCTAATACCTTTAATATGTCTTTATCATTTTTCAGTTGTATTATTTCATATTCGATTAATTTTTCTGAATATTTTGCATGGCCTGACTGTTGGAAGAACAATTGTCTAATCACCCGTGATTCGTGAATTCTATAAGGGGTAACCCTAGGGGCGCAACTTGCTTGATTATATCCTTGAGTGTTTCGATGTTGCATCGGAAAGGAATTTGAAATTTTATTGGATTTGTTCTAGTAAAGGAGTAATCCGAAAAATTGTCTTGTCGTGATATCTTTCACTTGTCGTTGTAATACAACATTGCATCATGAGTAGGCGTGATGATGGATCGAAGTAGGTTGAGTATATCATCGGGTGTTCTACTGATGATACATAATAATTCTATAGGACCAACACACAAGTGTTTTTCATTGCACATTAACATTGTGCAAACATCATCATCATTTTTCAGTTGCAGAGAATGAAAAAAAATATTGCTGACTTGCATCGATGGATGATTGTCAATAGTAGATTTCATGCACAGATTAATCATTGGTTAGCTGAAGGGTGTTGTGCATTCTACTCTTTAGTGTTTGGAAAGAACACTCAATAGAAACTCACATTGGTATTAGAGTAGGACATTGAAAATAAACACCAGTTTTGTTGTGTATGATTGATCCATTCGGAAAAATGAATGCTAATATCGAGTTAGCAATGGTTTGAGTGCTTGTTTCTCCCAAGAATGCCATAATATGGAGATTGAATTTTGTTTGTGAAGGTATATTGTGTCGAAGTGTGTGGTTGTATTGAGAGAGTTTTGTTTATTTATAAACAACTGAATATTTGCCACGTTGATGTTATCGAATTATGATAAGGTTAGAATTGTGTATTTGGTAGAGGTTTGTCTA
>CM023957.1:11782946-11870253 GCA_013407115.1 Glycine latifolia | reverse complement strand
ATTTTCGTAATTTTTTTTTAAAATTACAATATTTAAATTTTTTTGCCTCTTTTATATTTTTTAAAAGTCAAAATAATTATTCTATTAGTGCAAATTTAACTCTATTAAGAAAATAAAAATATTTCTATCATTAAAAACAATTATAAAATGTTAGCATTTTTTTTCTCCATCCTCCTCCTCTTCTTCTACGTTCCAATTCCTCCTCGCTCGTCGTCCGCCATTGCAAACCCAGTAACAGTCACAAACCTCATCCCTTCTCTAAACCTCCAATCATCGGCAAACTTGCAATCTGAACAGGAATTCACATATTGAAATGACGAAAGAAAAAAAAGGGGGTTTCGGATTAGGGGGCAAAGGAAGCGGCAATGGAATGTCCCAAGTCCGCAACGATTGCGCGCAACAGTGAGACGTCGGCGATTCATGCGGTGGTGAGAGCGGCATGCGATGGCCGTGAACGACGATGTCGTTGTTGTGAGCGCGACGGAGGGGAAGAATTGTACGATGGTGAAGACGGAATAACAAAAAGGTTAGTGTGGATGGGTTTTGTGTGATGGGTAGCGGATTCGCGATTTGATTCTCGCGGTGGTAGTCTAGAGAGGGTTTGTCTATGACGACATGGTGCGCCGATGGCTCACTAACTACAGACTATGTCCTCTTTTTTCTGTCAATTTCGTGCCTTTCAATTCTCTTCTTTATGCTAATGGAAGAGTTCTCTTACACCAACAAACCAGGTTTTGCCAAATTTTGTTACTTTTGCGTGATGGGTGTTTGTTTGGCAGTGAAAGTTTCAATCTTTTTTGGGTTTGGGTTGGTGGGTTTTGGACGTTTGGTATCATGTGGTGAGGGAAATGTGATGGTGTTAAGTTGCTTTGGATTTATGGGATTTTACGGTCAATTTTGTTGTTTTATTTTAATTTTTATGGTTTTGAGTTAATGGGGTTTTGCAACTTTGATGTCACCTGGTGGGAAAAATTGAGATGAAGCATGATAAGTTGATTTTGGTTTCATGAGGTTTCACAATAAAATTTCAGACGAAATTGATGAAGGAAATAAAAATAATATTTAGTGGTTAATATTTTTATTTTATTAATAATATTAAATTTATATTAATGGAAGATTTTTTAAAAAAATATAAAGGATCGGATGAATTTTAAAAAGATAAAATATTAAATTAAAAAAAATAAAAATAAAAGATTAAATCAATTATTGACCTAAAAAATAAAAGAAAAAAATAAATGAAGGAAATTTATTTCCTTTTTTCGCGTACTAAAGTTGGGTGTACTTGTAAAGATTCTTACAACTTAAATTAGAATTCAATAACGATAATTTTAAGGGAAATTATGCGTATTGTTTCAGGATACTTATAAAAGTTCTGCTACATAATACGGTGTATTACACTTAAGGTGGTGTGTTAAGTGATACTTTATAATAACCTAGTCATATTTATCCTTAAAACAAAAAAGACACTGAGTCTATTTCATGTGTAAAGTTCATAGTTTTAAAAATTGATTCAACGATGCATCTGATGAATAATTAAATCGATGAGAAATTAATTGACCTATATAATTCTATTTATAATAAAAAAAATGTGTTTTAAAATATTAAAAATAACATCACAAATTAATATAATTATAAAACATAGATAATTAGATACCAAAATATTAAAAAAATATCATTGTTTAAGTTCAAATAAACAAGTAATAAAGATCATAAACATAAATAAATAGATAAATAAGTTCAAATTTAACATATGTTTCCATTGTCTAATATCTAATATAATATCTAATTGTATTCACTATTGTCCAATAGTTTGGTAATGGGACAAGTTCTCCAATCAACTCACCTTTTTTAGTATAACATCTAGTTCAACAATAATAATTGTTATGCTAACAACAAATTAGACAAACCAAAACATCAACTAACTCATAATATGTAAAGAAATTCAGCTTATAATCACAAGCAAAATTGTATCTCAATGAGCAAAACAACACTCAACTAGTTCAAAATAATAAAAATCAACAAAAGCACTAACGAAATAACTTTCTCCTCCTATGAAACCCTACGACCATCACAAAAATAGTCATTTATGTTCCAAAAATACTTCTCCTAGTGCATTAAAATTCATAAGTCTTAAAAAATACAAGCAAAATATAAAGAACACTAGTTAAACAAATGACTATTATTTTTAACCTTTAACATCAAAGGCATCAACGACAATATATATCAATATTCACCCTAAAATGAAACATAGTCATATCACATCAATGTAGATTATAAAATATAAAAAATCAATCCAAAGTTTCAAACCATAGTTTTAAAAAATGATCCCGGGATCACAATTTTTTTGGCAACTCAACTGCAATCGCAACCACTTCTAAATCAACTTAACTCAAGAAAAAATGCAACTGCGGTCACAAAAAACACTCAACAATGAATGAAAATATCAATTTAACTCAAAATCACACAAAAAAACTAAAATAAAACACAATGAAAAAGAAAAAAAATCAATTGAACTCACGTGCGACTCTAGACAATGTTGCAAATGAACTGAGTGAGTCTAACAAGGTGGTGGCAACACGACGCCATGGCGAGAGGAAGGAGAGGTTGGCTGTTGGCGAGCAATGATGTAGAAGGTGAGACTATGAGAGACCGAGAGTGAGACTCCGAGTAAGAGGAAGGAACGACACTGCGAGCGGGGGTAGCACGACGCCACGACGAGAGCAAGAAATGAGAGATTGGCGAGCAGAGCGACAACGTAGAGTGAGAATGTGAGAGAAAGAATGATAGACCAATAGGTTTCTAAAATTAAAATGACTTCAAATTGAAACAACGTCATTTTGATTATAACTAGAAAAAAAAAAGGATAAGTGACCCAGTCTAGGTTGATGGGTTATCGATTTGATTGCAAACCCGGTTGAGTCACTCCAGATCCTAAACACATTCAATCAAATGTAAAACCTAATTCAGTCTAATCATCGAATCACATTTTGACCGTTTGAACCGGTCGAATAGATTCGAGTCTTAAAACTTTGGTAAACTCTGTTTATTAGGGTTGAAAGATTGACCATAGTGGTTGCGTGATTTCCATGATTGAGCTGGACGAATAGGTGATGGTTATCTTTCGAGCACTGACATCCATGAGAATAAGTTGGTCATACAACAGGAGGTTCTGGTTAGGCAATTGATAATCGAGTAAAAGTCACTTGGTACTATTATGCTTCCGGAACCAATTTATTGATAAAATTGAAAAAACAAACATTTGTATGCATATTTTTTAATTGAAAAAATTAATTTTAAAATACAAGAAAAAGTGAACGAAATTCTGAGTAGTTTGGGTTGTTGTAAGCAACCCAATGAAGAAAAATGAGTTTTTGACATCCATAACAAATATTTAATAACTGAGAATTGATGCAATAGAAAGTAGTCAGATGAATATACAAATCCAAATATGAAAAAAAAAATAAAGTAAAATTATCCTTAAAATTCGACAATTTTCATAGTTCAGTCGCTTTAAAAAGAACATTCCTTGTCATTGACCAAAGACCATTCGTGCAAAACAGAAAAAATATAAATTAACAACGTGTATGACTCATCTCCACAAGACCACAACACGTTGGTTGGATTTGCTGGCTTACGTTACGGGCAGGTGTCCATAGGATCATACGCAAGGATGTACACCCACAAGAGTGGCCAGTGACGAAGACTCTTTAATTTTAAGTATATATAATATAATATCACTATATATGTGAATATAAAAGTAGGTAGAATAATTGTCCCTTAATTAATAATACTAGTAGTATTCTGCATCTTTAAAAATTAATCTCATAACTATTAATTATAATGATACCCTTGATTCGTCTCGGATCTATAAAAAAATGCAAGGTTGTCCAAATGCCAAATGTATGACAAAGAAAAACTCTAGGTGATTCGAGGATGATATGATTTGATGTGTGCATTTCATACAATTATGCAATGCAAGAAATGCACCATCGTATGAAAAAGTAGAAGTCTTATAGTATTATGCAAAAGTTTGCATGGTTAATGAGTGCATTGCTTTAATCCCCTGAGGGTGATTTTAAGGTGAAGTCTTCGTAATAGATAATGATGCTATCTTTTAGTAAGGGCAAAAACGGCATGGAGTACCAATAGTTCCAAAATAATATTTAAGAATGTTAAAAAAATGTGTTGCTGACCTTTTTCAATAAGAATTAGAGTTTGCCACACATTTTTCTCAACATTTATTTTTTTATTAATTAAAAATTATAAAATTAGGAGAATTTGTTTTAATAAAAATGAAACAAAACATTATAAAATATATAAATTTAAACAAATAATAGAAAAATATCTCAAAAAAATGTGTCATTAATATTTTTCGTTAACTTAAATGTTTCATATCAAATGACCTCCAAAAGCAACAATCCTTTAGGAAATTTGAGCTTAACCAGCCCATCATGTTAAGAAAAGAGAAGACAACAAGAGTAAATAAAATGGATAATATATAAGAGACAGTACTTAAAAGCGAATGAAAAGTTTGAAGAGAAGAAATGAAGAGAAAAAAGTAAGCAAATATTAAAGCCATACATCATTCTTACTTAAATTTTATGATTATTCATGCCTTATAGATGCAATAGATTCTCATGTCTCATGCATCATACTTCACTTGTAATTAGAGACGGAGCTACATTTTTCTAAACCCCCCTCCCTCCAACTCTTTCAATTTTCTTTATTTTATATACAATCTTTTTATATACGTAAAATAAAAAGTTTACTCAATTTTTTCATATGTTAAATTATTGGGTTAATATGAAGCAGTATCATTTTTATATATACATAGTGTGACTTGTAAACATTGTTTTAGGTTCGCTAGTATCACTCTAATCCAATCAGATATTTTTTTTCTTCCAAATGAAACAAGTTTGTTTTAATATGTGAAACTTATGCAGACGTTTACTAACTTCGGAAATTTGATTTATTTATTCTTAAACTCACTCTACATATTTCAGACTATCATCTCTGCATGTATAACTAAAAATTTCATTTTGTTGCATATATACTAAAACTTATTCTTCATAAGAGCAACTTTAGAGTAAGATCTTAAGCAAAGATCTTGAGCTCAAGATCCAGTCTTCACTAAATCTCCCACTAAAAGAAGTAGAGAGATCTCCAACATGGAGAATGAGTTCTTGTAGAAGAACCCTTAAGATCTGCACATTGTTTAAAAAAGAATAAATTTTTTTCCTTTTTCTCTCTCCTTAAGATCTCAAAATGAGATCCACCACTAAATAACAAAATAGAAGAGATCTTGAGAGATCTTAAATCCTACTTGGCACTATGAAATCTACTAAAAAGTGATCTAAGATCCCAATTTAGAATCTACCACTAAAAATGCTCTAAATAACCATTAGTTTTCGGACAAAATATCTTTCAGACTATAACCTCTCCATGTGTAACAAAAAAAATCCGATACAATGATCAATGACATGCTCCTCAGTCCTCATATTGGTCCCTTCTCTTAATTCTCCCCACCAGAAGAAAAAATTCTCTCATGATGGAACGAGTGGTGACAAAACAAAGGAAGAAATAAAAGACGACAAGTCATTGTGTTACTTAATTGTCCAGCTCAAAAATATTGATGCAGACATCAACGATCGATCTTAGAATTAAAACAATAAAACTTGATGTTTGCTTAGTGGTAGGTCATTTTCGGTGGGTTGTCATGCATGTATGTTTTATAATACATTTGAGTCCTATTTTTCTTATTTTGCGGCATATATTTTTAAAGTTTTGTATTAAATTAAATTAACATTTGTTTTCTTTTATTAAAATTAATAAAATGTCAAAACTAATTTACAGTTACAGTGTTTCAGTCATAAAAAAAAAACTCTAGATAAAAGTGAATTCTCACGTGCTATTTTTCATATATGAGGGAGATTTTAAATTGAAACTATGGTTGACAGTTAGTTGAGTGACAGTAGATATTTCTTGTTATCATACATCTTATTTTTTAACTATCAAATTTTTAGATAACAACTAGTGTATTCATTCATGGCCAAGATCCCAAAAGAATTTAGAAAATAGGCATAAATAATATCGAATAACAGTTTGAAACTGCAGATTTAAGAAGCTTATAGCTTGACTAAAATTGAAAGATACACAATCTTGCGACCTCAACTCAAAATGGCAAATAAAGCTTACAAGACTAAAAACGAATGCATTTGACATGTTCGGCTTAACAGTGGGAGGGAGCACATATATTTATTAGATACATTAATCGTAAATGTATTTTAAATTTTTTGACATTTATCTGTCATGATACAATGAGGAAACAAAGTGGCCAATTCATTGCATGTTTCAAAGTAAAATTTGTACCTCAATCATTAGTTTTGAATCAAATTATCTTTTATAACAAAAAAATCTGAATACAATGACCACTAAAAGCTCCTCAGTCATCAACATAATAATTCTCAATCCGAATTATATTGACCTTACTGGAAAAAAAAATATATTCCCTCATTAGAATGTGTGGTGACAACAAAAAGATGTGAAAGACAACAAACTTTTGTGTATCATTTCCTGCTTTGAAATGATGCAGACATCCTCGGCAAATACTAGAGTTAACAGATTGATGTTTGCCCAACCATTGGGATATTATTAGCAGCTTGCTTCAAATAATCTAGAAGAGAATTATTATTGATACAATTTTCTTACAGGATTTTCATAAAATGTCTCAATAATTAAAAATAACTTAAATATTCTAATTATTATTTTCTTAAGGGACTTGAAGTTTACACTTTTTTTCCTCAAATGATTCCGGAAAGATCGTATGCTCAGGTTAAGGGTACAAGTACTACAGAAGATCACAGTACGATGCTCCTTACCAATAGATACATAGATATATCATAGGTGGGGAAAATATTTTTGGCTAAAATATTATTTTGATCTATTATACTTTTATTTTGATATTTTATGTTTTAAAAGATTTATTTTAATCTTTTATGTTTCCAAATAGACTCAAAATAATTTTTTGTCATTTTTTTTAATACAATTAGTGCTTTAAATTTTAAAATAATTGATTTTATAAAGATTGTGGTATATTTTGGTTCAATGGTACTCAGGAGAGAAAGCCCAATAGCAAAGAGCCTACGACTAGAAAATAAACCTAGCCAAAAACTAAGCGTGATTACCAAATATCCACGTGCAAATCAAAAAGATCATAAAACAAAATTGTTAAGTGATAAACAAATCAAGACTTTTAATAATTTTGATTAAATATAAATAACTATAAATATTAAAAGTTACATCTTATATGCAATTAGACGAAAATATGGTATTTGCATCCAATATATAATGTGAAAGCAACAAATATTAAGATTAGATAAAACATTGAAAACTTCATTTTGTGTCTAAAATTCATTTTGTAAGAATTGATGGTAACTAAGATATAGTAGGCTAAGACTATATGCAGAATAACAAGTGGGAGGTAACTTGATGAGAAAATAATGTAGAATATATGTAGTGTCTTGTATGTCATGGAATTTTAAATCCAATTGCATTAGAAAAATAAATAATTCCAAGGATGAAATGTACATATGATTGACGTTAAACAATTTTATCTTGTGATATATTAATTTAATTTTAATTTACAATTATCATGAAATGTTAAAACAAATCATTAATCATTTTCTATCATTCTCTTAATTCAAAAATGAAAATTTTAACCCCTCCCTCTATTAATCATTTTTTATCATTCTCTATTTATTGTTGCTGCATATGTAATCATTCTTTTTATCTTTATATCAAACTTAATTATTTCACAGTCCTTCTAGAATTTCGAAACTGCAAAAACAAGTACAACTCTAACTCATCAGAAAACCAACCGTCCTACAAAAAACATTTGAATTATAAACCATGTTCGTCTATGAATGCTCCAAATTAAATGCAGTGAAATTGAATGCCACTAAGGAAAGTTATCCTTTCAGGTGCATTTTAGTGAACGGGTGGGTTGAAGTATAGATCAGGGGGAGGCAGGAGATCATCATTTAGAAATCTTTGCAGCCAGTTCTCTGACCAGCTTAGCAGCTACCATGGCAGTCATTCCATCAACGGTATCACGTTGTGGGTTAAATTCGACCACGTCTCCAGCAACAACAGTGCCTTGAAGATTGTGCAGGATGTTGAGAACATCACGGAAAGAAAGACCTCCTGGCTCTATGTGAGACACTCCTGGAGCAAAGGCGGGATCGAGACAATCCACATCTATTGAGATATATACACCTTTAACACCTTCCCCTAGTTTCTGCAAAACAAAATCCCCAAGGTATACAAACCATAATAGCACCAAATCTCAAAACAAATGACATTAAATTCCATTTGGGACAATATCTTTGCCCCAAAAGAACCACATTCCCTTCCCTACCAAAACAAATGCATAGAAACCTTGGAAATTGGAAGCAGGGATAGGAAAGAGAAATTTAGAAAAGGCAATTCTCCAATGTGAGTTTTTTTTTATCGGCAAATATTAGTTTTAAGTATTGTTAGTTTTTGTTAGCTCTCCAATGTGATAGTACTAATTGTTGTTATCATCAAATAAAAATGGAGAAGTCGGCCCATATAAATGGTTGAAATTTCTTTATATCTAAAGACATTTCAGAGACAATATCAATATACACCCTCAGCCCTCAATCCTTTGTAGAAAACAATTTGATTCAGGTCCAAAGGTATCCTTAAAAATTTGCTTTACTTCCCGGAGGTTTCCTTAAGGCTATAAGGTTGAGGGAACATATCCAGCATGTATACAATAGATATGGTTTCTGAGCGATGCTTGATAGATACAGGGGTGACATGAAATAGCATGTGTCGGTGTGTCTGTGTGTGTAAAAGAAAAGACACATGCCTGTTGCACAGAGAGAGAGAGAGGCAAAGGGGTAGATACCAGGTTCTCTAAAAAGGGGCGATCTCTTGAAAATGTTCGCATTTCATATTGCTCAACACCAAATTTTTTGGCTTGTGCACGCCCTTCAGCTGTTATTGATCTTATACCAACCTGAAATAAATTGATGAATTAAAAGCATGAAGAATATGTGTTATACATCACACAAAACATAGATGTAGCTTAACCTGAAATAAATTGATGAGTTAAAAGCATGAAGAATATGTGATATACATCACACAAAACATAGATGTAGCTTGAAATATTTAGACAAAAGTTAATGAAATGAAAGAAACATGCATGTCTTCTTGCCCATTTATCAGATAAATTCAGCTAGTAGAACTAGAGAATCATATTTGATACGATGGTTGAATATAATCAAACTAAATTTCAATAAAAACGCATTTGCTTTGCAAAGTGCTTTTATGAGGATTGAGGAATTCAACTGACATAGTTCTACCTATTTTCTGGTCAAATTACACCTTGTTTCGGATAATCAATAATGGATCATACTATTGTTCAAGAAGGAATCATAAGAAACAATATGAACAGGGGTAGAAATATTTTTAGGTTTAAATATAACGGGCAATGAATTCCTTCATTTGTGAAATCAGATACATAGAAGGATAAGCCACATCATCCATATGTCCTACTCATAGTAGTTGTTTTCTTTCCACATGTCCCTAATGATTACGTCCTGAGTCCTCATCAAGTTATATTTATGATTTATTATTATCTAAATAAAATCTAGCTCTATTCTACAAAAAACAATCGGCCAGTGGTACATGGTCAGCCATAAATGTAAAACAGAATATAAATATGCTAAATGAGTTTAAAGTGATAGCATGTTATCACCAGAAAAACCATGGTTAATGTTCAGAAATGTCTTAATAAACTAAACTGTCTAGATTATAAATATAAATATGCAAACATCAAAGAATTGCCTGCAAGAGACGTCGAACATAGTCACCCTCCATGACTCGAGCAAAAGAAGAAGCATGTGAATAAATGTTTCCTTCAAAGGCATCATAATTATCAGGATGCGCATCAAGATGAAGAACATCAACTGGTCCTCCAAGCTTCTCAGAGACAGCTCTGATAACTGGAAATGATATTGAGTGATCACCGCCTAAAACTAAGGGACATAATGGATCCTGGAAGGATGTAAACACCATGAGAGTTAAACTAATATGAAGTTCAAACAGCAAGTTATCAGAAAATGGAAAAAATTATGATAATTCAAGTGATTGTAGATTTGGTGCAAAAAAAATGCTATTATTTTTACCAAAAAAAAAAATCCACAACAAGTTTTCAGAGAAATAAATCCAAATAATGAAATACAGAGATCATCAAAGATTTGGTCTTGCCATGCCACACATGGATCCTTCCATACTCATGTTCAAACAATTCCCATGAGACTAATATTCTTTTCAAAACTTATTTACGATTATTAATTTAACTGATTAATCCGAGCTGAGGATCTCGCTATGTTAAAAGACCAAAGCAAATGCAATTTTCTATGACTAATCCATTAAACTGATAAATTCTTCCTTAATGCCAATGGCTTTTCAAAATGAATGCCAGTATTAAAGTTAAGATGTAATTTGTTAGTGTATTGTTAGTTACTTCCGTATTCACACTACACATGACTATCTTGTAGCAATAGTTGTAGCATGTAGAAAAGGCTGTGTCAATTGACCTCAACTGCATTTTCCTTTTTATAATATGATTAACTACAAATTTCCAGCACCAAAAACTAATAACAAGAACAAAAGAAAAAATGAGGAATATGAAGCTTCAGAAAATACTACTGATAGGGAGGGGGGAAGTTGCAATCAAACTCCAATAAACAATGTTGATACTAGAAAAGTAAAACACTTCACAATTATTTTTCTGCAAACTTTATCAAATATAAATATCAATGCACTGAAAATAATAAGAAACAAATTGAACTAAAAAGAAGAAATGACATATATTGCATGTTGTAGAAATTGTAATTTAATAATCCCAAACAATTTGACAGCATTCAAAGCACAGGCTCACAAATTGAGAATTTACCTCCTCCATCACTAACTTAACAGATTCACCAATTACATTCATTAATCTGTGATCATCTACCCCACAATCTCGAATTTCCTGGATAGGAACATCACCAACATCAGTTAGCACTCGTGCATCTTGTAATTCCTTGCCTGCATAATCAGAATCGTGCTATTATAAGCTACTTATTATCATAATTTACAAGTAATTACAGGCACAAACCAAGAATGATGAAGACATGTGAAATACGTTGCTTCCATGGCCACTGGAGCCAAAGAATAACTAGATACAGGTGACAGGCATCGTCCAGAAGTCCATGCTATACTAGGAGAATACAGCCAGAAGAGAAGGGAAAACATGTCTATGGTAATTGAAATGTGAAAAGCATAAAATGCCATTATTTATACGAATCTAAAGAAATAGTATCCATAATTTCAAAGTTCCAATCCAATAAGAGTTTTGCATTCTTGAATCTTCCACTACAAGATTTGTTGAAAATAATCAATTACCAATTGCAGATGAGTTTACAAAGCAAAATTTAAGCTATGAAGATTTTTACTATCCAAAGGAAAACCATATGACTACCTTCTTCAGTTGTTGAGTTGGTGCTACCACACCAAATGGCCTCCCTAATGCGAGGAGGTGCAAATGCAGGTCCTTGAAGGAACGATGAATTATGTCCCAAAGGAACTCCAAGAAGAGTTGAAGTTGCTTTAGCACCTCCCAAAGCACGCACAAGTTCTCCCTGGTGAAAAACAACTTCTGCATTTACATTGCTTTCATGCAAAGCTTATAATAAAAATCACTGAAATAAAATATAAAATTGTGGGACAAAGGACACAACACTAATAAACACAAATTCAGTCAAGCAAGATAAAAGCAAATATGACATGCCTTAAGCTTTGCTCTTTCTCGAATAAGTGTAAGTGAAGCATCTATGACACGATTTTGGCCTTTCTCTAGCAAAGCAGCAGATACTTTTGCTGCATCTAATCTTGGCATGTAACGGATGCCTCTGCATGCTATAATTGACATTTCTGCATCAAACAAACAAAACAATTATTATATTTAGAGGCCAAAGAATTTTGGTTAATTTTACTCATTACATGCCAATGGATTTTTGCTCGAAGAGAAGTGAACAGAGATTTGCGAAAATCAATTCAAACTTTATAGAGTTTATCAGTGTCAATGACACTATACATATCAAGTACACAGAAATTTGGTAAATCAAGGGACCATTTGGTTCTAGAAAATATTTTCTTTTTTCATTTTCAATTACAAATATGCCACCTTATTTTCACTTTATTTTTTAATCTCAAAAGTTTGTAGAGTTTACAGTTTACATTGAAGAAACAACTTTTTATTGTTTTTTATTACTTGAACAAACTTTTGTAAACGGGAAACAAAGTCGAAACATGGGGACGTTTATGTAATTAAAAGTGAAAGCAAAATAAAAACAGAAAACATTTTCTCAGACCAAACAGCCCCTATCCTCTCATCCTAAAACCCTAAACCCAGCAAACACAACCAACCATGTGACTCAACCCCAGGCATACACCAAGCAATCTCTTCAACCTCAATGTTGAAACACTAATCAGAACGTCTTTCTTTGTGAATCATTAAAATCAAAGTTCAAACAAATAGGTAACCACATTATTTATGTTAACCTCCCCTTAACTTCCTTTTTTCTTTAATCAAAAAACAGCACAACACCTGTCAGAAACAATAGTTGATCCTACCATTTCCACTATTGAAAAAGCTATAACTTAAACTACTATAAGAGCACTTTGTTTAGCAAAAATGAATAACATCGAAAAGCATATAGATCTTTCAATTTTTCTTCTTTTCATTTTCGGACTAAAAAATAATCAATAAATTGTTGAACACCCAGTACAGAAGATTGCTCAAAGTCTCAAACTTTAACTACCCCAGATGACAGATTCATCGTTAATTTTCTCAGCATCAAAACAACAACAACCGAACAAGGCTTTAAAATTTAAACGGGTACCTTGGAACTTGAAAGAGAACAGCGGAAACCCGTCACAGGGAGAAAGAGACCAAGTAGTGTCAGAATGAAAGTGGTGCTAATTATAATTGGAGTTCCACTTTTATAACTTTGGATTGGATATTCCTGAATGGCCTAAATGCTCTCTCTATGTAATTAAAAGTGAAGTAACTTTGAATTGGATATTTCTGCAAAAAAAATTAATAATAGCTGCATTAAAAGGAATGTAAGTTATGTTTTCAAAGTTATTTTAATTATTTTTATTAATTGAAAAGTTTATTTAATTGTTGGTAAACAATTTTTTTAAATATTTTTTAAATGCTATTTGAAGTATTACTTTTAAAAATAATAGTTAATAGTTTCTAGTTTTTATTATATTTTTTTACTTTTTTATCTTTAATGTATTTATCAAATTTCTTGTTTACTTTTTTTAAATAAATCAGGATTTTATTATTATTATTTACTCATTCATATATTTGTGGTCTCATTTTTTCCTTCAACTTGCACACTCATTCATTTTTGTTTCACAATGTGTATACTAACATTTTTTTCCTAGTAATGGTTTTTTTTTAAACCACTCTTATATAATGCTTTGATAGGTTATCTTTACAATATTTTAATTGTGAAATTTACCCGTATAGATGAGTAAAAAAAGAAAAATAATATAAAATAAGGATTGATTACGGTTGTGTGTTGATAGGTTCTCTTTACCCATTCATCCTTCATTCTTGATTTTTTTTTGTAATTGTTGAAACTTGCATAAATTAATCACTATTGTGCTTTTGTATTGTAACGTGATAGGGGTTACTTTTAGGGAGGATATTGTTTGCTTCTCATCAGTAGTGAATTTAATGGTGTAGGGTAATTCCTCCTTTAAAAGGCATTACTTTTTGTAATTTGGTTGGCATCTCTTATGCCTTGTAATGATAATCCTTTTCGCATGAGAAAAAAAAAGAGACATGTCTCTTTGTATTATCTATTTACATTCAATTCTTGACACATCTTGGATTTTTTATTTCTAGTACTGCATGATGAAATTATTCCCGTATTATATTTTTAACTATGATGCACAACTTTTTTATATTTTTTTACTTCAATTCATTCATTATACTTTTTTGATAAATTTGTAAGATGACTCCAACTGATGATAATACAGATAAAGAGATCAATTTTAAATGGACCGATGAGTATGAAAAAATTTTGTGTGAGCTTTACATCAAATTCATTAGAAAGAATAAGCATGTAATATTTAAATGGAAGGACATTAATCAAGAATTTGAAGTCATCATCATCCGCAAATGTTCTTACAAAATATCAAAGAACAAATATCATTATATGAAGAGAGATTGGGCATTTGAAAGTTTTTGAAGTTTGGGGAAATTGGCTTAGGGTGGGATCCTACTACAAGAAAGTTTAGTGGTTCAAACAAATGGTTGGATAAAAAAAATTAAGGTTAGTGTATTACATATATTGTTCTAGTTAATTTATAATATAAGTAATTTATTATAAGATTTAGTTTAATGATTAATTATCCAATTTTTGTTGGAGAAACCCAAGGTTAAAAATTTTCGTAATAAATCAATAGATCTTTCACTTGATGAATTATGAAGTCAACCATTTGAAGACAGTTATGCAACTGGTGAAAATGTTGTTGCGCCTTTTATGAATCCTAATGTTGATGAAGTTGTGGAATGTGAGAATGTGGATGGTGAGGAAGGAGATAAAAAAATTAATAGGGAAGACACTCATTATAAGAGAGATGGAAGTGTTGTTTATAGGGAATATAATCGATATGCTTCTTAAGTGGAAGATTTGTTAAATGAAGAGCATATTGAGTATAGTAGTACCCAAGCACATGACCAATATCATAGTAACACCTAAGTACCTAATCAGGCTAATGATATTAACAAATCTACACAAACCCAAGCACCCAAGTGGAATATTGTTGGATATAGGGGGAGCATCTTGAAGCTTGAAGCTTAAGACTTGAAGAATGGTTTTGACCTTTTTCACATGCCTTGGAATGCTTTGGAAGATTGCAAATCAAATCAAGTGTTAAAGAGTTCAATCTGTTGATCCTTGCATTGCATGCATTCAATCATTTAATCGCCTAAGTATTTTAACTAAGAATCAAAACATGTTTTAACAAAAGAACCAAAGAAGCATTGTTTTTGGAAAAATGCAAAATGCACTGGAATAATCGATTACATAGTGAATTAATCGATTATTTGCTTTGTTTTCAAACCTCGAAAAGCTTTCATGAACACTTTAATTGATTACCGTTATTTGTAATCAATTACATAAGCTACTTGAAAAAGATAGTTCTACTGGAATAATCGATTACCAGGATTCTTAATCGATTACACAACGCTTTAAGAAAAACATGTTGCACTGGAATAATCAATTACTATGTTTCGTAATCGATTACACAAGCTTTTTATAAAATACAGTGTTACTGGAATAATCGATTACAGCTCGAAATAATCGATTATTGTGCTCGTTATTCAAACCCAGAAAACCCATGAACATTTTAATCAATTAAAATGGTGATTTAATCGATTACATAAGTGTTTTAATCGATTATATGACTCATTTAATCGATTACAGACAGTTACAAAAAGTTGTTATAAATAAGATTGATACTCAGCTGCTTTGATAACTTTGTGGAACATTACTCATACGTATTTTCTGAGCTTAAACAGTCTTGTGAGCATTCTAAAGTGTTTTCTAAGGGTTTAATTGTGTCTTGCTCCATTGTGCATTGATCATGTGTGTTTAAGTCATTCTTGGAGCTTGAAACCATTTCAAGATTAAGGAAAGTTGTGCTTATTGTCTTTTAATCATTCAACCTGATCTGGTAATTTCATTTTGCATTGCATACCTTGGATCATCAGGTTGTTTCTCTCCTTAATCTGATTGTAATTTTCGTTTTGGATTTTCTTTGTAATTTGGCTATTGTAATTGGGTTCTTGCTTGTAACTAGAGAAGGGGTTCTCTAGGTGGAAGAACTGAGTAGTGTTCTCAGGTTCTTGTCTCTTAGAATCTAATAGAGTTTTAGATTTCTGTACTTTATCTAGGGTTGATAAAGAGAGACATTGTAATTGATTGTAAGAACTAAAAATTATAATAGTGGAACTCTAACCTAGTGTTGGTTGAAAGAAAGTGGATGTAACTTCATGATTTTGAAGTGAACCAGTATAAATTGTTTGTGTATTGATTCTCAATCTCTATCCTCTTCATTTTAATTGTTTCTTGATTCATTTGCTTGACCAACAAAGTCAGTTTTGATTCATTGAATTCCTTGGGGCTGAACTACTTGATTGAATAAGGTTTCTTGGTTTTGAAAAGTGATAAAGATCTTAGAAACTTTGATTTTGATTAAAGAAATTTTTAATATACCAAGACTTAACCAATTTACCCCCCCTCTTGGTTAAGTGTGAAGTATTCATATTCTTTTCAAATATAATATGCACAAATTTGCACAAACAAAAATATGGAGGATACATCTAATGAAATGAAAAAAGTGTGCAACAATATTGCTAATTTAATATGGAATAATAGTTATAGGTCTATTCTAGTTTATTTTATTTTTATATTATGTTTTGGATATTTTTATAATATATTCTTAATTTAATGATTATATTATTTATTTTATTAATTTAACATTATAAATCACAACATTGTTAATGATAGATGATAGGTTTTTTTGTTATTATATTTTTCATTTTTTTATGTTACAACATTTATTTTAACCATTGTACCATTTATAATATTTAATTTATTATTTCAACACTATAATTTGTCTATTATTTTTTGAATAATTTTATATAAGATGATTTATTTTAACTACTACACTAATTAACATAATAAAAGTACAATGTCTACCTAAGTGTTTTCTTATAGTATTTTAAATTTGATTAAAAATATTTTAAGAAATAGTATAAGATTAATAATAGAATACTTGACATGAAAAAAAATGTAACATAAAATAGTAGAATATAAATATGTATTTTTTTATTTTTCATTTTTCACTAATTCAACAGTTAATTTTATCAAATACTTCTAATTTAATAAATTAACTTTTTAGCTTTTAACAATCATCTAGCTTTCAGCTAATTTTTGTCAAATATAACCTAAGTGTGAAGCCAAAATAATTAATGACAAATGACCACAATTGCAAGAATTAAGGATTTACTCTAAATATTAGTAATATTTTCTAATCAAAGACACTGTTTTTAGAAAAGTTTGCCACAATGTGATTGTCTCGTGAATTTTATATGGTTAAGATCTCATATACTTTAAGGATGAATACACTCTTATTCATTTTCATCAAAGTCACATTAGATAGGCATTATTCTTTCACATGCACTAGTACATATATTTCAACCAATTGGTAATTGTGCACGTTTTATGAATTTAATAACCAAGGTAGATATGAGTAAAAAACTGAAGGGGATATTGCAATTATAATGACAAGTAAATAGTTATTTTCGTCCTTGAAAGTGAAAAAATATGACAAATATATTCATCCGTTAACTTTCGTCAGTTACCGTTAATATCAGGGACAAATTTGTCAGTACATTACACATTTAGGGACGGATTTATATACTCTCTACCCAAAATATAATTTAATCTCCATATTCTCTCTTTTTTAATCATTGCAAGCATAACATTGCAATAAACACTTAAAAATTAGGAAAATAAACATAATAATAAGCATAATATTGATTAATAAACATGATTTATTTGTTGTTCTGAAATTTCTATTATAACCACATTAGGCAATGACAAAATCAAGTTAGGTCTATTTTTTTTTTGTAAGAATTAACTTAATGGCTATGCATTTTTGTTTGGGTCTCATATTTTGGGTAAGGTACTATCACATTAGAAATTTCAAAACAAAAATATGAGATAATACTTACCCAAAATATGAAGGTCAAACAAATTAAAATGCACAATCATTAAATTAATCCTTACAAAAAAATGAGACAAAACTTGATTTTATCATTTTCTAATGTTGTTACAATATAAATTTTAGAGTAACATACAAATTATTCTTATTAATCAATATTATACTCATTATTATGTTTGTTTTAACTTATGCTTGCTTTCCTAATTTTTAAGTGTTTGTTATAATTTTATACTTGCAATAATTAGAAAATGGAGAATATGAAGATTAAATTATATTTTAAGTAGAGAGCTGATAAATTCGTCTCTGATATTAACTGTAACGGACGAAAGTTAACGGATGGATAGATTTGTCACACTTTTTTCACTTTCAGGAACAGATTTGTTAGCGCTTTACGCATTCAAATACGAAAATGACTATTTACCCTATAATGACACTTGTTAATAGTGAGACCAAAATAACACAACTATATCATTAACCCAATCAGCAGTTTTTGAAAACTAAATCAGCACAAGAATGTAAGCTTTGAAATAAGAATCTAGGCTCAAGAATTTACCAGTATAATACCAATCTACTTGAAATTTTTCTTTTTCAAATTGAACTAACTAATTAGAAAATGAACAAAAGGTGTACCATATGTATTAGTAAAAAAAAAAGAGGTTGTAATTCCTATGTAACTTACATGAAGGTGATGCAAAAAAGAAAGGGAAATGGAAAAATTGACCATGGTAACCAACAAAAAGTCGAAGAAATCGATCACAAGTAGTTGATTTTGAAAGAACTGAAAGGAAAAACTTGCCAAACAGAAAGAAGAATCAATCACAACAATAAGGAACGTCTGCTTTGAAGGAATTAATGGCTTAAAATTTGCATGAAGAACAATGAAATCGGTGAAACTTGCACAAAGGGATTTAGGGTTTGCACAAATGAACTCCGTGCTAAAAATATTGGGTGAAACTATGAGTAACATTTGAAACTTTGACATTGTGTGTAATTTAAGCTTTTTTTTATTTAATTTTTTTCTCACTTGAAGTTATTATTGTAAGGCAAATGAAAATCACAATGTCAAGTTTCTCTTCCAAGTCATATACATAGCAAAAAGTTAGACCAGGTAAATATAGGGATTTTTTTTATGAAAATAGGAAAAAAATATTTACATAAGAGATGTAGTATGAATACCAACAAGTCGAGTGGTATTGGACTCAGTTTTCTTAGACAAGATATCAGATTCAAACTATCTTTATCTTAAGTGTCAATGTCATGATGATCCAAAAAGATGTAATAAAAAAACTACTTAGAGACGAAGCTACATTTATTCCAAGCCTCTTGCTTCCAAATCTTTTAATTTTCTTTATTTTATATACAATTTTTTTTATATATGTAAAACAAAAAGTTTAATATAAAAATTTATATTTTATATGTAAATTTATGGCTTATGAAGTAGTATCAATATGATCAATTTTATATATACATGTGTTGTAGTATGACTTGTAAACATTTTTTTAGTTTAGCTGGTATCAGTTTAATCCAATCAGATTTTTCTACCCTCTAAATTAAGCAAATTTGTTTTAATATGTGAAACTTATGTGCAGACATTTACAAAATTCAGAAATTTGATTTACTTATTTTTTAAATCCCTCTACTAATTTCAGACTATCATCTCTGCATGTATATATATAACTTAAATTTTCATTTTGTTGCATACTAAAAACTTATTCCTCATAGATAATCATTAGCTTTCGGATAAAATATCTTTCAGACTATAACCTCTCGTGTGTAACAAAAAAAATCTGATTTATTGTTCCAAATCTAGATTTGAAAATTGTAGAAAAAGGAATTGATATTATTTAATGATGTTTTAAACAGTGTGATTCATTAGCTTCTATAGCATTTTTAAGGAAATCTGTTACATCTTTATTTCCTCACATTTTAGTTATTCTCAATTTTTGTCTTTTAAAAAAATAAAAGTGTTAGTAAAACGCAAAAATTGAATCATTCAATATATTGGGAAGAACAGAAAAGTGGTTATAACAAAAAAATGGTTTCCGGCCAAAAAATGTTGATAGAAGCACCAGAGTCATTTTTGCCTTGACATAGCAAATAGGAAATATAATTGCATAGAAATCAGAGAGAGAGAGGGACACAACAAATCACTGAATTCATTCATTTCATTTCAATCACAAGGTCTTGGGGAAATAATTTCAGCTTACATAACAAAGAATAAAATGTATGAAATAAAATCAGACATCATCATCAGGACTATATTAAATAATAAAAATAAAGAACATAAGGAAACGTAGGGCAGTAGAGTATTGCTGTATTGATACAAATTGCACCAACTAATCTTTGGGCTAGCAAATCTTATCTGCAACAAAGAATGAAAGAATAATAATAATAATAATAATGTAAATTTTCCGTACCTACAAAGAATACTCTTATACTCTCCCCTGACCCCTACCCTTTCTTGTGTCTGTCTGTATATCATACTCTGAAGGAATGTGTATTATGAAGAAAGAAAGAAAGAAAGAAAATCCACATATCAAATCAACTTGGCTGAGAAAACGAGGACGAGGTACCCGCAGCAGCATCAACAGGACCCCAAGCAGAGACAGTGTACAAAGGTTGCTCCAACCAACTAAGAGTAACTCCTGTTGCTCCTTCCTTCTCTTGTTTCTTCACACTGTAACTCTCGCAAGAATACATCTTCAACAGCATCTGGCTCTGGCTCAATTCTCTTTCGGTAACACCCATGCATCTGAACCCTCCTTGCTCCACCATCATCCTCCTCCACTTCCCGAAACTCTCGTGCCTCTCCACCCTCTCCCTTCCTTCGCAAGCAACAATGTTCCTTATCTCCTTGCCGTACATCTCTTCTATTTTCACCCTCACCGTACTCTCTATCGGAAGCCCACTCTCCTCGATGGAATCAAACAATGCTGAATAGTATTTCAATGAGTTGCACACCCTCGCCTCCAATCTCGTGTGGTTATGCTCCGCTTCTTGTTCCGCCACGACGACGACGCTGGGGTTCGTGCTGCGGATTAGACCCAAGAAGTCCCTTAAAGCTCCTCCGCTACCGTCGTGGAGTGTCTTGTGAAGCTGCAAAACGCAGTTCACAGCCACCGTTTCGTGCTCCTTCACGTGGAGCATCCACAGTCTCACGTCCTCGAGTCTGTCCACCACAGGGTGGAACTCGAAGGGGAGGTTTAAGGCCTCAGCGAAACTGGCAAGCCTATCGCCGGTTTCGTTGAGGTCCTGTTTGGACTCTCCGATTCCCGTGATCCTCACGTGAATCGGAGGGTTGGACCTCGAAGCTAGGCTTTGGAACAAGCTGGGCCACTGAAGGCCTTGCTTGATGTCGAAGTCTATTATGTGGACCCTGTCTTTGCCTTCAAAGGCCCTCAGCAGCATCTCGTTTGATGTGAAATGAAGGAACTTTGGAATGGGGGTTACTTGGTTGAGAAGTCTTAATGCTGTGGCGGATTCATCGTCCTCCACCATGTCGCGAGAAGTGGTGGCGGCGGCGGCGGTGATGTGAAAAACGTGAGGCCAGAGTCTCGTGACTCTGATGGCTAATGCTTCTGTGAAGTAAGCGCAAATGCGGCTTATCGAGGTTGTTCCTTTGGGGGAAGCAAGATCACCCAGTTTTGCTATGAAATGGTTGATTGCAGTGACGTTTCTCGATCCAATTGCGTCGACGCAGCCGGTGAGCAAGCTCACGAGCTCGAACCCGTGATGGTCGTCTTCTTCCCCTGCTTCCACCTTGCGGTGATGGTAGTAAGGGTTCCCTGAACCGTTTCCCACTTCGTGTTCTGAAACGTTGTCGTTTAGTCTCAGGCTTTGGCTCTCCGAGGAAGCATTGGAGACTGAGCCTGAGGCATGGTCGTTGTGGTGGTGGGGGTGGTGATGATGAGGATGACGGTGGCTACCCTCGCCGAAATTTGTGATCTTTGTTACACATGATTCCAGCCAGGGGTTCAAAGGGAAAGGTGCAGAATGAGACACCACTTCAGAAGGAAGAAAACAAACCCTCTCTTGTTCCTCTGAGGAGAAAGAAACAAGTGAAGTGTTGTTGTTGTTGTTGTTAAACCCTCCTAAAGTAGTAGTCTCAACAACATCAGGCTGAAACCAATCACACTCAGTAGTACTGCTACTCTTTTTCCTCTTGGCGAAGGAATCGTCGTGGTGTTCCGCCGCGAGCCTCTTCTTCAAACTCTTGTTGTTGTTGTTGTTGATGATGGATGACTCTTCCACCAATGTTGTTGCTGATGCAGTGATGGCAAGAGGTGGGAGTCGAATGTGTTGCTTGAGAGAACAGGTGCTGGTCTTGGCTTCGATGGGTTTCTGATCCACGGAGAGGCCCACTGGTCTTAGGGGCTGATGATGATGATGGTCTTTGTTGTTGCGAGTGAAGGTGGCGGTGGTGCATGATGGCAGGTCCAATCTCTGCGTGCTCATGGAAGAAGGTAGCTGGAAGTGGCAGGCTTGAAACTGTGCTGGTGCTTCGCTCCTCAATCTGTGCCTTGGTGACAACAATGTCGAACTAGAACACCCAGCCAACATCGTCTGAGGTTTTTGGTTTTTGTAACGCCGCTTGCTTCTTCTTCACTCACCCCAATGCTGTGTGTGCTGCTTCTTTTTCCCTTCCCCTTTCTCTCTATCTAGTAATAATTAACTATGCAACAAAATGCTTCCCTTGTGTTGTTTCTAAAAACTTAATTTTGCATGATTATGTCAAGAAAGAGAGAAAAGAAAATGAAGTGTGTGACAATCTTATGTGAGTGTGTGAAAACTTTCTAACGAATTCTTTTATGTCCAAGAAAAAAAGGAATCCGATGAATTTTAATTTAACAAAGGGAGAAAATGAACAAATGAACGTTGGTTTTTTTATCTTTACAAATTCGAAGTGTTTTCCTATAATGAATATAGAATCTGTAAGTGGGGGAAATAATGAACTGTGATGATAAAAGAATGTGAAGTTGTTATTATATGCAGAAAGAATGAAAGAATAGTAATGAAAAAAGGTCTAGCTAGCTAGCACATGAAAGCGATCATCGGATTCCAGAAGAGTTCAAACAAGGGACATTAGGAGGTAGAAGTAGTAGTAGTGTGATGTGGATTTTAGTTTGCTAATAAGAAGAAGGGATGAGAAACAGAAACATACACCTTGGAATTTGTGGCAGAAGTAGTAGTAGTAGTAGTAGTCCTGAGGAGAAATAGTGAAAGCCATATTAGCAGTAGAAACGTTGAACGAGTCCTTCATTTGCAGCGGGTGAAGCAACAAAAGCCAGAAACCCCACCTCTCTTTTTAAACACGCATTTGCATATTTGCATTTGCATTTGGTTGAAACAAGAAACCCCCCCACCCCCCTCTCACTTACCCAAAAGATAACACAAACCTTTACCGCTGCTTTATATAACAAAAACTACGTGCGATCTTCCCCTACCACCATGTTGTGATATACACTTCTTCTTCTACTTCTACTTGTTGTTGTTCTTCTTCTTCACCACTCCATGATCAACACGAGCACTGTCTCCATCACCGTAGGTAGTAGTTCCCCTCTTCTCGTCTGGGCCTACGAGTGGTTTGATTTACCAGCATTGGAGGAAAAGAAAGGAATATGATGATGACAACATGCTCGCCAAAGGGGAGGGAAACACTTTGCTTCTACACCGTCGGATTCAGATCCAACGGCGCAGAGATTGGGAGTTATATGACCGTTGAGGGATGTCGGTGAAATATGACCGTTGGGAAGGGGTGTTGGTGTACGGATATTCATGACACTGAGACTTTTCACGTGCCACGTCGAACGTACTGTCCCCTAATATCCGTTCACTTGACCGTTACTTTTACATTCTATAATTATATTACTTATCTAAACCTTTTTATTTTTATTTTTTTTTCATTTTTCTGTTACAAAATTTATACTAACTACTTTCTTAATTTCTTTTTAAAAACTCAAGTCATAAGACTAACTTTTTCTTTCTTTCCACAAACTCTATTCATATTATTTATATGTATTTAAAAGAGCCCAAATTACTAATCACATATGTGTAAATGATAATTAATTTTTTTGCTTAGTGGGTAAATGATAATTATCTCGTCTAGCATTTTTTTGGGGCCGTATGAAGGATCATAGTTCTGAATTAAATAAACACAACTTTTCATTTTTCATCGTTATTATGGTGTCTCGTGGGACACGTGGCGCACGAGTCGAGAAGGTCCCGTCCTGGAATTGGATTCTCCACCTCTAGTTGACCATTGATGACGACTTGACTGTTCTAGTTCTTTTGGTGTTTAGAAAGTGAGAATAATAATCAGGTTATCATTAATTTAATTTTATTGTATTATTCATTTAGTTTTTTACTTAATAATTTATTAGTTATTCAATGTTAAATAACGAGAATTTAATTATCCTAAAATACCTATCAAAAATATTATTTAAGTAATAAGATAATATATAGTTAAGTAACGGAAGAAAGTTACTTGCCATAATTAAAAGTTAGACTCTTAAAAATGAATGAATAAAAGTTTAATGGAAATCCAAAGTTAATATAATATCTAGAGAAAAAAAAGTATAAGTATAATAAGATTTATAATATAAAAAATGTGGAATATTAGTAAAATATTTAAAATAATAAATTATATGTATATCATTACTCAAAATAAATGAACGTGGATTTTTTGCACCAAAATTAATGTAAAATAAACTAATAGGTGAAGAGTGACGTTATACCCATCTTTGTCTTTTACTTCTTACAAGAAATGATGAGCCCAAAACAACTCTCGTGCACGAAGGCTGTGGGGGCATCATTTGTGTTGTATTATTTAGACAATAATTATTTATAGTTTTTATTTATATTATAGTACCAAACATTTTTATATGTTTTTCTTTATTTATTTATTTTTTATTGTATAAAATTTATACAAGAATTACTGAACAAATATATAAAAAAATTAAAAAAATCTTATTATTTTATGTACATATATATAATTTCTTTTGTACTTAATTATTATATCCATCAACCATTTCATCTTATTGTATAAGTAATTTTCATTAAGTCTATTGAGAGAGGATTGTGACATCAAGACTTAAATTTGTTTGATTATAAGGTGACATATTTAATTATTTTCTTCATTTTTTTCCTTCTTTTTTCATCTTTTTTTCTTTTATCTTATTTTCTTTTCTTTTGTCTTATTTTTCTTCTTTTTTTTTTCAATTTCGTCTATCTATAATTGTGTTCATCTATTACCAACTCTAATTAATTTAGATTAAATGTGTTGTTGATATTAATGTTGATATAATAATGTTCATCTCATTAATTCCTGACTTCTATTCTCTATCTAATTTTTTACTCATTGTCAAGGACGATGAAAGAAAAAGAGAAAAATGGTTATCTTTGTCTATGTTGGTAGGTGTTTCTTTATTGAGGAAGGAGAACGAGCAAGGTGTTTCTTCATCTAGGAAGGAGAACTAGCAAGATTGGTGAATAGGAAGGAGAGAAGGTTGTAAAAGTATCAATCGAATGATCAATTTCACAATTAAAATCAAGGTCAAGCCTAACAAAATAAGCAATCAATGTTTATTCCACTAAAATATTAAAGTCACCCTTTTGATCTGCTATGTAGAAAGATCATTTTTGCAAACAAGGGTGGTTTGTATATACTCTTTTTGTATGGTTATGTGCCTATTGCTCTATCGATTCATTTGGTCTAGTATTTATCTTATCTACTTGTATAAAATATAATATAACCTTGGGATTTCTTGATGGTTCATGTGGCTCCTATATGTAGTAAATGGGATTTGGTACCCCTGGTACCTTGCTTTATAAAATTCCTTTCTCTTAAAAAAATAAAATAAAACAATATGAATGGAAACTTTCAAATCCAATAACTAACTACGGGAGCTATGAGAAGAACTGGAACTATTGATGGATATAACCATCCTAGAGGATCCTAAATTGCCCAGAGATTGCGCATGCACTGAAGCACTATAGACTTGATTATGCAATAATGACATAGGATGTTGATATCGTTGAACTATTAATTGAGAAGGCTTATTAGGATAAAAAAAACTTGTGGTTAACATTAGCATTAGGATTAAAAAAACTTGATTAACATTAGCAGGGTGTTCTTTCTTGTAGCTAGGGGAAAACTATGGAGTTTGTAGCACTTATCTTTTGTATGCCCCCAATAAGCCTAAATGAACACACAAGGGACAATCTCTTAGAATTTTTAGGCTTCTAATCAAGTTTCTTGGCACTATTTTGAGTTGCAAAAGCCAATTGCATCTCACATGGTGTAGTAAGTAATTCATTATGGTAAAAGTAAGCTAAACTTTTTTTTTTTTCTTAATAATTGCTTCTCAAAATTGGCAATTGAGTCTCAGATGCTTCGTTCAAAAAATTTCTTTTATTTCTTAATAAGTATCTTATGGTACAAGTGAGCTAAACCTTTTTTTCTACCAAAAACAGATTAATAAAATACAAATACCCTTTAAATTGGAGTTGCTCTTTGCAAAAGGAGGGGAGGAGGGCAAATAAGGGAATGATAGTTGCAATTTCATTAATCAATAATCATGAATTATTTCAATCCTAACCGCAAAATATACAAAACATTCGCCATAAGGATTTAGTCACCACAAGTAAAGCTGACGGTACTGTATGTTGATCTTTAAGGATCCGTAAATTTATAAATTGCATCACCCAAACAGTAGCAACCCAGACTAAAACTAAAATGCCACATCCGTCTGTGTATTGTGATTCATATTTTAATTTTAATAAACTAAAAACTTCAATAGCAATTGTTTAGCAAATTCCATCAAGGCATCAGATTAACTCTAAAAACAAAGCTTCTTGCTTGTTGGTTAGGCCAAGTTCATCCAATGTCGCGGCACTTTCTTCATCACTAAAAGCAAGCCTAGGATATGGTCTCACCTATCCAACGAATAAAAATACACGGGACAAATTAATCATTTCCCTGAATAATTAGTATTAATAATTAAAAGCAGGAATAAAAAGACTGAAAGCCAATGAGATCTCTCACCAGTCTGTAACTGCCTGGTTTCACCATCCTCCCAATATCTATGTAGTCAAACAGAGACTGAAAATTTGCAGAAGCATTAGCATAAGTATGCACCAAAAGAAAGAGCCGCGGGGGGGGGGGGGGAAGCATACTTTTTAACAGGCCATTACCTGTAGCCTATCAGATCTTAGGAATCGACGTCCACGACGATTGCCATCTGGCATTTTTACCATCAAGTTCACAGCATTATCATCATCTGAGGATGGTTCTGGTGGTAGTGAGACTTCTTTGGCTGCTAATTTTGTTTCCAATTCCTGACACAATTTATGCAAAATGTAAGACTAAGCAAACTTGGAAACAGGAGTTTGCTTTCTTTCCCTAGGGAATTATGAATTCAGAACTAGGATTTGCACAAGGTATTGTAGTCTTTTCTTGATTTGTATCCTGGTTAAGTGTGGGATGCAATTTTTTTATGGACCAAGTGTGGGGCAGTTACTAATGCTGTCATTGCTGATCAAAATTCCACTTTTAATACCTGAAAATTTTTAACTTTCCAAAACTGGGTAAAGTGTCTATAATTTCCACTAACATTCTCTCTTCAAATTCAATGGAAATAATCAGTTGATCAGTTCTTTAGATGACACAATACTGGAACCAATGCCTTATATAGGGATAGGGGTCAACAACTTTGTGTGCGTTTGGATATCAATTGGGTTTTAAACCAAATCGACTTTAAATGTCAATCCAACATGCACCTTGTTTCTCAATTTGTGCATTGGAAAGTGTAAAACTTCTGTTCGATGTAGATCTAATGGATTTCCAAACACAGTTAATAAGGAAAATCAATTGCAACACTAGCAGTTTAGCTGCAAGATCATTTCTAGAGTGCGAAGACTAGGAATAAACTCCAATCAGCACCAAGGTGGGAGGGATTTATGCCAAGGGGCGATGAAAAAATATGTGCAATCAGTTATAACACACTACCTGCTCTTCCTGTAATTTCCTGCGAGATTCTTCTGCTCTCTGTCGTTCCTCTTCACGAGCAGCCTCAGCTTCCTCCATGGCCTTCAATTCTTTTTCTCTGTCTGCTTGTAACGATGCAAGATATTCATCATCCTGCATAAATAAACAGAGACAGCAATAGCTACAATTAGACCATTTACGACCTACAACTCTGACCTATTTAAGAAATAAGTCACACCTGCTGTTCCCTTATCAAGCGTTGAGCTGCCAGTGATGGTGAAGGAGGACGATATTGGGGTCGGGCATTGAAACCCCTATTTTGCATAAACTCATGTGGTCCATAACCATAGTGATACCCAGTCCCTTCTGGAATTCCACCAAACATTGCAGCTTCTAGCATTACTGCTTCATCATGCTCCTCTGAAGAAATGCCACCCCACTGCAATTTCATTTGAGTGAATATTGGGAATTGGGAGACAGGGAAAAGTTGAGATGACATGGCAAGTAATGACAGAGTTTTAATCCTTTTTGAAAAGGATAAAGTGAAGGCCTATACCTCATCTGAGAAGGAATTTCCATTATGATTAGGATTACTGCTATCCTGTGTTGCAGTCACTGTTGCTGTGCTTGGTAGTGTGCTAGCCTCAGCAAGTTCAACATCTTTGCCCAATCCTGTGGATCCCAAAGACGTATGTCTAGATCTATTCCTAACCAGTGGCTGCTCCTCTACATCTTTAGCTTCATCATGAAATGACAAGCTTCCTGCCTGCAATCTAGAATGACCACAATTGCCCTATTCAGATTTGACAATCTAAGAGAAAATACCTTAAGAGTATGTTTGAATGAGGGAATTAAAATGGGAAAGGTAATTATTAAGAGGATTTAAAATCCCCCCCCGCCCCCCCCGAATAATCTGTTTGGATACTCATTTAAAAGAATTTTAAACTTTTATGGGTTTGAATCCGAAAATAGTCTCTTTGCATATGCAAGGGTAAGGCTGCGTACAATATCTCTCCTCTTTACCTGCGCATAGTGTGGAGCCTACGAGCATTGAGGTATGTAGTTTTTTTTTTAGTTTTTAAAATGGAATTTATTTATAACTATAAACTTAGAATTTTAAATTCTTTCAAAAAGGGAAGGAATTCCAAATCCTCTCTCAAACTCTCCTCCGTACGCGCTGCTCACTCCACGCGATCGCTCCCTTGCGATTTTGAGACTCTCGTTCTCTCACATTGGTGACAACTCACGATGGTTCATACAAGGTTAGTTTCATTTTCACAAAACTCTCTCACATGGGGTCTCCACACTATTCTTCATGCGCTTCTTCTTCTTCTCACTCCCTCCTTCCTTCGATATCTTCTCCGCCGGTGCCTTCTTCGCCGTCGGCTTCTTCCCCACCGATTCTTCTCAGCCTTTGCGGGAGCCATTAGGAAAATCAGAGACTTCAAAAAAAAGGTTTTGGTTATGTTTTCTGATTGGGAAATGAGGGTGAGTGCTATGATATGTGATTAGTATTAGGATGAAAGAGTAGAATTCTATATAGGGATAAGAGATGGGTTCTTATTGGAGAATACGGTGTCACATGGATCGATGACGTGTTTGGTTCAATCTTCCTTTGTTTAATCACTGAAATTTCACTGCATCGGTTTCAGCTTGCGAAATTCACATTTAAGTTTGGGGTAGTAAAATATAAATTGTTTTATTCAAATATAAAATTTTACAAAAGAATGCATTTGACTATTTTATCAAAATAAGAAATTTTGAAAATGAAAGAAATTCAACTTCTTTATCCAAACACAAAATTTTAAAAATAAAGAAATTTAATTTCTTTATCCAAACACACTATTTTGAAAATCCAAGAATTTTAATTTCTCTTAATTTTAAATTCCCTTAAATTTTAAAATACTTCATCCAAACATACTCTAAAGGAAAATGCTGAATTCAGTGCAGTCAATGCAGCAAAGTGCAACAGCTACATACAGGCGCACAACAAGCAAAAAGAAAGAAACAATGTACCTTCCATTTGATGTCACTTCCCCTAGTCCAGCCTCTGATGACTTAGATGGCCCTGCTGTTGGTGATCCAGAATCTCCCCCGTGTACTCGCAATGCTTTTTCTTGCTCAGCTGTCTGGACTCATTTCATGTTAGAAGCAATCCAGGTTTGAAATTTACAATATAAAAAAGAAAAGACAGAGGCAAAGATCTGGTCTATCCTGGTGATAACACCCTGGTGAATTTCCTCAAGATGATTGTGCAAAGGAATAAGAAAATACAAATTAGAGGGGTACCTTCAGGGACAATGAAACTGCATGGGCAAGCTCAGGATCCTCCAAATAAGATTTCCTTGGCTGTGATCCTGATTCACTTACGTCCTGCACCAAGTGGAAAATAAATACTAATACAAGCATTATGTGTAACAATGCATAAGAAAATTCATCAAGAAATAAACATACAATTTGTCTGCCAAGTTTGTGATTTCTATAATTTTCCTCAGCCTCCTGTTTAGAAGCCTCAATGGCTGCACGAATCATTTCTTCTTCTATGTCATTGCTGTAATCTGGTAAATTCTCAGATTCAGGAGCACTAGGTCTAGCACTGTTATTGAGTGAAGTATCAGCCAAGATCTTTTGTGTTTGCTCATCTTGATGTGCAATCTGGACAGGTGGAATATTGTCATCATCTTCATCATCAATTATGACAGTCCCATGGATATCTGGACCATGGGCATCGACAGTTCCAGTGACATCTTCAATGGATGGAACATGGCCAGCTTGAGGAGTGGATTGACTACCATCCTTAACCTCTATAGGAATCTCCCTTACCTCTCTTGGATGGGTAACAAATGGTGCCTCGACTGTTGAATCAAAACGAGTACCAAATATACCTCTCCCAATTGTTGGATCAAGAAGAGAAAATGGATTGACGTTTGCTGCTGAAGCTGGAAGTAGTGATGGAATTCTGGGAATTCCAGCATCATGTTGATCATCTATATCCATGAAATCATCTTGAGGAAATACAGTAGAGCTGTTGTGAGAGCTGGCCATGGAAGAATAAAATAAAATATCAAACACTTAAAAATAAAGATTTAGCATGCAAAGAGTAATAACACTACAAGTTACATTTACAATGATCACTTGCTTACTAATGGAAAAGAAAGTATACCCGGTCGTTAGATTTCTGTCTCCTTCACTAAAATGTGCATTGACTGCTTCATTGAGATTACCACCATGCTCCTGACATGAAACAATATTTACAAATGAAGAGGAGATATATAACTGAAAATGTATCAACTCTTAATTACATAAGCTAAACACAACTTGTTCTGTACAAATAAACCAGTCACCAGATACGAGTTTCATGTAACAATCAGAAAGCCTGTGTAGACCTATTAGAAGCAGAAATTCGCATAACAGTAATGATCAGTTATAAAGAATCTTATCTCAATAAGAAATAAGATTCCAAGAGCTCATGTGTAAGCATCTGATCAATCATCATTTGAGATCAGACAAATGACAAAACTTTCAAAACACATTAATGTTAGCATTTACTCCAAAGAAGATTTCTAACATTACCATCATTAAAGATAAGATAATATAACATATTAACTTATGGCTGATGCCTGTCTGCACTCCCATTTTTAACTCCATATCATATTAAAAGAAGAAGAAGAAGAAGAAGAAGAAGAAAATTGCAATGGTAAGATCAATCTCTGTAATTTCTATATTCCTAGAATAAAGTCTTCACCTTATCAGCACTTAAATTGTACCTCTAGTAAAACCAACACCCTAGAACTAAATACAAACCCTCCAAAAAGTATTTGACAATCTATCCACATATTTGAAAAAGAAAAAGAAAATCAATTAACTGTGACTGCAAAATTCACCAAGAGAAAGAACATGGGTACACAAATCGACCATCTTTTGCAAAATTTACAGCAACAAACATTAATAAATAATTAAAAAGATAACTGAAGTCATTGAACAATGCATAAAAACCCTAACTTTGATCAATTAACAGTATTGAAAATTCAAATTCCGTTACTTTTTTTTCTTCTTTGGATCCCAATTAAAACCTATCATGTACTTTTTATAATTAGGAAAAAAAAGGGGGGAAATACCTCTAATTTTTGCAGCGCTACTGCTTCTGTTAAGCCAGTGATGCTGACGAATGTCTCGACTGCCTCCTGATTAGGCCTCGCCATTGAAATCGAAATTGTATGGAACAGAAACGCACGCAACTGCAAAATTCACCACCTTCTTCTTGTTTTGTTTAATAGGATTTGGCTGTTGTGTCGTGGGTGTGTAAAGAGAGAGAAAGAGAGAGAGGTGGGTGGGCCTTCAGAGGGATAGTTTCTTCTGGACTGGGTAATATAATACGGTGAGAAAGTGTGTGGGAATTCTCTGATGATATGATATACACTATTTTCCAAGGTTATGTTATGGTATTTGTATAAAACTCTACTTGGTGGACAAGTATGCTCCCAAAATGCTTCCAAGTATCCAACTTTTTCTTTATTTTTTTCCCAATAACCCAACTTACTTTGTAATCACGTTTCAATATAAAATAAAATAAAAGAGAGAGGCTATGAACAGTAAATTAATAAGAATTTAAGTGGGATATGATGAAAATATTTAGATTTTCTTTTTATCTAGTTATGAATTATAAAATAATTCAAATTATTGACTTTATAATAATTATTTGAAAATCATGTTTAAGATAATTCCTAATGAATTGATACAGAAGCGTAAAAATATTTTATATTAATAGTGTATTTAAAATTAAATTCCATTTATATTGCCATAGAAAATATTATATTCGAACAAGATAAAAATCAATCTCTGATATTTTTTTTATGTTTCAAACGGATTCATACCTATTTGTCGATTGAGAAATATTAGTGAAAAAATTTAATAGGGAGTATTAGATAAATTTTCAAAAACAAGATTAAAAAAAGATAAATTTTCAAAATTTATTATTTTTAATGAAAGTTACTGTTTTCAAGGATTAATATTGGATTGTGATATCCACAAAATATATATTTTTACTTTAAAAAAGTTGGACAAACTGCATTTGATTTAAAAAGTTATTATATGATAGTAATTTAATAAAAAAATAATATGTTGTGGTGAGGTGGAGTTGGGAGGTTATTTACAAATATAAATTTAATTAAATAAAAATTTATGTTGTATTTGTGATGTTTAAGATTGATTTTGATTGAAGTTTAAGATGAGTGGTTTATGGTAATTTTTTCTTTTGATATAATTGAGTTATGATTGAGATTAATTATATACCTATAAATTTATGGTAATTTTTATGGTAATTTTGGCTGAATAATAGATGTAATAAATGCATACTTGATATTGTTGATTATGACTAATACTTATAAGGCATCCTAGATGAACTAAATTGCTTAAGACAACTCATAAGTTTCTTGAAATGAGTTCTAATCTATTTTATAATAAAACATTATTAATTTATTTCATACCAAAAAATATTTCCCTATTATTACAAGGTGTTCCAAAATTTTATTGCACTTATATTTCATATGGTTAACTTTGGTTAGACAATAATTTTTACCAACAAATGCCCTTGTCCAAGGGTGATCTTATTTTGGTAGTTAAACAATTAGTCCCAACTCAACGTACTTTTGGAGTAAACATGCAAGTAATGTTTTGGTATCGATATGCATATCTTATTAAAGGTGAAGAGACACTTTAGTCACAAACATCATTTTAGTCACATCTTTTAAGAGGTACAGATGTTATTCTTACCAAGTTCTTCACTAGTTTGACCTATTGAAAGTTAGATTCTTAGTTTGATCTCCTTTTTTGATGTGGGATGGAGTACCTGAAAAAGGGACTTTGATGGTAAAGTCTATACTTGTTTGAGATGTGTATATGATGATATAGATATCAGTTACATTCTCTCCCATTGTATTTTGTCTTATAAGTGACAACAATGATCGAGTTGGTATCTGCCCCATGTTGTCCACTAAGGACGTGCAGAAGTAATGGTAGTCATTAGCTAATGTCAACTACATGCGAATCTCGTATAATACATGTGTTAGTTAGTGGGACATGCTTCATTCTCTTATTAGGAAATGTTCCTCGATCCTTATGACAATTATAGCAACATAATAATTATTTTGAAATCATGATAATCAAATATCTATCTAAGATATCCTTTTTACTACGACTTTGAGTGGAAATGTTAGATTTACTCCTATAAAGATGGCTATATATAGATTCTCCTAAATCTATTACTACATTTATTCTTTTTTCCTGCTTTCAAACCTCATTTGAGTCTCATTTCTTTTATTATTTTGTTGTCACATAGTCAATAAAGATGTTAATAGGTAATAATATGTAATAAAGATATACTTATACTAAAAAGGATAATTGATATTTATAAGATACATATGATAAATCGTATTATCTAGCATAATACGTTAAGGCTATTTATCATATTTGATTGATATGATAAATTGACAATCCAAATCAAACAAATTAAATTTGTTTAGATTGACTCAATTATTTAATTAATTTAAAGTCAAATTTGAAATAAACTAATTATTATTACTTTAGTTATTATATTTTTCCTTTTCTAACGTGAATAATATCGATTATCTAACTAACTATTTTTAACTTTTTATTAGCACATTTTATATTTTAGTTCTTGATTTTTTCCCCTAATTTTATCTTATTTTTTGAAGCCACGGCTAACCCATTCATTAAAACTTTAGATTAGTATATTTTATATTTTAGTACCTAATTTTTTCTTTTAATTCCACATTTTCTCCATTTTATAATTCTTTTGATCTTATCTAGTATTACTTAGTGCTCTAATTTGGCCATATTTTTTTTATCATATTTTTAGTAAAAATTAATGATATATGTTAAGTGTCAATTACAGAAAAAATAAATATTAAATATAATAAATATTTAGTCATTAAAATAAGAAACAGTACTATACTCCTGTAACATAAAATAGACAAATAAACAAATAAAGATAAAATGTCGAACAAATATAAGATTTTTTATCACTACCCAATTATCTAAATCCAATCAATTTGATTTTAATCCTATTAATTTAGTTTGAATTGACAATTTTTTTATTCAAAATTCAAGTCGAACCAATTAAATATTATTAATTGAATAATTTTAAAGTTAAATGTTTCCATACTCTTTGAACTTTGAAACAACATATGCACACCACAGTTTGAAGCCTAAGTCACGAAAAAAAAGTCATCATGCGCCTAATTTGCATATGGTTCGGATTAACCAACACCTTTGAGTTGGGATGGCCTAATTGATTACTTGACCATAGAAAATAATCAGAAACATTTATATACTTATAAAGATTATTGAAATAACTTTTCCGCGATCATGCAACCATAGTATATTATTTTATAATTTGATATATAGTATAATATTTAATATCGTTTAATAATTAAAATAATATAAAAATAGTAAATACACTTTGAAATAACCAAATTGACATCAGGAAAAAAAAACCGAATTGAATAAAGAGGATGGGCCGCGGAAGATTGTAATTTACGATTTACCTTTGATAACAAAAAAAAAATGAGCAGAACGACCGCAATACAAGTCGTTTTGGACCACAGTCTCCCTCGTCGTAAAACCCAGAGGCAGAGGCAAGCGAAGAAGCAGCTCCGATCCGAAGACGATGAAGAAGAAGAAGGCGCAATGGTTCTGGACTTGGGTTCTTGGTTCTGTCGTTTTGAGGCTCATTCTCCTCTATGTCCCCAAAAACCTCAACCTCTCTTCTCGCCCCGAAGTCTCCACCCCCCTCACCAGCCTCCGTCGCCGTATGCTCTTCTTCAATTTTATTCATTCAATTTTATATACATGCTTTCTGCTCAACTTCAACTTCTCTTTTCACAGTGGCCGAGGGTTACTGGCTGAAGCAGTCATCGGTGTCACCCTATGCTGGTTTCCACTTCATTTTTTTTTTCTTTTTCTTTTCAGATTCGTTCATTCAATCGATTACTGTTATTATTGTGTGGTGTGTAGTAGAATCTTAGGCTCTTGTTTCTTGTTTCCAGGATCAATGTACCATGGTTCCCCTTTGTTATTGACACTTCTCGGCCCGCTCACAGTTACAAGGTACCTGCTGTCAATTATATCAGCTTTTGTTTCGTTGCTTAATTTCAATGGAGCCACATGCTGATTTTGAAATTCCTATGCTATAACGACTTTGAATATGTTGTTGATGCTACAGAATTGAAGGACAACCTGATCATCTTTTATGCAGGTAACTTTCTTTGCCTTTTACTTATAATTAGTATTTATTCAGCTGTTTTGTTGGAGTACTATTGTGAGGTGAAATCCAACATTGGGCAGAAATGAGAAAGTTGAGCAACATATAAGTGAAGAAAAGACCCATAAACCTAAGTCTTAAGGTTTTGAGTTGAAGTGTGGTGTAGGTTCATTTATTTGGTGTGCTCTTGCCCCATTGGTGAAGATCTCCCCGGTGTTTATCCCCCTTAGATTGCCCAACATGTTTGTTTCCATGGCCTGTGAATCATAATTGCTGTGATCTCCATTGCTCAATTGTTAGTATTCATACTTGTAATGCTGTTTGTCATTGTATCTTGTATATGTAGTTCTTCACCCTTGTTTTCCTCCTGGTGTATATTGCATACTTAGTAGTTAAACAGTAATTAATCAACTCATTTCTGGATATAGCTTGGTTTTTGTGATTGCAGATGTGGTCAGTGCAATGCTTATTTGTGCTGCTGGTGAAAAACTCAAGGTGGCATACAGTTCAAGTTTGCAATCCCTTGGCCTTCATAATTTGTCAGAGAATTCAGGTTGTTAGCATCTGCTACAAGTGTGACCCTTCTGTTTAAATAAAATTAGTGTATAAGTTTGAACTTTGAAGACCCATTGCAGTTAAAGATATATTGTAACTTCCAAGAGTTTTTTTTTTATTTTTAAATAATTTCGTGCATGCTGTATTATTAGATAATCATAGCATGGTACTTGCGTGGAGATTGCATTAACAATTAGGTATGGAAGTAGGAGTGCCCCTTTTTGACTCTTGGCTTTGCTTTTCTTCCCTTTTCCAGGATAGTGTATTAAAAGGGGAAGAAAAGGATACGAAATGGAACTCATTATTTAGGGTTTCAACATCAGAGTCTGAATATATTTATTTATTGAAAAAGGATTAATCTGTAATTTTATCAATAGACTTGAAACTTGTCGATAAAATTACATGTCTGTGGACAAATGGATGGTGAAGACCATGTCAGTCTCATGTTTCGATGATAAAAAGCATGCTACTTTTATATCTAGCACTCTTTCCAGAAAAACAAAATATGTTTTATTGAATCACAGAAAAAACAGGATACTTGCAATTATTGTTCTGCAGGGTAAATGATGATCATATATTTTAATGTTAAAAGTGCCCCTTCAGGCTGTGGATCTTTTTGGCACTCGGCAAATTTGTTGTCATCCCTTTTGATACTATCTTCATTTTTCCAGAGTTTCTTCCTTCAGGAAATTTTGCTGCTCTTGTATACTTATGGAATCCTTTCACAATAGTTGCATGTGTTGGTCTATCCACATCTGCAATTGAGAACTTGATGGTTGTGTTATCACTTTACGGAGCATGTTTACGTAAGCAGCTAATAACCTTTGGTATTTAATTTCTGAATTTTAGATATTTCATTGATTCTACTGACTCACTCCTATCATGCTTCATTGGTTTTTGTTGATTATTTTGGTTAAGATTTATTTGCTCTCTAATATTGAAAAAATGAAAAATGCTTGGTGTTGTTTGCTGAAAAGAACAGTCAGTTTTTCTTTCTTGAGGAAGTTCTGATGAGAAGTGACAGTGGGAATCTCACTTATTAGCAAGAATTGCATTTATACAAAAATATTTTGATAAATAATTTTTCCGATGGTTTTTATTTCTACTTTTTTTCTGTTTACCTGGAAACACTTTTTGGTCTTAGGTTGTGTTGAATAAAAGAAATTATGTTTTCTTTTTCGGTTTAGTGATGTAACCAATAAAACATGACTACTAAAGGGGGCTGAATGCCTGTACATGAGAAATTTACTAAAGACCGAACACCCTAGGAAAATTTATGGAACAAGTTTTTTTTTTACCTTGTGTGTTTTCTATCAAATTTGATGTCTGATATCCCTTTTGCCATTAAGTTAGCTGACTTTCAGATTATGTTTCAGAAGAATTCCTCTGGTTTATGTGATATACTTGATCCTTGAATCTGATATCTTATTTTGATATCCAATGTCCATCATGTTTAACATTCTTTTTTCATATTTTCTATAAGATGCATGGGCTGTATTTAATTTGTAATCATTGCCATTGAATTTACAAGTCTTCATCCATCTGATATCTACTTGAATGGAGTGGTTTCCTATTGCTATACTCAGCAAGCTGATTAGATTTTGGAAATGCTACCGAGAACTGATGAAGAAATTGCGTAACTAAGTGATTAAGACAACATCAACTCAATATCTCTATCACTTTATATTTGTGTACTTAAGATCTTCATCTATTATTTTGTATAATGTTGAAACTGTACTAATGTGCAATAGGACTAGCTCCGCTGGCAGCTTTTGGGTGGGTCATGGCTACACACTTGTCTCTGTACCCTGCAATCCTTATTATCCCCGTACGATGTTGCTCAAACCCATTGTATTGCATTTTAAACATAATCTGCAAATGTTTGTACTCCTTTAATTTACATTTTATCTATCTGTAAATACATACATTATCCTCTCTTCCAGGTGATATTGCTATTGGGATATGGTCCTGATGGTCCTCCTAGGAAATTATTCTGTCAAAGAAAAAATCTTGAAGGTGGCAATTCTACCCCAAGTGATAGTTGTTCAGAAGAGGAAGCAAAAAATCAGCTAAAGGTGGTAAATGTATTCTCGTGGAGGCCAGTTGTGCTTTTTTTGTTCTGGACTTTGCTGTGGTCATCCTATGTCTTGGTCCTTTGTGGCATTTATGTCCAACAGTATGGTGGTCTACAGGAGTTGTTCAAAAGGTTTTGTTTAAATACTATTACCGGTATTCATTTCTGACAACGATTTTGCAAGGGACAAAATATAGCTGCATATTTGTTTATATATTGTGTTCATAGGCTTCTTTATGGTCATTCTGAAAGCTTGTGATTATAGTAGCTGGAAGAATTTTGTTTTTAGTTAGCGAGTCAAATGAAGAGTAAAGACTGGGGGAGCTTTTTCAAGAGTCAATAAAGAGTCTATTGAATATCATGTGAAAATAGTTGTACACCATTACGAATACTCCAAAGCAATTACAGAAGTATTGGGTTGCTGTAACTTCTGTTCATTATGGACTATGGAGTCATTTAGAAGTTTATAAAAACATCTGCTACCTTGTGGACTCTTAAGATTTGCAAAATTTCAGGTCCACATTACTGTTATCTGTTCATATAATGCTGGTAATTAGTTACTGTTAGCGTGAAACTTCAAAGTAAAAACCAATATGCAGTTTGGGTAGTCAAATCATTAATTTCCCAGTTTACTGTTACAGTGTATACTATGCATGATTTTTTCTTCTATTATCCAGTTATGCATGTTTTTCAACATCAGTGTTGAACACTGGCACATATTGATTCTGGATGTATTTAGTGTGATGACAATTAATGCATTTACCATGTGTCAAAAGAGGTAGGTTTTTCTGTACTATGCTCTGTTGAAGAACATTGATTGTGATTATGAAAATTACATTGCTAATTTTCTTTTATTCTCGTTTGTTAATATCATTATCAAGAACTGTTAAATGTCAACTGTCACAATTTCTTGCTTCATGGAAATGATTAGTTTTCAACATCTTGTAACTAAACTTCGAGGTTGTTTGTGCAGAACCTATGGCTTCATTCTTACCATACAAGATCTGTCTCCAAACATTGGTGTTTTGTGGTATGTTCTATAGTAAGGCAAACATCCACTTTTTTTGTACACTTGAATGTTTTATTCCTTCCATGAACTTTGGAACTTATTTCATTCTTATGATATTTGCATACAGGTACTTCTTTGCAGAAGTTTTTGATTTTTTCAGAAATTTCTTCCTGATAGTATTTCATGGGAATATTCTATTGATGATAGCACCATTAGCCTTACGGCTTAATCACCGGCCGTGCTTTCTAGCTTTTGTATATATTGTGATATCTTCTATGTTGAAGTCTTATCCTTCAGTAAGTTATATATTTTTTCATGAATTTCTTTTTTTTTTTTTTTTACCTAGTCTCAAATTAGCTCTTAGAATTTAAGGATGATGGTCTCACTGGGTGTTGCTGAAAATATTTTTTATAATTTTGAATGGAAGAGATGTCGTTAGCCTGTTAAATGGTCAATGCATGATATCAAATGATTACATTGTCCAAAATAGAAATTATGCAAATAAGTATGTTACACACTTTGTACATTCACATATACACACTTAGAAGGGAAAAGCCTAACAATTTAGTTGTAAATATGGAGTTGCAAATTTGAGAACATAAAAAGTCCATCAATGATGTGTTTATTTTGTGTGAATTTGCATCATATTGGTACCTGATTGATCCATCTATGTATCTATCTACATAAAAAGTCCATCAATAATGTGTTTATTTTGTCTGAATTTTGATCGTGTCACAATTTGATTGATCCCTGTAACGATTTGCTTTCCATTTTAACTAGGTTGGTGATTCAGCTCTGTATTTGGGTTTACTTGGGTTGTTTGCATATGAACTCAAAGGTTACTTCTCTTTCTTATTGACCTTTTTTATATTGAGAATAATCTCTTCATGAATAATCAACTTCCTTGATTTTCAGATATGCAGTTTTCATTCTTCCTGTTTTCTGGTTATGTTGGGGTTTCACTTCTTAGCCCTGTGATGCACAATCTATGGATATGGAGGGTATGGAATTTTGTGGTGTTTTACCGTTTCAAATAGATTATTATGTTGTTATCCTCAGTTCCTCACCTGTAATAAAATTGGCAGGGTACTGGAAATGCAAATTTTTACTTTGCGACTGCAATTGCTTATGTGTGCTTGCAGGTGCATTATCTCTACTCATTGATATTTGCTTCTTTCCTCTTTGTGTTAATCATTGTTGCTGTATCATTTTTCATCACAAGTCTTTCTAGCCATTAAATTATATAATTGGTGGTCCTTGTCAATCTACATCTACCACACATTTTATCATGATCAGAGACACATTTAATTTATTCGTTTTCATTTTAAGATAAGATTTAGCAAATAATGCTGGCAGAAGTTATTTGTATTTTCTTGTACATGTATTATTTTGTGAGCCAAAGACTGATGCAAGCTCATGAACACTGGTCCCAGCCTGTCTGGGACACAATCAAGGGTACTTGTAGTAGGGAATGGAGAGAGGGGGGATAGGAAGGGAGTTGTAACATATTGACAAACCCTTTTCAGTTTTCACTTTCCATAATGTCTGCACATTCAATCCGACTTAGGTACATCACTGGCATCCCAAGAGTGTTGTTTTATTCTATTAACAATCTCCCTGTTTGACACAACTAAGATATTAAGCACCAAAATTCATCTCACTCTAGTGGAGTATTTCATTGCCATTGAAAATGCATTTATCTTAAAACCTTGAGTCAATTGGTATGAAGTTGACAAGTTCTATCAAAATTAAATGATGCATAACGTTGTCATCCTGTAAACTTATGTATGCTTCTTACTTATCATATGGCAGATCATTCTGGTGGTTGAGAGTGTTAGTGCCATGCTCAATCATGACAGCAAACTCACAAAGCTATATACTGCAAAGCTTCAAAACATCAAATCTCGAGAACTTTGAAGTGTGCTTTTATGTGTCAATGGTAATCCCTGAGCTTTGTGTGGACATCTGGGTTCCACGATCCATTGTTGTGCTGTCCTTCAATTCCTTTATTAAATATCTGCATTTCTTTGGATGCAAGCATTTTTCACCGGGGTTGTAAATGGACGCAAGGCTCTGCAATCTTGATGCTGAATGCCACTTACAGTTTGTTATAAAGGATAACAATCATGATATTTTATTGTGGCTCGTAAGAGTTCTTGTCCTTGATGTACCATTTAAGTAGTTTCAATTACTTCATTCTTCAAATACTACTTGATTGCGGCACATGTTTATTTTATGTTTAACTTGTATGTTATTATACTGCACCTTGTTGGTCGGAATATCTGTAGCGTGCCTATCGGAATGAACCATATGGAAGGACACCAAAAACTCGAGCATATTTTACATTATGGATGTCTCTCTTGCGGTACTTATGCACATGTTCAATCATGGTTTTGGATTACTGTAGTGTGATTATTAAGCAAGGTTTTTTGGGTTATAAACTTGGGTTTACGTTGACCCGCTCTCTATGATGATTCATATACTGTAAAACCCCCTTATTGTTGCATCACTTTCATTTGAATTCATTGTTATTGCTGACGAATGCTTGATTCCGACGTTCCTTTAGCTGTGGTCCTCACTCCTTCACCTACTCTAGTCTCGTCACTGATCAGCTTGTGCAGTGCATTTCACATGTTACTTTGTCTCTCTCAAAGTCCATATCTGTCTATGAACATTCTTACAAGTTCATTAGTGGTTGTGATAAAGCAATTGGGTTTGTCGTATGCAAGAACAAACACCCGTAAAACGCGCCTTCTCCTTGCTACATGTAAGGCCTTCACATGCACAATCGAGAGGTGTTGGACAGCAACGGTCAACGACGTTTCTGTCCTATGTACCTTTTGGACCGTAACAAACAAGGGAAAAAACAAGAACTTGGGTGTAAAAAACCAAAGAAAGTGCATTCCGCGTATAAATGGAATTTAAATAATACGATATGCCTCCAAATGTGATGTAATGTTTGCTAGACAAAACCAGCGTGATGTGATTAGAAGATGATAACTCCATATGTAACACGTTACAAATAAATGACAAAATCAGGCGTGGATACCCTAAAGTGACTTTAACTGGTGAGTGTTCTTGGCGTAGGCAAGTGATTGAACAGAAAAATATGAACAAAGGATATTTTTTATAGTAAAATATTATTAAAATGATTTTCTATTAAAATTTGTTATATAATTGTAATTAAACTAGCATTGAAACCCGTGCAATATATAAATTTTTAGGAAGTGAAAGAATGAGAGAGAAAAATAGTAGTATAAAGTATAAACTGTCCGGCCGATGACAAGTCACGACAGCTAGACAGTTTGTATATGTATTATAGATTATAAATAATATAGGATCGATTGGATGATATTCTGATTTGTTCTAATTTGGGCATGTCAGAAATTTCTTAGCTCTAAATATAAACAGGGAAACTGGATTAAGTGTTTTAGTTGTCCAATTTTCCGAATGTTCAACCACAACTCGGGCCATGAGTATAATAATATATTTTAATTATAATATGCACGACAAAACTAAAACAAACATTTCTTTAATAGAAATTTTATTTGATAAGCTTGTTTTAGAAGAGTTCCTAAGGAAACAAATTAGTACGTAAACTGTTCAAAGAATGTGCTCAAATTGAGAACGTCACTAACTCGACGACCACACCCAATAGTGAAGGAGAACTAACGATTGTAAATCTCTATCTCTTATTTTGTATTATAGGATAACTGACGATTGTGAGTCTCTTTCTCTTATTTTACATTTTATAAAAATATTAATCATATCAATTTCTTTATAATTAGTTGAATTCAATCATAAATATTGATTTCTTATATCTTTATTTTTTTATTTGTATTTGCTTTTCTTGAAAAGAATATGATTATTTCCACTTGGGATGAGGTGATTTGAAGTAATAAGAATAAAAGTAAATTTTATTTTGAACCATTATTTAATATTGTATTGTACAATTATTAAAACTCGACTCATGGGGTCCTCACGTGTCTGACTCATGGCTATCCTCAACTGTCACCTACGAGCTTATGTATCATACAACCTGTAAAACTTGGCTTGTGGGGCCCCACGTACTTGGCTCGTGGCAATCCCTAACTGCTACGTACGAACTTGACCATTATGCATAGAAGAGCAGTTCACCAACGTGGCTTCAAACATTGCGTAACTCCTTCAACATCAAACGTATATATATAGACCTAAAGGGGAGATCCCTAGACACATTTTCACTATTCCACTCATAGATACTTGAACACCTTAGAGCACCACTGACTTACTCATCGGAGTCCCTTTTGCAGATACCCCCTCCGCTTCAACACAGGAGATCGGAGATTCCACTAAGGCAAGGATGGCTCGGCAGCTCGGTCGAAACTCATCAGAACTCAGCAGGAACATTTGGCGCCCATCGTGAGGCCGATGAAAAGTTTTCCTTCAGCTGCAAGATGGTAGCAACAAGGAAAGGAGATCCCAGTTCATCTGCACGTTCCACACTAGCCAAGATATCAACAATATGGGAAATTTGAGAATAGATGGAATAGTTACAAAAAAAAACGGAGTCCGATTTGGAGGCCTCGAGGCAACAACATGAGGCGAACATGAATGATTAAGGGAGTACCCACCTCCACCACCCCCACCACCACCAACTCCACTTCACTCCCCGTCCCCACCACCCACCCATGTTGAAACACATACCCAGGAAAGTCACACTCAATTCTCCTCCTATCACCATAAGAAATCTCCAATCCACTCCAGACCGAGATCACTCAAAATCCATAATGATGTCATTCACTAACACCCTTTCGTGGATGACATCATGGACACCCTCTACCCATAACCTAGAAACCCCTGAACATTGAACGATACAACAGTATCTTGGATCCGAGCGAACACTTGGACGCATTCACCACACAAGTCAACTTGTACTCTAATGACAACGTTGTGATGTGCAAGGTCTTTCCCACCTCCCTCAAAAGGTCGCCACTAATGTAGCATAAACGCCTACCCCTACGATCCATTGACTTCTTCTTCACCTTAGTCCAACACTTTGGAGCGCAATATGCAACTAGCCACCCCCATCACACCACATCCGTTGCTCTGATCAACCTTTGCCTAGCTAATTTCCAAGGACAGAAGTCCCAAAAGCATCAACAAACATTGTATGCTGTAACTGGGGAGGATAATCATGAAAAGTTATCAGATTATCATTCGTAAAGGCTCCATTATTGGCTAACTAGTATGCAAACTGGTTTCCTTCTTGAAAGACATGCCCAAAGGAGAGGTCATAATCCACATAGTTGAAATGTTGAATTTTTCTGATTAAAACAAATAGGAATTTTCTTAGATACATTTTCACATTTTTTATTTTACCTTGGAGAAAAAATTTTAGAATTGATTTTGGAGTTAAGCAACTTTAAATAATTTTTGCATTAGATCTAAATTTTGTGTTAAATTTTATCCCTAACTTGATTTTATAATAAAAACATCTAAATATAAATTATATAACTTCAAAATCAATTTTTTATCAAAATTAAGTCATTCAAAATCAATTTTATAATATTAATCCCGACACACCTATTAAACCAAGTTTGAAAAACTTCCGCATTAAACCTTTATATTATGTAAACTGTTATTGAAATATAATGTTGTACGTATTTAATTGGCTCCAATAAACGATTAAATTAATCTATATCACGTTGCTTTAGCATACTTTTTACCTGACTTGTGTATACTTAAGTTGTCCGTATTTAACCACCGTATAAGAAGGAATTCTTTGAGTTGACTACAATGCACAGGATATCTATACTTTTTTTCCGGAGAAATACTGTAGACCTAGTAGCTTGTTTGGTTTTGTTTTAATTAATTATAATTAGTATTTTTAACTTTTTAATGAGACTTCAAGAATTTTTTCATAAATTTTATCTTTTAAATTAATTATAAAATTAATTTTCAGTCTAAAACTTATTCTATGAGTGTATTATTCGGTGTGTATTGTCTACTGTTTGGTTAATTATTATTTATAATGCAATTCTAGAAGTAGAATATACCAAAAAATGTGTGATTATAATCACTACTACAAAAAGAGCCATCTACTACGGTTCTAGAGGCATTTCAACGACGGTCATACCACCGTCGTGGATATGGGGGTCGTCGAAAAAATGGCTATTTTGACTACGGTTATAAGACCGACTTTGAAATATCATTTCCACTACGGTTGTGCTGGAGGAACCGTCTTCGATTAATCGTTTTGCAAAAAAAAAAAAAAAAATTGGACTATTCTACTACGGTTCTGATAGGCAACCGACTTTGATTAGTACTTATTCAAACACGGTTGCTTTAAGAACCGACTTTGATTAGTGACTATTCAAACACGGTTGGACCAAGAACCGACTTTGATTAGTGACTATTCAAACACGGTTGGATTAAGAACCGACTTCGATTAATATCTATTCAAACACGGTTGGGTCAAGAACCGACTTCGATTAACATCTAATCAAAGACGGTTTTCTCACGGAACCGTAGTAGAAATGTAGTTTTTTTTTTTTTTTGGTTGAAACTTTTTATATATGTATATTTTATATATATTAAATATTATTTATTAAAATCAATCCAAACACCCATTTGTAATTCATGATTAGATTCAACAAATTATTGGGTTAAAAAAAATACTGTGGGAACATTAAAATGTTGCTTTAATTTCCATCTCTTCACAAATTTAGAGACAATAAATATAATATTATATAACTGTAAAGCATATGAGCGAGGCTGTCAATCGTGTAAACACTAAATAAATGAAAAACCAAATTTATCTGCTGTAGCAAAATCCACTCACCATTTCTAAGAGTTCTGACAAAACTTCCTTCTACAAAAGAAAACATTATTTTGAGCCTTGGATTACTTTGACAGACACTATGCAGTTTTATACAAAATCTCTCCCACTCCCGGATTAATTTTGAGCTTAACTGACTTCCCAACTGCTATTTGCAATCTTTTCAGTAGAGCTTCCCCATTCTTATTGGGTCAAAAACTATTGTCCATGATCTTCTAAATAATTTTACATTGCAGAAGGAAGAAAAGCATTGCAGCCATCATTATGCTGAACGGCAGAAAAGCATTGCAGCCATTAGCAACTAGTTCACACTAAATATTTAAAATAATAATAATAAGAAGAAGAAGAAATACCTTTTTAGGACACATACACAGACTGAGCATCCATAGGCTTAAAACCCCCTAGTAAGTCAGCAGCATCACTTTCTTTTGACTCAGGTTCAGATATATATATATATGAACTGCTGGTTGCAAAACATTTAAGAAAAATTTCAGCATCTCCAAACAAAAGAAAGCTTGCACAACTAATACAAGGGAAAAACTGTTTTCACTTATATATCAAAAATTAATTCATACTTCTTGGTAGAAAGACTATGGTGGATCTAGATTAGTATTGTTATTATCTTTAAAATAAATAGCATTCTTATTAGCAAATTTCGAAGCATTGTCTCCATTCCTCTTTATTTGATAATCCTATTGTTGCATATATTGCCAAAAAACCAAAAATAGAAGTACCAAGCTGTATTGGATCATCAGATTCGCTGCACATTGATGGGTGATTTTTTATTCTGCTTTTATAGCATTCATTGTCAGTTGGTTTTCTGTATATTGCTGCTGCCACTCCATGATATTTGTCCTTTGCAATTACCACCAGATTTTTTGTTATTGACTTTGTCATTTCACCCATTGCTGCAACAAAATGGTGCTGTATAAAATCAACCCATAAGTTCATGTTCTAGTGCAACATGAATTATGGTTCAATGGTTGCTGCAACAAAAGCAGATTTTTACAAACAGTTTTGTTGATTCAGGCAAACAATTGCATCTTTAAGGAAGAAAAAGATCAAAAGAGGACCATGAGAAGAAAAGGAACAATAATTACAGAGCAATGCAAGAGTGAATTCTGAAAATCATTCTAAGATCTTCAATTTCCCACAGTCATGCAAACACAAATAGAAACAGAATCACGAGTCCAACATGACACATCATTCTGTAAACAAAATTACATAAAATTTCCAGTATTTTGCATTTTTTTCGATGGAATGTAGTGAGAATGCTTGTTAGATAATTGAAAAAATCAGCCTCATAAACTGATATATATAATTTCACAAGCATAATTAAGTAATTAACTGATAGATTCATTTAAGAATTAAGACAAATTCAAATTCCACCATGACAATGAGTTGTAATTTTTTTTCAAGCATCATAGCTGTTTTCCCAGTGACTAAATGCATAAGATGACATGGCATATTTCACATGGTAGTTTACAAGCATTTTTTTTCTTATTAAATTTCACATTCATCCATTTGATGACATTAGCATAAGTAAACATTATCAGCATGAGTATATCTTTTATCAAAATTTTATTTTAATTTTAAAAATTCCAAATCAACAAATGTATAAATCTTTATCTCTCCATTGCTTTATTCACACTTTTTAAACTATAAGGTGGCAAAGTAAAATCAGGAAAAAATATCGGCCCAAAGTTTAATTTACTCATTATTTTTTTCCTTTTGTCGAAACATATAAGCATACAATTCAAGAACTGTGCAAATCAGAATATTCCTGGTAAGAAAAAAACACCTGGTAACATTGGATGACATTTTGCGTATGTCCCAAAGTTTGATGGTTTGATCTTTACCATTTGAAATGAAATAACGTCCATCTCCTCGGGTATCAATAAATGTAATGCCCTCAAGGTGTCCCATTAAAACCCCTGCTGGCTTGCCTTTAGCAATTAAGCAGCGCCGATCCCAGACCTAACCAAACTCGTGTATTAGAATTTATCGTTCACCAAAAATTGGGGAAAAGGACGAAACAATCCTAATTATTAGATATGGAATTTCAACAATAAGTGACTTGCTGATTCCTCCAGTGAAGTCATACAAACAAAACATCATTCCACTTAGAAACATTACTAGAAATATTAAATAGATAAAACTGTAAGGAGAGAAGGAATTAGAAGAATTAATAACATATCATGCTAGAATAACACTCATAGCCTTTTTCCCACTAAGTGAGACCAATTACATGAATCACACGGACATCATTCGACTTAGTTAGAGACATATTTTCAGAGATATATGGATCATTGCAAGCATGTATATACAAAAGAAAACATATATGTAGATCTGTGAAGAAGATGGCTGAAAGCAGGGGATCATATTCAAAAACAATTATGATGACTCAACAATGAGCAGCAGAGATAACCAAAAATAGACCAGTTTCATTGGAAATGCCTTGTTTTCCAATCATTAATCATGGAAAATGTTATATGAAGCAGTATAAGTTAGAGGAACAAAGAGAAAATACCTTTGTATGAAATTAAGTGTGAAGATACCAAGAACAGAATGAAAAATGATCACTTCACAAAAACAAGTAGGAGATATTCAATCCAGTTCAACAAGAGACTTCAAAAGTGTTAAGAAGTTCAAAATTTCCCACTAGTCATTTAATGAGGATCAAATTAAATGGCGTGCAATAGGGCTAAACTAAACTTATTGAGCACGCAATATATGACATGAAACTATGAAATAAATAAAGAGATTAAAACTAAGCACTTAGGAGTTGGTCACACCAAGATATTCACACACAACTATGTTATATCATTGATGAAAGAAAGAAAGAAAGAAAACTCATTTTCTTGCTCAACTACAAATCTGCAATGACAGCAATAATGAGGGAGCTAATTAACCTACAAAATCTTCTATTTAATTAATTAATACTCAGAAACTGCAATTTATCCTAGAACTGACATGAAATTCAGTGAATATGCAATCAAGAAAATAAAATCCTAGTTCTATATATGACAATCACAGTATGATACATGAAAAGGAACTTAAGAAACACTTTTATAACATATAACTTGACCAGAATGAATTTCCACATCTTCCCAACACAAAGAAAAGGACAACAGCTTAAGTAACAAAGTATTGTGGAAACTTACTACAAGCTTATTTGGAATATTGCAAACATGGTATTGATGGGATCTAGAAGCTGTGGTTGTGGAGGATGCTACTGTTGCTGCTGTTGCTCCAGTTGTTGGTGCTGGTGATGGTGCTGCTGCTGCTACAAGTCGGCACCAGTCGCTATGGCCACCGCACTCGAAGGAGTTCCCTTGGCTTCAACAAATCTCCACAATAAAGAGCAGCCTCTGCTTCCATCGATCAGCTGAATGCTTGGTGGGCAATTGAACTGAATCCCCTACAAATCAGAGAAACAATAAAGCATGTTACACAATAACCAGCCAGGTTTAATGTCATTTCCACCTACCTGTTAAAAAATAATTGGTTACCTTCTCATATGGCATTCAATAAACTAGATTCCTGGAGGCAAAAAAATCTGTGCAAGTTGTTTAACTACCTTCTCATACAACTTCAGTCTCTATATTTGAACTGCAAATATTTAGCTAACGTTCTGTCACCATTTGATGATATGTACTGCTGGATACTTGCACCATTTTGTAGTTTTACTAAACCAGCTTTAAGAAGCGCTTCCATTACAGACTCACTAACTGATTAACCAAATTTGAACACCAAGATACATCAAAAGTTCTATAGGATCACCATTACAACACTTCATCAACATGCTTTTGTTTTTACTTGTACCTTTTGTCTCTTATATATATATATATATATATATATATATATATATGTATATATATATATATATATATATTATCTTTGCTGAGCAAAAAAAAAAATTAGCAAACTCTTATACTGTTATGCTTAGTAAGTTACTGCACATGGCATTGTAATGATATTCAACAACTGATAAAAAACAACAGCCATACATTGTTAAAAATAAATTGTGTCTAATACAGGTAATTAAACATTTGAAAATAAACAAATTAACACGTGGTAAACGTCATTCATGACGCCCAAACTTGTAACAAATATGCTGCCCATTTCTTCCGAACTGATCTGATAGTCTCGAAGTCTAACGGTGTTCTATCACCAAAAAACTAGACAAAATTCATGCAAATAGGTTAGTGACATTGATGATAAGAATCCATGATTACACTTTAAAATAAAGACAGAATTCAAAGACTACGTAGCATACCGTGTGCCAATCATTCTTCAATCCCCCGCCTACTATGTTCCACATCCAATTCATCACATAGTAGCCACACTCATAGGCTCCAGTTTGGACATGACTCTAAAATGGTAGTAAGTTACACATGATAGTGGCCAAAATTGGAATTTCAAATTGATATAACTATGCATCAGCAGCTATAAATATGTTAATTGTGTACCTTGACTTCAATCCAATTTGTTGGGCCTTGTATAGATTGGCCACCAGAAGTAGTGCTCAAGGTCTTCAGCGCACTGCATTTTCAAAAACATTGTGTGCTGTTAAGTTTATGGTTAACCGTATCATATTTTGGGTTGAATGTTACATATAAGGTAGACACACGTAACTTATTAATTGCAGCTTTGATGTGTACATCAGGCCTTTTACGCAACGAACAGAACCAGACAACTTCATTGGTTGTAGGACACACAACAACGAGCTGCCAATGGGAGCTGCATCAAACGACAGGTTTTTGATTTATTGTTTCAAGTACAAAATTAACAAATAACTAACTAAATTCAGTAGTGAGTATATATTAGTAGAAAATCTTACTTATTCAAATATGATCCAATGTACACCTGTCTTTTTGATTCCTTCATCCATTCCTCAATGTATTGTTGACATTGAAGTCGTTTATCTTTGATGTTGTGAATGGATTGAGGCTCAAGGAATCCATATACATCACCATATCCTAACGTTTCACTCCATTCATCTATGTACCTGTTTGTCACATTCAATTATAGGAATCATGAATAAATTCAGTAGTGAAAATTAAGTTTTACATTAAATTTTACCAAATAAGCTAACGTGAAAAACACTTACATCATCCACAATTGTAGTATAGATATGTTCAAACACTTCTGACCATCTATTATTTCATTGATGTCAGAAAATGTTATGAAGAAGGAGGCTTGTATGTCCGCAAGACCAAATTTTGTTCTTAAGAGGATCCTAATTTCCTATATCATTTATCAGGATTATCATTTAATATGTTCTTAAGAGGAAAGTGCTTAAAATTATATATAAAGAAAAAGAACTCTTAATTACTACTTAAAGGAAATGCTTCTAAGATTGATGTTAGTCATTATTTTGTTTCCCTATGTGTTTGGAAACACAGTGCAAACGTGATAAACCACGTTCATCAATAACAACTTGAAGTAACTTCCACACATTTAAGTTCCAAATCATTCCAAACACATTATCCAGCACATTCACATGCCTTCTAATAACCAAATTACATTCACATTTTTTAGCTGTTTTCAGGTTATGGGTGCAGTAATTATAATCAAAACAGCTTGTCTTATCACTCTAACAGAACCCTTTCTCCACTGTTAATTTAAAACATAAGAGAATCCAAATCCTATCAATTTTTTTTTAAAAATCACGTGGTTAACAGTTTGATTTTTGTTGCCGCATTCATCATATTAAATTTCCCGCAAAAGGTAAAGTGGGCAAATACATTGCCTATGGTTGCCAAAACAGCTCTGTCATAAAGGGTCAAGGGCAATTACAATATATATATATGAATAATCAATCACAATAAGCAACAAGTACCCAAAAAACATATCCAAATTACGAGAGAATATATTAGGCACTGCATTTTGGTCCCAAATAGTGAAACTTTCATTATCTCTGTTAAGTCTAAAACTGAAATTTCCATGTTTGAAGAATTAAATATTTTTTGGGAAAATATTCTCAACAAAATCTGCGAATGAAGGCCAGTGTTGATACTTGTTAGTTAACAAGAAGCAACAATGGTTCCATTGCATATTTTTCTTAATTGTGTTTCATTATCTCTTAGACATTCACCTACTTTTCTAATTTATTTAATCTTATATTTATATTTAATGCTCCCCGAAGGGTTTGGCTAATGGATCTTCATGGACAATCGATTCATTTACTGAAGCATATGTCTCAAAGGTTAAATCATATCCTTTACATGTCTCTTTATACACACACACAAAAAATAAGTTGTTAGCTTCATGAAAAAAAAATCAAAATTTTAGCTGTGTTCCTTAGCATCACTGCTACAGTTGCGAAAGAGATCCATGCTTTGAAAAGCATAGCTGCATACTACGGTGGCTTAGAAATCAATTTAAATGTGACTAAAACGGATGCTGAGGAGAGTCTGAAAGAGGTGTTAACAAATGGTGAGTATGCAATTTGGTTTAAATATTAATATGATCTGTTTTGGGCTATTCCTGCTCATCATGTCTAGAGATACATCATCACCCTGATATTCTACTTGATTATACCTCTTACTTCCACTTAACACTCAATTTTTCTTTCTGCAACTAGCTTTGGGGATAGACTTTTGGATTTAAGGAAGACCAATCCTCTTCATTTACATTCAGTTCTTGAGGACAAGAGATATTCAAAGTGTCGATTTGTTATTTTACATGCATGTCATCCATACTCAAAGGAAGCATCATATCTAGCTTCTATTTACTCTCAGGCAAGCATTTTATAATTAGTGCATATTGACTTGTATCAGTAGATTAAACTTTCAATTAACATAATCTTCTCCCTCAGGTTTACCTTGATTTTGGGTTGGCAATTCCAAAGCTTAGTGTACATGGGATGACTTCTACAGTTAAAGATCTACTAAATCTGGCTCCAATAAATAAGGTGACAATTTAAGAAATCCAAATAATTGTTCACTGTGAACAGAATTTTTCAGATAAACGTACCTAGCACTAATTAAGAACTATTCTTAAAAATATTCATGTGGTATATGTAAATAATATTAGAAGTTCACAAGTGTATTTCCCCTGCTACAGTTATACTCATTGCTGAATTGAAATTTAAATATGAATTAGTTATACATAGATTTGAACTCTCTAATCTCCATATATCAGTTGATATTGGCAAGTCTCAAAATGCATGTCTAATTTTGAAAGTCAAAATGTAAAACAAAAATTTACCATTTTTTTAAAATTCCCTTACTTTTTAATTTTTCAGTAGAAAAGGGTACTGAATGCGTATGAAATGAGCCACTTTATTTCATATACTGAAATAATATATAAAATGCAGCTGTTTTGCAGGAACCGAATGAAACATGTAAGTTGGGAGAGAAAATTGAACAAAAACCCAAGCACAAGGGCACAATACGTGAGAGAAATCACATGAGTGAGAGAGGAATTGGTACCTTATTTTTCGGATTCGAATTTGTGGCTCTTTGAGAGGAAGGCACAGATGCATGAACTTTGGATTTGGGAGAGAAGTTCCGCGAAGGATTACGACATTATCCCAAAAACCCTTCCAAGTCCCCCATTGATGGTCAACCAACAAATGATAACAAACTGAAAGGGGGAAAGAAAGAAACTTTCAGACAACAATCACAAGATTACCAATTTCTTACTTGCGATTCTGAGAGCAAAACCTGCTATGGGTTAGGCACAGACGCGTTCCCAAAATCGAAGACAACACAAAACGATTGTTTGGGTTAGGCACCTTTGAATGCAACACAATGAGGGAGTATCGGAGACAACACAAAACGAAGACTCGTTCCCAAAACGTGACGGAGAAGATGCTTTGATATCGGAGGCAGGCTGGTGCAAAAAGGATTAGGGATTTTAGCGTCTCTGCAAAAAGGAAAACGCGTGTTTTTGGAGCAAAAGAAATGGATTAAAACGCTATCGTTTTGGTTTAAAGCACATTTCCAACACGGTCTCCTGCAAGGCTCGTCGTCGAATAATTAATCCACTACGGTCTAATTTAATAACCGTGTTGGAATTATTTATATGCGGCAAAGCAAAATGGACCAAAACGGTATCGTTTTCGTAATTAAAAGCACATTTCAAAGACGGTCTCATCACTAACCGACTTCGAATAATTAAACAACTACGGTCTCATAAATAACCGTGTTTGAAAAGTTTGTTTTATTTACGGAAATGCCACCGCACCCATTTCAACTACGGTTTTTGGGAAACCGACTTCGAAAGGGCGTCGTAGAAGTCACGTTTTCTAGTAGTGAATACTTCATTATATATAGCGGAAAGCAGTAGGGAATTTAATAATCGACATGTTAACAAAGTTCAACAACACCCGTGAAGAAACACTTTCTGCTTTTTAAAGTGGAACTGCTAAAACAATAATTCTGTGGAACTGAGCATTGTTTTTGCTTCCCAAGTATTAATTACAAGCATGTGGAGCCCAAGTGAACGACCATATTTGGCCATATGTCAAATCGCCAAAAACTGGTTTTCAGTTTCACAATCGATAGACAGATGGAGCCATCCCCCAAGTTTTACTTTTTGTCTATTATATTGTAAAAATAAATGGATGTGGAAGAAGAAAGCAGGGTACGTAAGAGAAAAGGGGGGCAAAGATACTATGGAAGATTTGATCAGAGGGTTAAAACGATGATTCTTGCGTGCTTCTTTTCTCCCTTGGTACGAACACCGACCTCCGTTCTGTCAAGTGTCCGCATCAACCCTACCTTCCCTTACCTTACCATGTCCACTTTACGTGAGTCACGTGACCTAGCAGTAATGTCCAGAGGCCAGTGTTTATGTTACTACTTAATAGCTACCTAGCTAGCTACTGCTATAAGTATAACCATTGGTTCGTTTATAGGCTAGGAATCAGTAACCTTCTTCCCCCTTTTCTGTGCCCTATTATCACCTTTAACCATTCACTCTATCTTTTTTTTTTTTCAAGGACGTACACTTCTCTTATTTCACCCTTTTCTGTCCGATATTTCCATGCCGAAACATTCGAATACTTTTTATATTTATCCGACATTTTATATTATTATTAGGTGTTTAATTTATAAATTATTTTATATTGACCTAAACATTTAAGTGCTGTTTTTATATAATTAATACACTTAAAGAACTATAAAATGTTAATTTAAATATTTTATTTATATTACTCATATTTTATTTAATTAGAATTTATATACTTGTGAATGAATGTGATGTTCTCATGTTTTATATTTTAAACATCAGTTGTATCAAAAGTTTTCTTTTAACTGTCCCATATCCGTGTCAAACTCAAAAGTCTGTGCTTCATAGACCCTATCCCTGCGTATGCATCCCCCATTTTTTTCAAACGAATCATGTTATTGTTAGTTTTATTCTATCTTAAAATAAAATAAAATGCTGGTGCCTTGATTTCATAAGCATTATATTAATCCAACCTCCCACTGCTGCACCCGCAATTGCACACATCGACAATGACCATGTTGACAGTTGTTTCAATTCAATAAGAATAAAAAACATCATACCATCTCCAATGCTGGTATCCTAAGAGTTTCTTATTTGACCTGATAATTAAAGAAATTATTCCTTATTTTTTTCATCTATTGAAGGTACTTTAGGTGATAAATTGAATTTTTTAAAATTAAGGAAATATCTTATATAAGGAACACATCTTACAAGATCCATTAACATTCAATAAAAACTGTAAATAAGTTGTTTGAATTGGAGATGACCTTATTAATTCAAACAATCTCAATTTTATTCCATTCAAAATTTGCAACTTGGATTTATTTCTTAATCAATCCATTTTAGATATTGCAATTAAAATCAAACTCATGATTGAGTTTTTTTATTCCCATCTCTCATAAATTTCACTCAAACCCACTCTGCAAAAAGCAGAGATGAGATGGAAAGAGCTAAACCCACTGCTACCCTGTTCTCTTGTCATGTCTAATTGGCATCCTCAATTTGGCTATTAGATTGTTACGTTTACGAACTCTTAGCAGGTGTAACGGATGTCCGTGTCTAGACTCTCAAGATAGAAGTGCAAGTCATAAAAAATTGAATTTTTTTTTATCAAATAAAAACATTACAAATGTTTAATTGAGGAAAAAAATATAGCTTGATACAATTTAAAATAGTGCTACAATATTTTCCTAGGAGACAGATTAACTTCTCTTTTATTTTTGACTTCCTATTTTTCTACAGCCATCTTCTCCTCATTTTCTGTTTTCCTATTTTTCTTTATAATCATTCTATCTTTTAATTCCAATCATGTGTCATGGACACAAATAATAAACAGAACAAAGCCAGAAAAACCAAAACAAGTAATCAAAGACAACGAAAAATGAAATACAGTTTATTTTAAAAATAAAACCAAATATTAAGAATTTTATCACTTATAATAACCTTATTTAAATAAGACAAGTGAAATACAAAGGATAATAAATAAAAATATAGTGATAAATAGTGTGGGAATCTGTAGCTCTGCTGAGTGGGGGCTACTACTGGTCCATCTAATCTGAATAGTGAGCATCGTTCCATTCCCTCCATCCTTGCTCGGATCGCGAGCTTTTTTTTGGTTACAGGATTTGATTATATGTTATGCTCCTTTGCTAGAGACAAAATATGATAAAAAAATAAGTAAGATGAACAACAAAATTTCCTGAAATTTATATTTTTATTCTTTATTTTAACTCCAAATGTTTATTTTTTCATTCTACCAAAGATATTGTTGATGAATTGTTTACTGCTCTGCTTCTGCCAGTTCACTTTGTGTATAGCGGTTAATGGTTATAGCCTATGACTATTGCATGACCAGTCAATGCACGTATTTTCCACTTACTTTGTTTGGGTATCCTCGATTTCCTAACGGGACCTCACCTTTGCACCATTGTGTCATACACCATTGGTCATTGGATGGATCATCGTCAACAAGATCATGATATAGATGCGGTAGATTAGTATTATGGGGCATGGGCAACACAAACAATGATATAAACCTAATTACTTTTCTCTAATTTTGTTTTTCTTTTCCCATTAAAATTTATCACTCTTCATCTAATAGGTGTAGTTCAATTGAAAATATATATTAAATTTATAGAAAATTATAAGAAGGAAAAAAATGGCTTTACATCAATGTTAAACTATATAGTCTATCACCTAATTGGTTCAACCTAATATCAATTATTTACCTGACTTAGTTCTATGATTGCATTTCTTTAAAATAATAGTTACATGACAATCAATTTATAAAATTATACAATAACAACCACTAGAGTTATGGATATTACGTATTAAAGACACTTGTTACAATGTAAGTTGATTTTTCTGAACAAACATCGCAAGGTGATGATTAAGAATTGTCTAACACACTATCTACTCTATAAATATCTCGTAATAGTCTTCAATAGGTACATAGTTCTTAATAATACATTTACATAGTACATCTCATTTAATACAAGCCAAATTGAAATCTTGAGAGAGATCCATTGTAGTAGTTCACTCAAATAATCCTCATTTTTTTCGTCTACTGTAAAACTAATATTGGTTTTAAAGTATAATAAATATCCCTTAGTAGTTAAAATATACATAATTTTAGAGTTAAGTTCATCTATAGTTTTGTCATTTATTTGATAGAACTAAGTTAAGTTAAGCATTGAAATATATAATTTGTTCCTTGGTTAAGTGATTCAGAATTTGAATCATTATTGTTTATTAAGTATAAAATAAATTGTGTTAAAAAAATATTTATCATTTTATATGTATTCGAAATTTTTGACAAAAATTAATCATTATTTTTGACAAAAAATATTTCATACCAATATCATAAAAAATAATATAACATATAAATTCTTTTATTGCATTGTTATGAGTAATAATCCCCCGTATATAAAATCAAACAACCATAAAATATAATTATAATTTTCAAAAGGAAAGTCAAAGTGAAAGAATCCACCTCAGAGTGAGTTAGAATGAGAATTATCATAAAAGTTAGAATAAGAAGAGAAATAAGAAAAAACTCGTGAGGGCATAAAAAAAAAATTATTTCAAGTTGTTTACACTTTTCAATGCTGGTTTAAGGGGAATAAAACATGCTTTGATTAAATTCAATACAACACAGCTTAAGCAATCATACTTAAGTTTGTTTTTAAAATTTCTTTCATCCATTTTATTTTAGAAACACTGTTTTCATAAAATTAATTTACTTAAAGGTTAAAAAAAATGTGTTTTGACTCAAGTTCTCATCTTAAGCAGAGATACTAAAACAAATTGAAACAAATAATATTTGATAAACCTGGATTGAAAATTCAATTAACAGTTTTGAATAATAAAGTTGTTCTAAATATAGGATTATCCTAGTATTGTAATATAATATAATTAAGACATAAGATTGCCCCTAAGCCTGGAATGATTATTAAAAAAGAGGGCAAAAGTTCGTTTGGCTTGACGTCACGTCACAAAGGGTCACAGTTTCCTCCTTTTACTAAAAAAAAAAACCCTTCCTGTTTCACTTCTCACTCCCACGCTTTCTTCCCTCTCCTCTTCTTCAACTTCCACGTTCTTCTTCTTTCTCTCTGTCCCTCATTACCGTTGATATTTTTTCACACATAAATATTACTTTTTTTTCTCTCTCTCAAAACCCAAAACTATTCGCCTGTGAGAACTAAGAAGACATAATAATGGGTAAGGCGTCGAAGTGGTTTCGCGGGCTTCTTGGTCTAAAAAAAACAGAGTATGCCACCTCACCCGCCAAGCCTCCCAAAGAGAAACGCCGGTGGACCTTCGTTAAGTCATCATACACAGAAAAAGACAACACCACTGCCGCCACGTGTCCACCACAAAGAAACAACAAAAGTAACAACCACGCCATGGCAGTAGCAGCAGCCACCGCTGCGGTGGCGGAAGCGGCGGTGGCTGCCGCCGAAGCAGCCGCCGTCGTAGTGAGACTAACAAGTAACAGCGGCAGGTGCGCCGACGGCGGACCCACCACGACTCGCCAACATTGGGCTGCTGTTAAGATTCAAGCCGCTTTTCGTGGCTGTTTGGTTCGTATCCTTCACTATTATATCGATAAATGTTAATCGTAAGTTTGTTAGTAGAAAGATCGAAAACGCAACCTTTTCCTCTTTCTTAACCATCGAACCAAAGTTATAACTTTTATTTCGTGTACTTTATTATTGTTGATCTCACCGTTTTACCAATATTGTTTTTTTGTTATTATTTAGTTTCTCTGCTATGTACTCACAATTCTTTTTTTAGTTTTCTGGTTTTGTTGTTGTTGAGCTGATTCCTTCCTAGTTCTATTCGCTGTGTCACTGAGCTATTCTGTTTTGTCCCTTTGCTCCAAACTAGTTACTTGGAAAATTTTAAGTACAAATATGTGTCATCAGTGATTTCTATTTTATTTTCTTTACAATACCCGCATTAAAGGATCAGAATCGAATCGGTCTTCAGGAGTAGACTTCACTTTCATATTTAATTGGTATATGGAAATTATTATAAAAAAAAATTAAATCCCGTTTATGGTTATGTACAAGACATAATATTTGCCTAATATTATGATTATTTACAAGTTAAATATCTACTAAAGTTGTTGGTCGGAGTGGAACGGGACACCATCTCCTTAAATTTTTCCAGAGATTAGTTAACAGCAAAATCTGATGATATTATGCACAAATGTCATGTGAAAAAAAAAATTACATAATTTTTTAGGGGTGAAATTTTGTTATGGATCTAGGGTGATGTACTGTGATGCTGGTAGTGGTACATGTTGCGTACAAGGACAAAACTGTGGTGGATTGCATGGGTAGGTGGTTATTACATTTGTTCAATGTTTGGTTTCCCACTAGCGGCCAAATTGTATGTGGGGCGGTGTTCGACATGGTTCAATGCTTCTGCCCTGGCCCATACAAGATATTATGTCTTTTTGGCCTTTTAATTTTGTGGGGACAGATACGAGTCTGAAGGGGGATTTGCTTCTTCAGAGTGAGGAGACGAAATATATTTGATTTTGATGTTGCCTTTGGATGTGTTTGTATTGTATGATTCTTCCAAGACAAATAAAAACTATGGGGTTTTTCCATCTGCAAGCTCTGGGGTCCAAGGTGGACCTAGTCCTTGCCTCTTGCTTGACCATCTTAATCGTAATGAGTAATAGTAGTTTTTGTTTTGTGTATATAAACATATAATAGAGTTAAAAATAGAAAAATATATATTTATATTAAAAGTATGAAAGTAATTTAATATTTGTTTTTTTATGTAACTTAAAATATTTAATAAAGTGCATTTTAATTCTCTCATACTAATGCTCGAGAATTTCGGTTTAGTTCAAATATTGCATATGTTCTCTTTTTGTGGCTGCTGGTACTGTATTTTTGTCTTTTGAGAATTTTTAATAAGGAATGATTAATATTATCCGGTAAAACATTAGAATTTAAAAGGTTATTCTGATTTCATGAGTGCTTTAGTACTAGTTATTCAATTTGGTCCTTGGTAATTTTCATGACACTATTATATTGGTAATCTTCAATTTTGAGTTGCCCAAATTTTCATGACACTATTCCCATATTGTAATGAGATTCCCGGTTGGAACTTAGAATCAATTTCCCTTTATTTGTTTTACAAGGTTCTATTGTGGTAGTGTGTGCAGTCTTCATCTGATATTAACTCTGCTCAATGCTCATTGTCTTTTTCATATCGAAACTGTTAGGCAAGGAGAGCACTGCGAGCATTAAAGGGGTTGGTGAAGTTGCAAGCATTGGTAAGAGGCCACATTGAGAGAAAACGGACGGCAGAGTGGCTGAAAAGAGTGCAAGCACTCTTACATGCACAGACACAAGTTTCTGCAGGGTTGTCCCTGCATGCCTCACCTTCGAGTTCAAAGTTATCAAGTCACCTCCAAGTAAGTATTAGTACAATATGCTACTTCTGTTGGCCTTCCTTATCTTTTTTATTTTATTGTAGATTGAAAAACATTGTTTTTGCTGTGTTTGGAATATATAAATTTGACTCCCAATAAGTCATTGGTCTGAGTGGTCTGGATTCGGTTTAAGGTCTCGGGTTTGAGCCTTGTGGATAGAAAAAAAATGCGATTGGGAGGGAAGAATTCTATTAAAGGTGGTCAGTCAAATTTTTCGACTTAGTAATCAACAAAATTGGTGAATACTCTCTGTTCCAATAACATGGTAACCAAAAAATATATAAATTTTGATTTTGTCAATCAAAGTTGATGTTCCAGTACATAAGTTGATATGAGTAATCAAGACTAAAAGCAATTTGGTTTGCACCTCTGGAAGTTAACTCATTCTCGTGTTAACCAATATATCAAATGGTTGAGCATCTTTTAAATTCGTCAATTACTGGTCCATATATATTACTCTGGATATGATTATACTATTGTACACCAAAAAAGATATGAATGATCATACAGTTCTTCGAATAACCATTTGCAGGGTCCAGAAACGCCCGAAAAATTTGAAAGCCCCATCACATCTAAGAGCATGAAACATGAGCACTCACCTATACTCAAGGTACTTTCTTGCCATAAGTAGTTACCCAATTATGGTGAATTTTGTTCATTATCAAATTCAAGTTGTCTATATTCATGGAAGCATTTATGTCATTGTAGAGAAATGGCTCCAAATCCTGTGTCCTGATCAATGGCTATCAAGAGATATGTGGGAGTAGATCAGAGCGTCAAGTGAATGAACAATCATGGAACTCAGGAAGATCAATGAATAGAACACACAGCTCCAATGATGAAAAAAATGACAAGGTTCTTGAAGTTGATTCTGGAAAACTGCACTTCGCACTAAAGCGTCGAAACCTCTCTTACTCCACAGGCTCTGATCTTTATAGTAAGAGTTTGAACAGCACAAAGGAATCAACATCTCTTCAATCTGCTCAAAGTCCATGTTGTGAGGTTCAGTCTCACAGTTACAGCTCGCAAAAAGTGAACAATGAGGTTGAGGAGAGTCCATTCTGCACAGCTGACAATAGTCCACAATACTTATCTGCCACTTCTAAAGATGATGGCTTCAAAAGTAGCCCTTTTACTCCTACTAGATGTGATGACTCTAGAAGCTACATTCGCGGTTACCCTGATTATCCAAGTTACATGGCATGCACTGAATCTTCAAAGGCAAAGGCCAGATCTCTGAGTGCACCAAAACAAAGGCCTCAAAGTGAGAGGTCTGGTTCATCTGACAGATACTCACTCAATGGATTTGATATGTCAAGATTGGCCACACAAAGGGCAATGCAAGCAAGCTTCACCAACAAAGCATATCCAGGTTCTGGTCGTTTGGACAAGCTTGGTATGCCTGTGGGGTACAGATTCTGATTGAGTTATGTTTATGTTAAGAAGGTTATTATGTATCTTTTATTTTTCAATAGTCTTAAGTCTTAATATCTGATCTTGCTAACCAACCGGTTGTACTTTGAGCTTCCATTGCAATTTTATGTGTCAGGATTAGAAATCTACAACCAAATTAAGTGCATACTGCTAAGTTTCAACTTTCAAGTCATTTTATTACTTGGATAAACTGTAAAAGAATTATTATCTTAGCCTTTCAAAAGTTTAAGACTTGTGGTTGTCAGTTAAATTGCACGCTTTATACATTTTTTTTTATCGGTAAAAATTGAAAACAAGTATCGAAAAATTCAACAAATTGAGTTATACCTTTTAGTTTCCATGCTTTATACATGATAATGATTTCTTTTTACTGTAAGATGGGCATAACTCTTGGCCAGTGAAACATAAATAGGAAGAGAATCAGAACAAAATTTCCTTCGTCTGTGTGCATCCAATAAGGTCTTATGAAAAAAGTATTGGATTATTTTGCAAATTAAGTTATGGTCGTAATGGTCCCAAGATAGGTTTAATTAATTTGTACTAGAAGCACAAATTTTTATCCTTAAAATAAATAAAATAATTTAACAAGTTAGGACGAAAAATATCAATCCTTAAACTAAAATATAATTGACAATTTATAAGAGAAGGCTAAACTGACAATCAACAAGGTGTCGTGGTGTAGTTGGTTATCACGTCAGTCTAACACACTGAAGGTCTCCGGTTCAAGTCCGGGCGACGCCACTCTTTTTCACTCTTTTATTTTCAATTTTTTAAAACGAATTTGCAACTTTTTCGTTGAAAATCATCAACCTATAGACCGTATTACGTACTTTTAAGTAAACCAATGTAAAAAAAAAATCTCTATAGACGTTTCTGTCTCAGTGTATGATGTATATATGAAACTTGCCATGTGAATGTGATATATCATTTTCTGAGTATGAATGTATGATACTCAGGAAGCATTTGATTGTGTCTACTACTAAATAAAATTTTAGATGTGTTATAAAGTATCATTGAATAAATACTTGATAAATTATTTGGATATTATACCCATCAAGGTACATTGCAACACTATGAAGTTGATGGTAAATTGATATCCCAGAGAAGGTAGAGGCAGGTGTCAGCAAATTGATATCCCAACAAATGCAAAAAGATGCAGCTAAAACCAGGTAGTTTTATTAATCTTGTCTTCTTGTGTGTTCTCAATTCTAACTTGGTAAAAAGACTCTCTCAGCGGTTAACACACACTTACGTTCCTCTCTTACACTTTTTAAAACTCAACAAACTCCCTCCATATAATAATGGAATGTGACTTTCAAGTGTTAATTAATTATATTTCACTGTTCTGGAGGATACATTCACTTTATCACTTCAATACTATTGGAAAACTCCATCTCTTTCATAGGTAAGGCTCTCCAAAGTCACAAATAAATTTAAAGAACATCACAATTCATTATTGGAATCACAATTTTTAAAGTTTGAAAATTTCCATTGTCTTTCTCAACACTTTGCTATCAAGGTTACCAAAAGTCAACTCGTTATCTCCTACTAAAGCTTCTCCATTGGTTTCTAAATTCTAATGAGTATTGAGTGATAAAGAAATGGTACTAACCACAATTTTTTTTTAAATGCGCAACTCAATCCGAGTGATAAAGAAACGTACCAATCACAAGTGTTTTTTTTCTAAATGACCAACTCCTAAAGCACGAGATGATGGTTCTAATTTCTTGAAAATGAAAGTATTATATTAAAATTTGAACCATAGTTATTATTCCCTTACTGCTTTCACTAATAATGTGTGTTTTTATCATTGAATTTCTAAGTCAAATGGATAGTGGAACATCTAGTTTTGTACATCCAGCATATGAATTTTTTTAAATGACTAGAAATCAATTTAGTTTGAATAAGTTATTGATGGCAAGATCATTCACCATTAAGAGAAAAATTCTCTTCATTTGTAGCTAGTAACGATGTTAATATGTTATGTCTTTTACTTTTATAACTTAGGAAAAATTAATTGTGGCTGTAATCATTTAAGTAGAATCCCTATCATTGCTATTGGTTCTTGTTGAATTCTTGCTACTGAAGATTGCACCCGTGTAACAAACAATCACGGTCTCAATGGTTATTAGTTAGTCACCCTGATTTTCTTTTAATTTTTGTTTTCAAGTTACATGTGATGTTGTCTTTTTTACTTTGTTGGTCCTGATGTTAGTACTAGTTAATATCATGCCAAATCTGTATTTGTTAGTTCATGAGCTTTATTAATGATTTAAATCGTGGATCGGAGTTTTGCCTTTTTGAAACACTTATATTTACTCTTTTTTTCTACTTTAAAATTTTGATATGTGAAAATGTTTAAAATTAGAAAATATTATATTTATAGCCTTGGATCTTGTCAAAGTTTGTAGACAGTTAATACATTTGGATGCAAGGGAATCTCCAATTGTTTTTCTGTTCCCTGTAATTTTGTATTTTGTTTTGCTTTACGTTTTTTTATAATTTAATTTGTGTTAGGATAGTGCTTCTTGAAGCTTCTGCAAGAAATACTCAATAGGTGGCGCAAACTTTTCTTAGTTGACTAGTTGGCACTCGGCAGTAGTTATCTTAAGGCAAATTGTGGTGCCAAACGTACACCAAATTAGCTTCATATACCATATACGTAGTGCATTTATCTCAAGGCATGTTGCTTCATTTGATTTGACTGAATGAAGTGTTTTTTTCATGGGGAAACAACTTGTTTGTCGCTGTGTGGGCGTAGCTTACTTCATAAGACCAAGAAAGAAAAAGGGATGATGTGGCATCACCATTAACATGAAGTCTTGGACTAATCTAACAGTAGAGATTTTGGCTGACTGCAGCAAACCCTGTTCCGTCTTTTTCTCCTCTCATTTTCAAAAGTAACTAACCATCACATTCAAACATGCAGACAAACCTTTCTATATAGCTCATTAACTCGAATATCTTGAGAAGTGATGCTTGATTCGTCATAGATTTGAACATTGAGATCAGAACTAAATAATATACAGATAAAACATTTTCAAAAGCGAGAGTTTTTGATCCAAGCTAAACACAACATATTTATAGAAGCCGAAGCATTGATGTATCAGTTAGAATCTGGACATAAATAAAGCTACATCAGTAGGACATTTGAAAAGTTAAATATAATGGCATTTCAGTTGCACTCAGGACCAGCTCATACAGCTTTAGCTGTCTCACGAACAAGAGAAAGCTTAGCTAATAGACCACACAACTGAAGATAAGAACCAACTCCATCACAAATTCTCATATGAGCAAATCCAGTTTCCTGCAATTTGAAAACTCAGTCAGACACTTTATGTGTGTGTGTGTGAGAGCCAACAGATAATCAACTACCTTCATGAATTCCAATTTCAGGTACTCAGCCATATCATAATTTTTTATTATACGAAAAAGTGTAGTGATGATATCTGTGGGGGAATATCCCAAGTCATACAGTTGCTTGAGGCCTGAACAAGCTTCATCGAAATTCCCTTCAATCACATTACGCACCATATTCTTCACATGCAATGGATGTGGCTGGTCACAAACCTGAAAGCAATCATAGATTTTTTTTTAAAAAAAAAACACCAATTGTAAACTGTGAAAAACACAAATCACAAATCATAGTTGATTCTAACCTTGAAAACATTTGCTTGGTTAACAAATTGGAACCCACTGTATGTTGCTTGCAAGTTATTCAACGCCTGTCTCATATCACCGTCAGCAGTGAAGATGATGGCTTCAAGTCCTTCAGGAACATAGGGAACCTTTAACAAGAACAAAATTCAGTTATACATTTCCTCGATATTATTCAAGCCAAAAAAAATTGACAATCAGCATTATCAAATAGCAGCTATTCCTGACCATTTCACCTTGCCAATGACAATAATATTTGAAAATAATTCTATGATAAAGAACCCAAAATGGAGGGAGCCTCGTCCATTAATTAGGCCACCTTTTGAAAAACTAAAATGAGAAACTAAGAATGCGGGCAAAACATTTTCCTCCTATAAATTATCTGCAAACCTTTTACTACTATATCACATAGCAAAAACACAACCAAGGAAGCAAGTAACAATTATTTTAGAAGATCATGATTTTAGCTAAAAAGGAATAAATGGCACTGGTCAGATACCACCAAATACCCAAACACCTTGAACTCGTGAATTTACTTGAAAAGGATATTTATGCAAATGCCTATAAATAGACTATTATTGGGCTAGCTAGCTCGTGCCTGAAAAACAAACAAAACAGATTGCATCATCTAAATCTCAAAAGAGATCAAATAACCTGAAATCCCTCAAAGGTTTGAAAAAAAATCAAGTCTGGCCACGGGAAAATCAACATGTTAAAATGTCATATTCTACTTCAAGAATCTCCAAATCTATATATCTCATATCATCCAAAAACATGAAACAGGTCAAAGTCCAAGTAATGCATTTCTAAGGCCCTGTACATTACTAATTAGAAGAAAATTATTTTTTAATTAAAAAAAAGTTCCAATACTTTTGGAATACCCTTCTATTTAGTTGACAGGGTGCAGCAAAAAAATACAATAATCCTAATTAGTAAACCTTCCAAATTCTTTATTTAATTTTTTCCCAACTATGCAACAATAAACATTATACAACACAGGATGAAAATTTCCCAGAGAGAAAGGAATGCAAAACTATAGTGGAGAAAGACCAAACAAGATGGGTGACAGTTAAAAAGGAGGATACTTATAAAACAATAAGACAATATAGCATCAAATATGGAATTGGCACATGTCATGAGAATAGATAAGAAGGCTAGGAATCAGATGGAAAAAAAAAAAATACATAAAAGTTTTTCGTTCCAAATCAATAACTTTCCCTTTTGATATCAAAGAATGAATTACAAAGAAAAATGAAAATAGAGAGTAGTTATTGTAATATTAGTCTAAAGTTTTATGACAAACGGGTCAAGCAAATTCAACTGTGACATTTCCAATAAAAATATATAATCAAACACTACAAATGTTAGACTTATGCTCCTCTGACAAATAGGAATACCACAAGCCTTGCCAAAAGACAGATGAAGGCAGAATAGAAATTTGAGGTACCTTCTCAGCTTGAACCACAACCATGAGGCGACCAAGTATCTCTTGATCAGACAATCGTGAAAATCGCACAATGGCACATCTACTCTGAATGGGCTCAATAATCTTGCCCGAGGTATTGCAAGCAAGAGCAAACCGAGTGGTGTTTGAATATATCTCCATTGTCCTTCTCAATGCTTGTTGTGCCCCTGTGGTCATACTGAATTAAAAAGAACAAAATTAAAAGCCAGAGAAAATAAGTTCATGCAATGTTATAGATGCAAAGTATCCATCAGCATTGCTGATAACTAATTTCTGCTGAGAAACCTAGTTGACCATTTTTAGTGGAATCTTTCCCCAACCACCTATTTTTCATCCACAATACTTGAACCTAAGACATTGCTTAAGTGATCCAAGCTCAATTTTACTCATACTGAGGTAATGTTGGTATAAGAACATGCAACTAACGCTATTAATTGGATTAAATTAAATTACCCTGAAAACTCACCTATCAGCTTCATCCAGTATCACTATCTTGTGCCTCCCCGGGGTCAGCGTCACTTTCTTCTGAGCAAACATCTTAATCTTGTTTCTCACAACATCAATTCCTCTATAACCAAAAGCGAGAGGACAAATTAACAAAAAAACTCGTCGCGAATAGAAAACTGAATCGAGAGAAATTACAAAAACGTACCTATCATCCGAGGCGTTTAGTTCGAGAACGGCTTCCTTGCAATTTGGTCCTCCGAGAAGCTCGTGCGCGAGGGCGAGTATGCTAGTGGTTTTTCCGGTTCCGGGAGGACCCTAAAATGGGAGAGTTAGAAACAAATAAATTGAGGAGGAGGAAGTTGTTAATTTAAGGGGTGAAATGAGAGATGTACGGATAAAATGAGATTGGGCATGTTGCCGTCGCGAGCGATGACTTGAAGCCTGGAGACGGCGTCCTCGTTGCCGACGATGTCGGCGACCTTGCTGGGACGGTACTTCTCTACCCATGGCACGTCGTAGGGGTTGCTTGATGATGACGATGACGTCATGATTCCGCCGACGATGAACAATTGGTTTTTCAGGTTTCAGAAGAAAGCGGAGAATAAACCCTCCAAACCCTATGTGCCAAACTTGGAGGGAGTTTGTACCAGTTTTTAGAGGGAAAAACCCTTGCCTGAGTTGTCACCAGTTTTTTTTTTCCTTCTAACTTTACTTAATTTGATAATTAATTTAAATAAATACTTTTTTCTTCTTAAAATTAATCATTAAGCAAAGTTGATTGGCATGTGAAATTTTATATTATCTTTTCTTTGATTAAAAAATGTAAAAAACAATGCAAAAACTAAAAAGTCTTTATACCGGTTTAATATCCTTTTTTCTAGAAAATAAAGTAATTGGACAAATAAATAAATCATAGCAACAAATGTCATAATTGAATTTTTTTTTTTTACAATATACAATAATAGATAAATTTTGAGATTATTAGTAATTATAGGTTTTAGAAAAAACTCCTTAAAGACAAAACAATATGTCAATATTATTAGTAGTTTTAGTGTTATTAAACTCAATTCTATCCAACTGGTTCAACTAAAAATTAGATTTGTGATTAGTCTAATCACTTCTTTATATCAAAAGTGCATTTGACTCATGTAACTTGATTTAAAATCATATCAAACCAAATATTAATCATTGTTTTTTAAGAGAGAGTATTAATCATTGTTACTTAGATTAATTTATACAATTCATTAATTCATGAGTTTGACCAATGATCCATTAACCAAACACCTTAACCCAGTTAATAATTGATCTTTCTCTTATAACTTTGTCCCTATACACAAACAATCCCTTAATGGATATTAGCACAAGTATGGGGTGGACATAGGATAGATTTTAATTCAGGTGGGTAATGAAAAAGTATAAGTTTTACATGCCTCACCTCATTATCAATTTACTTGCATGTCAGATTGAGAAATTACTGAGCTATCTACAATAATAAGGACTTCAATTTTAATCCCTCCATCTTGGTTGAATTCTATGATACTCAATTATATCAATTCCAGTTAGGGTAATCTATCCAATGAATAAAACCTAAGCCAAAACCATGTAAACACAATAGCTATTTTAATCAGAACTAGGCCTTGGAACTTGTCTTTTAAGGTGACTGTTGAGTTGGAACAATGACATTTATATTTTTATATGATACGTTTGAAAGTATTAACATAAAATAGATAATACTGCAATTTTTTCGAATGATTGAAGAGAAAATAAAATGGACTTATAAAATTTTAAATATTTATTTTCAAATTATTTTTCTATTTATTATTCAATTTAAATTTCAAACCTTTTGTCACTCCCTAAACCTTGTTCTATCTATTACATGATGCTATGACCCAACATTCTCGATAAAAGAATATGGGCTAAATTACTCATGTGTCCTTCGACTTTGTTTTAGGTTATGATTTGATATTTTATTTATTAAAATGTTATAAAATGACCTCTTAAGTAACATTTTTTTTATATAATTTTGAGACAATTAAATTTTTTTTGATTGATTTAAAATATGTAACTTATCCCATTAAATTTACTTACATATTAAACCCGATTAATATTCAGATAAAAAATGGACATAATAAAATAAATGAAAGTTATATAAAAAAATATGTTATTCAAGAAACTAAAAAACTAAAAAATATTTAAAAACCAATCAGAAAATTACTGATAACTAAATTTTTACATGATTTTTAATAAATGTGTTATAAAATACATTATCACTTAAGAATTATTTTACAACTTTTAATAAATAAAAAAGATAAATTGTTATTTTCATCCCTGAATATGTAAAGTATTGATAAATTTATCACCAAAAAATGAAAATTCAAGTTTTTGTCTTTGAAAGTGTAAAAAGTGCAACAAATTCATCAATTTGTTAACTTTCGTTCATTACCGTTAATTGAAAGAGCCTACATGGCACATTCAGAGACGAATTTGTCAGTGCTCTACACATTCAGAGATAAATTTGTCGGTTCTCTAAAATTATAATAAACACTTAAAAAGTATGAAAACAAACGTAAGTTAAAATAAACATAATAATAAGCATAATATTGATTAGTAAATATAATTTATTTGTTGTTCTAAAATTTTTATTGTAATAACATTAGATAATAATAAAATCAAGTTGAGTCTCATTTTTTTTTGTAAGAATTAACTTAATGACGATGCATTTTAATTTTTTTGAGTTTCATATTTTAGGTAAGGTACTATCTCATATTTTTGCTTTGAAATTTTTATTGTGACATTACCCAAAATATGAGACTCAAACAAAAATGATCGGTCATTAAGTTAATTCTTACAAAAAAAGAGTGAGACCCAACTTAATTTTGTTATTACCTAATGTTATTACAATAGAAAATTCAGAGTAACAAATAAATTATGCTTAATAATCAATAGAATGTTTATTATTATATTTGTTTTAACTTATGCTTGCTTTCCTAATTTTTAAGTGCTTATTATAATTTTATGTTTGTAATGATTAAAAAAGGAAGAATATGAATGTTAAATTATATTTTGGATAGAGAGTTGATAAATTCGTTATTGAATGTGTAAAATATTGATAAATTTGTCTCTAAATGTGCCAGGTAAACTCTTTTAGTTAACGGTAATGAGCAAAAGTTAATAAATTGATAGATTTGTCACACTTTTTTTATTTTCAAGGAAAAAAATTTAAATTTTCATTTTTTAGGGACAAATTTGTCATTATTCTACATATTTAAAGATCAAGATGACTATTTATGCAATAAAAAATCAAATTATAGTAGAAAATAAAATTAAGAGTATGAGTAATTTAGCCAAGAATCATTGACTTTAAAATCCAGATATCAAACAATTAAATCAGAATAATTGTTACCGTTAAATACCTTTAATAAAACAAAGTATAGGGAATGTTATCATCATTAATGATATGTTTGATTGGATGGAAGGAAAATAGAAAAGGAAGAAAAAATTAAAATTTGAATTGAAAAGAAAATGTTAGGAAGGAAAAATTTAAATTTTTGAATTCTACAAAAATAATTTTTTCTTCTATTTTCTCTTCAAACAAGTAAAAGAAAATGTTTGTTAGTAGTACTTTTTTCTTCTACTTTCTCTTTTACCAAACAAATCATAAAGTAAGTGGCTAGTTATTGATATCAAATAATCATATAATAATCAAGAAAACAAAAAAAGAAGAAAGAAAAAAATAATATAGTGTTTATTTTGGTTCATCTAATGTAAATTACATCCAATTTTTTTTCATATTCTCTTCACACACTCATTATAATACATTTAGATTACAAAAAATATATAAACTTAAAAATTCTAAACAATATAATCATTCATAACCCGAACTCCAATTACAAATAATAAACTTCATACCTACAATAATACTGAGCCTCGAAAAGCTCCAGGAATACTGTCCCTTACACCCCTGCTGGGATGACTCTCTGAGGCCCCATTTGTAAACAATTTATCTTCTTAAAAAGAAAGTAACAACAATAAGAATAGTCAAACATAAACACATGTGATTGTGTGATATGCTGTCTAATGTTAACGAACTTTAAACAAAGGAAAACTCGAGAATATCATCTTTATTTTAAATAAATAATAAATGCCACGCCGACATATGCGACTTCGGAAGTTTCAAGAAATTCCCCGGTAAAAACGAAAAAATATGAAATGAAAATGCAACGTACTAGCGGGAGAAAAACCAATGCGCGTTCAACAACAACAAAAAAAACGACACCGTGGCGAGACCTCGACAATAAACCCCTAAAAAAAAAAGAAGCAAACATTACTATGTCATCATCTTAATTTCCGATTTCAGAAAAAACCTATTTTCTTTTTCCATTTTCACCTTGTCGAATCGTCGGTTTCAATCCCGTGTTTTTTCTCTGTGTCAGAACAGAACTAGATTCAGATTCAGATGTCCTGAAGCGCCCTCACACATGGCCACGACGACAACAAGGTCCCCGAACCGTTCCTCCGAGGATGCCGCCGCCGATCCCACGCCGTTCCTCGCCACTTCATCCGATGAATCCACCTCCGGCCGCCGCCTCCTCCGCCGCCCCAGCCTCCGCGAGGCCGCGCGCTTTCTGCGCCAGGCCAGCGGCCGCCGCCTCATGCGCGAGCCGTCCATGGTAGTGCGGGAGGCGGCGGCGGAGCAACTCGAGGAAAGGCAGAGCGATTGGGCCTATTCCAAGCCCGTCGTCGTCTTGGACATTCTCTGGAACTTCGCCTTCGTCGCCGCCGCCGCCACCGTCTTGTTTCTCAGCCGCAACGAGAATCCCAACATGCCTCTCAGGCTGTGGATTGTAGGCTACGCTCTGCAGTGCGTTCTACACGTCGCGTGCGTCTGCGTCGAGTACCGGCGCCGCCTGCGCCACCGCGAACACTCCAACGCGGCCGCCGTCTCGGGTGGCGGCAGCGGGGATTTGAGTTCGCCTTCGATGGACGGCTCTGGACACTACGTGTCATTCAACGACGATGGTATAAGGTGAATTTCTGAACCATAAACGACGCTGCGTTTTTACTTTGAATTTTAATTGTATTTTTTACGATGGCGCTGGACTATAACGATTCAGTTTGCTTTATGTGGTTTGAGTGAATTTAAGAAACCTGAATGCTGATCTAATTTAAACATAGAAGTTAGAAGTCCGTTGAACTACTATAATGATTTACGCGGTTTTTTTAACTGTATTTTTGGGGTGCGCATGTGAAAATGTTGGGTAGTGCTTTGAGTGCTATTGTGGAACAAAGAAGTAGCTGTGTTAATTGAAAACTCTAGCAAACCTTCAGTTCATGTTTCAGTTGTTTAGTTAAAAAAATATATTTGTCTGTTCAAAACATGTCGAAGACTCAAAGGCTTTGATTTTCAATTTTTTTTAATTCTCTTGGTTCTTCTGATCTCTCAAATCTCTCTCTAATTGCTTTGAGTGAGTGAGAGTGATGTTGTAACTTAACTTTGATTGTAGGAAGAGATGATATATGATCTCTCATCTGATAATTGGCTGAATTATCAGATACTAGAGTTAGTTTTATTCAATCTCTCCAAGCAAGGGTGTGAATTTGTAGTTTTATGTACTGATAGATTTATCAACACTTGATTTTTGAACCACAATATGATGACTAAGTGTAGTAATGTAAATACTGGATGATCTGGGGAAAATGCTCTATTGCTATTGACCTGATTTAATTTCTAAAATGGTTATATATGGGCTCGTTTGTTACACTCTTTTTTGTCCATGCGTTTGTTTCAGCTCTTCAAAATAATCAAAAGCTAAGGGTTGAAACAATAATACAATATGTCCAATATATATTAGCTTGGGAATTAGTAACATCAATTATTCATTCATTAATCATTTTCTGTTTAATGTTATGAGTTTTTATATAGTTTTCTTGCTAAGCAGTATGGCAAAGCATTTGGAATCAGCCAACACAATGTTTTCGTTTATTTGGTGGGTTGTTGGATTCTATTGGGTATCAGCTGATAGTGAAGCTTTGGTCCAAGATTCTCCTCTGCTTTACTGGTTTATTCTCTCTCTTTCTCTTACTCTCAATCTGACACACGTGTGCATGTGCAACTTGTTCATATATCTTTTACTATATTTATTTGTAATTTATTTTCTTTTTGGGAAACCTACATTTATGTTGATTACCTTTAACAAATTCTACTTGCCTTGCAGGTTATGTATAGCCTTCCTGGGTTTTGATGTTTTCTTTGTCGTTTTCTGTATTGCACTAGCATGCATCATTGGTATTGCTGTTTGCTGTTGTCTTCCATGTATCATTGCACTCCTGTATGCTGTTGCAGACCAGGTACATCATGGCGTCATTATTAACTAGTTGTTGTTTGAGTTGGTATAGATGTATGAATCTAGTGGCTCAAGTGTTTATTTCCTTAAAGTTGACTCTACTTAGGCTATGTTGGGCAAAACTAGTTGAAAAGCTGGTAGCTGGAAGTTGAAAAGTTAACTTATTAAATTATAAGGGTTCAGTAAAACTAGTTGTTGAAGTAGCTGAAAAGTGTAAAATGACTGAAAAACAATAAAACCATGATTTGTTTAAAAAAGGTAAGCAACAAATTTGATAAATATATTAAGGATAAAAAGGGAAGAAAATATAAAAAATTAGAAGCTAGCGTTTTAAAAAAGTTAGAAGCTACTGAGAAACTACTAAAAATAACTTATTTACCCAATAGCCGAATGAGCTTTTCAGCTAATAAAAAGAGCTAAAAGCTAGCTGAAATGTTTTGTCGAACATAGCCTTAGCAACATTTGCTTAGTCTCGAAGAAAATTGGCAAAGTTTATGGCTCCAAATATTATGCGTTTTTGAATTAAGTGAGGCTAAATGAAATGGAAGGATGAAATTAGAATTGCTATTTGGTATAAAGAGATCCATATGCTAGTTTCTAGGATCTTAATTTTACATTTATATTGCTTGTTGTGGTGTGACTTTAATAGGATCTTTTAGAAAATAGATTCTTAGCAGAAATTATGAATGGAATGATTGTGAAGGTTGAAGATTGTATATATTGTGTCTTGTATTAAGCCATTTATATGAATTGTTACAAAGGAGTATTACATTTGTTATACTTTGTAAGGTGAATAAATCAAAGCTAAGCTAAACCATAATATCTTGAGCTTGATAATGCTCTTTTGACTTTCTGGGTGAGCTAGCACCTGTAGCAAACCAGAAGCACTGATTGTCTTAGTTGTGTCTGTTGCTTGACCTTCTAGACACTAATTTATGTTTCTTTTAATAACCTTTGCCTTCTACATATATATGATAAAAGGAAATGTTTTGCTATCATAAAATACACTGGTTAACTATTGAAGGAATTTGACTAGTCCTGCTACGTGGCTTATGAAAATGGTATTGTTTCTTGGTTGCAAATTAATGTTTAATACATAAAGTATGAGAAAAATTATGATGAACTCTGTGAAACTTGTTAAGCAAAAGCAAAAATGACTTTTGATGAGGTGTAACTAATTTTGAGACATTTGCATGTGTATGATATGAAATGTGGCTTGACCAACTATGATGAGTAAAAGGTAACTTTCTTTAGGTTCCTTTGTTGGGAGCACCTTGGAGAATGAAGACTGTTAATAAATGTGTCCCTTAGATTTTTTAGGGTTGCAGATGAGGTGAATTATAACATGATATGTTTATGATGAAATGTCATGTCCTATATTGTTTTGTTTTGACATAACTTGTTTTATCCTGAGCTTCATTCAGGATGACATTTTTGACCTTCTAGGACTTGTGAGGAGTAAAATTTGTCATATGATTTGGTTTCCTACAGCTTGGTGTATTGTGAATGTATTATTGATTATTGAGTGTTTCTGTGAACATGATGACATTGTCTTGTAGCTTAAGAGTATTTACTTGTGAGATAAACATTGTAGTCTATTAATTGCACTGTTCCGTGCCTGAATGCCTTTTATTTATTGGGGATCTAAAAAGCAGGAAGGGGCATCAAAAGAAGACATTGAGCAGTTGTCAAAATTCAAGTTCCAAAGAACTGAAACTAATGAGAAACTTGCTGGGAATACACAAGGAGCTGCTGGAGGAATAATGATTGAGTGCGATGCTGATTCTCCCATTGAACATGTTCTTTCTGACGAGGATGCGGTATGTTGTACATTTTGCTATATGTTGGCTTGGCCTTTATCTCCCTTGTCCTGGTGTTCTTTTTGCTCTGTCTGTCGCTAGATATTATTTCAAAGTGTCGCTAGATATTATTTCAAAGGGAGATCCATGTATGCTCCAAACATTGGCCTTGTTATAAGCCATAGCACAGAGTCATGTTTTGAACACATTCCCACATTGGAGAAAGCATTATGTATATATTTTGGTGTGATTGGCCTCCCATCTCCCTTTTTTTGGCTTTTCTTATCAATCAAATTTTACGCTGGAAGGAGTTTGATAAAATGGTTCAAGAAAATGATAGATAATTTTGATATGACAACTTGATTGTTTGAGAAAATTGATTGCATCCTCTGTTGTTCTGCTAATCTGAAAAATTTGTGGGTTCAAACTGTAGGAATGTTGCATCTGCCTTTCTGCTTATGATGACGGTGTTGAACTTAGACAACTTCCTTGTGGTCACCATTTTCACTGTGCCTGTGTGGACAAATGGCTGCATATCAATGCTACTTGCCCCCTCTGCAAGTACAACATCTTGAAAAGTACCAGTCATGGTCAAGACGAAGTGTAGTCAGAAAAGCTCCTAGCAGCCATGTTGGGGAAATTGCATCTCTTTTGGTTCACAGTATAATAGGCACAACTTGTTAATATAATTCAATACAGGCCTTTATTGTAGTTGCTGCTGCTGCATACTCGTTTATCTTGTAGCGATAGTTGTTTTGATTATTCTTCGTTATGATGGCTTCTTAATGTTTATGTACATCTGCTCATTGTATACCGTAAATAATTATCTTGAGGCAAGTTGGTTGACATTTTTTTTATCTTTGTCATCATTATTTTTCTTTGAGGGTATACTGTCTTTTATAAACCCCCGAGTATGTCTCGTTGTACAGTTTGAGTATGGTCAATTGAACCTGCCTCCTTGTTTGTCACCGTTAGCGAGTTTCTGAATTCAAATTGAGGCTGTAACCAGTGTTGGTTATTTATGGATTTACCGCTAGCTGGATTGGTTGCTGATTCTAGAGCTGAAGAATGAGACCAAAATAGTGACTCTGGCTACCAGCTGGGTCCGAGGAATAACTGGATGTTTATGGTCATCAAAAGTTGGCAGCTCCTGTTTTTGCTGAATCACATGACAATTCAGAAGTTCGCATTATGGTTTTGCGTTCATCTGGTATTGGTGGCATGATTGTAGTTTTATATATCTTCCAAATGTAGTTCATTCAACTTCAAGGCATTGATGTCTCTTGCACGAACTTTCTGGAAATAATTCAAAGGATTTAGGCTTTATCATCAGTTTTGAATGTTACCAAGAACAATGACGCGTGCTTATATTACATGTCCATTACAATGCTCACAATAACTACATGTTTGCTTCAGTTTATTTTTGAGAAAAAAGTTATTTATTTTTGTCAGCTTGAGTGTTTTGAAAAAGTAAATAATTATTTTTATATATTATAATGATATATTTTCTTTACTAAAGTCTCGTGATTTTACTTTCTTACATGTGAAAATTCTGTTGCATTATCTGTTTGTTTGTTGTTCTTCATCTCCATATAGTATGCATTTGAAGTTATAAAAGAGGGAACTTTTTTTAGTTCCGGTGTGTAAATGTCTGAGATTGTATGATGACCCGAGACTTTCTTGGGTTTTCCATAAAAAAACTTTGGTGTAATGATGTTGTCAGAGCTATAGGTTTTATCTCCCGTCAAGCCATCTTATCCCCTTTCCGAACTCAGGTAGTTACATTTACATCTCCATTTTTTAACGATAATAGATCAGGTTCCAAACATGATTTTGTCCTTAACTAATTTCCAAACACACTAGCATATGAATTGACTATTTGAGTACTTCCCTATAACTATAAGTTAATGAGTAAGAAATAAAAATGATCGGGAATCTTGAATACATATACTGATATTACAGCTAAAACAGTAATAAGTTATTTTCTCTTGTAAATTTGCTAAAAGTTTTATTCAATCTACAAAGTATGCCAGGAAAGTTCACAGTTAAACTGAGAGTTCATGATACAAGTTTAGATATTGCAGTTCAAATTTTGTCTGAAAATATCAAACATGTACTCATTCTCACTCATCCATTGACCTGAGAAGAAGCAGTGGGGGTGTCAAAAGATTTTGCTCTCACTAAGAGGCAAGTGATTCTTGAAGGATTGGAGTGAGTGTTATCAAGACAACAGACTAAGAAGTCAGGCCTGTGAAGGCCAAGATACAGCCTGTCCTTTCCCAACACCAATGCAGAAGCATCAACCAGAACATGCCAGTAGTTCCTGTGAGCCTCTGAGACCCAAGGATTTGTCCCATTAACATCTGCTTCATAAGCAAATAAGCCTTTCAGGCTGACCTTATACTTCCTCCTAAAATTTTGGCTAAGCTGAGACCCTCTTATCCTCAAATCCAGCCAAGTCTTAGGTGCAAGAATCACCTTGGACTCCTTAAAAGAAGCAAATTCCCTGATATAGTCTTTCTCTTCACCAAGATTTGTCATGTAGTAGTTTCACTTAACAAAAGGGTAGCTTTCCCCCACCAACATCATTGCATCCTTGTAACTTGGAGTGAAGAGAACCAGGTATTCATCATCAGGCAACCCACAATGCTTCAAAACCTTGTTTTGCTTGGATTTCTGGTATTGAGATGAAACTTCCTGGAAAGGAGAGGTTTTTGTTGAGAATATCTAGTAGTCTTGATTGCTCCAACTGAGTCCTATCCATTTCAGGGAGATTATTGCCAAACAAAGGTTCTCTTAAGGTTCCTCTTGGCGACTTCTTCCTATCATCTGGTAAGGGTTCTAAAGGCTTCTCATTGATAATAAAGCTAGACATGTCTATACCATTCCCTTCCCCTTCAATTAGGCCGGCATATTCAGGGTACTTTGCCAAGACATATTGTTCAACATACTCCATTTCTTTCTGTGTTATTGGAGCTGACCATCTAATGTTAATATCATGGATCGTTGATATGGCTTCTGCTATGATATGAGGAGGAAACACCACATGTGGTTTCTGTTTTAGTACCAATTAAGTCCATTGGTTAAGTTTCAATGGAACATAAAACATCATATGTCTGTACCAGAAACAAGAAATCTGAAGAGAGTTTGCTAGTTACCTTTATAACCATACCGTTTGGCTTGGTATTCTCTACTATTAGTTTGTGTATAGGTCCTAAAGGAACATTCTTAATGTCCTTAGCTTCATCTTCCACCATTTCCTGATATGTTACCTTATATATGTACAGAATCATTCAAGCTTTGTCAGTTGAGATAAAACCAAGAAGTAACAAGAAGCATAAAATGAATAATTAGCCTTGAATTGTGATTACTTTTCCCCAGATCCTCCATGCTCCTCGTCGTTTGTTCCCATAGCAATACTTGTCTTTAGTCTTCACCACTTCAATTTCTTCCCCTAGCAGAATTGGACCAACAAATAGCCATAAACAGCCAGAATCTAATCTAATTAAAAACCTGCTTAAGGTAGTGAGTCATACTAATATGAATGAGTGGGGAAAAAGATGAAGAACATAAGCATATTTGAAAGGAGGGCCTGGTCCAGCCAAACTTACTAAGATGACATTTATTGTTGAAGATGTGAATCTAATGATCAAATATTAAACAAATTAAAAGAAAATGATTAAGCCGACAAGGATAATAGGAAGCCACTAGGATAGTAGGTGATGATGAACTGGTGGCATTTTCTATTGCTATAAGCATGGTTTGCTATGTATTCTATTGAGTTGTACTTTTGTACCTATTATTGGTTTTCAGACTAGGCCTTAATTAAAATTTCAACCTTGCTTTGCTTCCTAACTCCATCAACTGAGGTAAACGCTATGAGTGAGAGTTTTTAGTTGAGGCTTTCCAATGGCAACGACATCACCATTTTTGTTTATTGGTTTTAGTACACTAACGTCACTTGGAATTTTATATTTTGGACGGAAAATGACAATTTGACAATAATGGGGCAATGTCAACAAAGCCATGGCCACATCTCATGTGTGATTCCAAGGAAACTGTGTGACTGAATCTTTTTGCTAAGCATTATATCAAAGTTACTGCTTTAATTTTCCACAATTACTGGGAAAGTTGGTTGGTTAACTACTTGAAAGAGACTGTTTAGTAATTTTCACTTTCAGTGACTGCTATACATTAGATGAAATCCCGGCAAAAAAACCTGAACGGAAATGACTGGGAAATAAATGTGGTCTAAAACTCGGTGTATGATGAGATCAAGATCAACAGAAAACTAATTAAGACTCCATTAATTAAATTCAACAATAAGGAGTTGTCTAAAAAAGTAATCTTGAATGTGCCACTTTGGCTGCATGCTTGCTATGAATGAAAGAACCATTCATTAACTTGTAAGCAATGCAACAAAAATCATATGAAAAATTGTTGTTTTGGGCAATAAGACCACATTTTGGTAATAATCTATCCCCTAATAATAAATTAGTCTTAAATGTTGAAAGTGAAATAATTTCTAGCACACTCTTTCACAAAAGCTAGCGTTTCTAGTTAAAATGTTTACCTACTTATAAATTTCTATTTATATTTGTTTACGGGTCATGGAGACCTCAAAGTTGAAACTCTAGAGCTGTCACGAAACTCTAGAGTGCATGTGAACTTAAAGTGACAAAAGGTGAGTCACCCTTATTTACGAAATATGATTGAGTCCAAGGTTTGAGGCCTAATATCAGAGTCCAACTACCATTATTGTAAGTCCACTATTCTCGATCAACTGAAATTGATCTTGGTGAGACAATCTTGGTTAGATGGTCCACAATCCACCAAACACCCAAAGCCTTTAGGTACAAATGCTTAAGCCTAGCAAATAGATGTTTAAGTAAAATTATAATTTGCCATTTCTTAAACAATATATTAGAACACGAGTCTTCTAAATAACTTGTATCCAAACATGTTATAAAATATTTAACCACACATTATAATTAAAACACGTATTTCAAAATATGAAGTAACATATTGTTACTATTAATTCAACCTCCAGTGGATAGATTGTGAATAGAAATTAAACACATATTACCTCTGCTCTTTTTTAATAAGAAACAAGTGACTTATTTATTATAAATAGGACTAAAGTTATTATTATTATTATTTTATCAGTGAAAGGTAGTATTGTATAAGACTACAATGAGTACAATCTAGTATAAATGATTTTAGACTCTTCACCAAAGGAAAGTCAACAGTGCTATGATGTATCAAGATGTCAATCTGAGATTTTATTTGGGTTCGATACGTCCAAATGCGAGACTAACCTTTGGCTTTGGTCTCGGTAGGTGAATTCCTATACATTTTCCCAACAAAATAACATTCATTCATTTCTTTCTTTCCCGTCAACCACGACGACTGAAACAACGCAAAAAATCCAGACCCAGAAAGGAGAAGGGCCGGTGGTGGACATTTGGGAATGTCGGGGCGATCGGGTGTAACCAACACTTCTATGATAGAGGTGCATAATAATCAATTAAATTGGAAGGAAAGATTATTCAAATATTCCCGGTCTTGCGCTAAATGTTGCGCGCGCAATCCACAAAGAAGGCTATTTTTTTTTTCCGGCAAAGTAATATGTTATTGTTAGGCGTATGTTCGTCCTCCTCAGTAGTGTTTCTCACTTCATAATAGACCAATGACAATCTTTCTAAAATATTAAGAAACAGAAAAAAACTTCCATACCAATATATATACCGATTTTTATTAAGTCAGACAGAGGGGATTTGACCGTTTATGATGCCAACTTCTATATTTAATAAAACTAAACAAACCGACATAAACATAAAACAAATTAGCGAATGACTATGTGCAATTGCATAATTCAATGAATGGGAAATGTTGAGATTCCAGATTGAACTTTTTAGTTTTCTTTTTCTTCTTTTTCAAAGCAAACTTACCAATATCTTTTTTAGGATATATAGGACTTAGAGGAGAATAATGAATTTTAAATAATCATTTATCTGTTCATTAACTGAAAGTAATATAAAAAAATAGGTCGAATTTTAATGATGAACTAATAATAAGAAATTTAAATAGTTTGCCGTCGGTTAGTAGGCTCAAACGTTGGTGTTGCACCCAAATATAATTTACAAAATGCCATAATTCTTGTTGGAGGATATAAATTTTACAAAATCTTCAGGCCATCTTATATCAGTCTACAATGCTATAGTTTTCGGTCTGGGATTTTCCACGAAGCTTACCTTGAAAAGGACTATGTAATTACCTCATTCTGATCATTCTTTTTTTTTTTTTTTAAATCTAATGATTAAGATTAGTTACATATTATAATCATTAAATTTTAAAAAAATGAACGATAAAAATAAATAACTTTTAAAATGTTACTCTTAAAATAAGTAACTCTCTTCTCTTTTTATATATATTTCGTGTGTATCACCTTGAACTAAAATTAGCATGATTTCTCACATCATAGATTGATAACAACACACACTTCAACTACTTGTTGCATTATACAATTATGTTAAGTATTTGTTACTAAACATAACAAGCTGATACTATGGTACATTCTTATTAGTTAAATTTATTAAAAATTTAAAATATTAAATATGATGTAAGACTTATAAAATCATGTTATTTTTTGATCAATCAAAATACGGGTGTTCAAAAGAGTGTATGAGAAAAATATATTCGTAACATTTCTAGTAACCTACTACTTGGCTGATTGAAACAAGTTTGTCACTTCATTGACTAGTTGAGCTAGTTGAAACAAGATATCCTTCATTAGATATGAACCCGTTTTTCCATGGAGAACCTCGCTAGTTGAGCATTCAGTTTGCAAGTGAAAAATCTAACATCAGAAAGGGGAAATGTATAATAATAATCAATCATTGCTCACTATCGCAAATCTCAAATCATAACATATGAAAGGACAAAGACTCTTGAGTCATATGAGCTGAAATTTAAAAGTGACCCACCAACAACCAGCTAGCCATCTTAAAGCTTACTCAAGATCACCAAACAAGCATCCAAAAGGAAAATTTGACCATAAACCAAACTTAGGACGCATGTCAGCACCCAGAGAAATGATTCAATTGAAAACATTTATTCTAAATGAGACACATATAGCTAATTTCTTGAGTTTAACCTTCAACCGCAACAATTAGATAGCTGGCAGTAGCTGGATGAAAAGAAAGGTGACCCTTACAACAGAAGCAAAGGCATCCCTTCCTCCATACTCAACAAGATGCAAAGGACCACATAAGATCAGTTATTATCACCAAAAATCTCACAACACTGTGAGAAGGATGTAATGTAGCAGCACGTTTGCTCAAAGGAGAGAGCAAAGCAGCATTAAAAAAAAAATTAAGATGCCCCCAGATGTGCTTCATTTTCGTCCTCGCCTATCACCTCCAGTTCAATTTTCTCCTTCAGTCGCATCTCGGGGCAAGAAAATCAACCTTGTGTTAAAAAATATTGGCAAGGAAAGAAAGGGATGAATCTAACCAAAAAGAAACTCATCCCTATCCTTGTTTTGATCCTTTCAATCATATCAATCCTCAGACTTCTGAGCCTTAATGCCAAGACTTCACCTTTTTCCACTAGGATATCAGTTTTGTCCTCAGCTCCTCAACACAATTGTTCTCAACCTTTGTCCACCTGCAACAAAACTGCGTCATATACACCTGAATCCTCAGATAAGCCTATAAAACCTCACAACATCACCACCACCCCGACTGAGAAAGAATTCAAAGTTCTTTCTGATCTCATTGCTCTTAAATCCCCATGCAATCTTCTCATATTTGGCTTTCAACCTCAGTACCTTATCCTCTCTTTCATGAATGCAGCTGGTAGCACCATCTTTCTCGACGATGACTCCGATAAAATAAGCAAGGTAAGAAAAATCTCCAACAGCACTCAAATACACAAACTTGAATACAACATGCCAGCAAAAGCAGGCTACAAACTTCTCAAGCACGCAAGGCAGAACCCGGCGGCATGTGTACCGAATCCTAGATTCCTTCAAAAATCAAAATGCAAACTGGCATTGAAAAACTTGCCATCACAAGTGTATGAGAAGAACTGGGATGTCATCGTGGTAGACGGACCTAGTGGGGATTCACCAGAGTCACCGGGTAGGATGGGGTCTATTTACACTGCTAGTGTACTAGCTAGAGCTGGGAATGCTTCAGATGTAGTAGTACATGATGTACATCGTATGATAGAAAAATGGTTTTCATGGGAGTTTTTGTGTGATGAGAATTTGTTGTATTCTAAAGGGAAGTTATGGCATTTCAGAATTAGAGGTCACACAAATTCCACAAGATTCTGCCCTGCTGAGGAAGGTAGTACTATAGGGAAGTAGTATTGAATTTTTTTGTTATAAAGATGATATACATACAGAAACAGAAATCACTAATCAATTAGCATTTTTCACCCTAAACGTGCCACTGGATAAACTCTGTTTCAGTTTCAATACCCTGACTATCTAGAAAAGGCTATTCCATACAATTACAGTGACTCACATGATACCGAGTGTGAGGTAAAATTATTTTCAGAGGGGACAGAGCTCACTTCCTCCGAGGTGACTGATAAGTGTTGGCAACTTGGCATATCTATTGCTTTTACAAAATCAGAATCATTATGAAAAAATACATGCATAATTTATCAACAAAAATACTGAAATTGGATTTTTTAAGTAACTTGTAGGAATACTTCAGTATTTTGTATACTACTATGATTCATGTTGCCCAGAGGAAAATAGAAACGTGTTGCAAAGCAATGCCTATCTAATATTGTCAATGGGTTCAGTTGGGATTCTGCATACTAATATGCAACACAAGGACCACAAGACAGAAAATGCATCATGTTCACCAATCATCACCACACTCAACCTTCTTTGAGCTACCAATCCATGAGTGATTCAGAAAAAAAGATATAAGGATTTTGCGTATAAGCACAAATGCCATGTTGCCACTTGCTACTGAATACATAATTACGTATTCACTTAGCACCTTCAAAGCTTTATATTATAGGAATATATGGAAGCAAAAACAATAACCAAAAGAGAGAGGGGGAGCAGTAATGTTGGAAAGTAGAGTGCGAGTAATGAAGTTCCATATTGGTCCAAACTCCAAAATGGGCTGAGAGGACCACAAGTAAAAGATCCACAGACTTCTTGTCTAATGTTTTGGATGTGGTATCATTAGATCTGTTGTTTAACCCATTGATAGATGTCTCCTATACTTTTGACCTCCAAACAAGACCATGTAAGGTTTCGTTGAAAGGGCATATATGATTATAAAACACTTCAACACTACATGCATCATAAATCATGTATAAGTAACTTCATCATCTATGACTATGTTGATCTAGATTTGCTTGAGGAATTAAGCACTCTCTCCTATTCTATATGTAGTAATGTGATTCTCAATAGATAAAACTCGTGGTTAGAAATGGAGGAGGCCATAGCCTCTATGCTCTATATTTATTACATAGACATCCAACTCTAGCAAACTCCTCTCATTACAATCTGATCTACACTAGTAGCTACTACACCAGCCAAACAACGATGGAGTAGACTTACCAATTACCATCATCACTGACCTGGTAAATTGGTACAAAATGAAACACTAGATCATATAATGTTGAAATAACACATTTGATAGACACAATACAAGAAAAGAGAAAATTATCAGAAAACATCAAAGGAAGTAAAAACAGAGATATAAAAGTACAAGCATATAACCCTTGATCAACAAGACAAGACATGCAATTATATGACTAAAAATTAGGCAAAACTTCAGATTCATTGATCTAGCAACCAAACCAATCATACAGGTAACAAAATATCAAAATTTAACAGAAAGACCCCAGGAAAAGGACCATATGGAGTTGCCCACCAATGACCGCAGAAATTTGCGTTCAGATTTTGATGATTAGCAGTTAGTGTTATACCCACTATCACAAACACAAACAAAAAAAGGCTAGGAACTTACCCCTTTTGTTAGTGGAGTAAGTGGTAACCATTACTTTATCGCCTTTAGTACAATACAACGGAGAGAATGGCTTCTCATGGCAACTGAAAGCACACGGAAGATAAGTCCCAGTTTAAAAATAAATGGTATTTACAAATTACAATAGACAGAATATGCATTGCAAACATATCAGAAAATTCTTGTTATGACATCAAAGCATGCTTCCAAAGTGTTGGACACCGATATAGTGATTTTTTTATCCAAAAAATGTTAGTCGTTAATTTAAAAACAATCTCTTTATATATACAAGGATAAAATTAAGTACATAATTTTTTTTGTTATCAAGAGAATCAAATCCGACTTTTTAGTCTCTCTCTTCTCCTTTTACCACCTAATCAATTTTATAACTCCCCAATACATTGATACTGATACTGATACCCATCCAGTTATCATTATAGTTTTGTATCAGGCTATATATATCGGCAATGATACCAATAAAAGACACGATTTTTCCATGCTTTGAGAGAGAGTGAGTTGCAGAAATTTACTTGAATAAGAGACGCAAAAGAGAATAGTATAACAAATTAATTAAGTGAATCTAAATGAAACTATAATGAATATATAAAGATAGATAATGAGTTATTTTTT
>CM023957.1:11759532-11774255 GCA_013407115.1 Glycine latifolia | reverse complement strand
TGTCTGTGATATTGTGCAAAAGTTAAGAAGTTGAATACAAGTGGATACAGCTATATATCTCGTCTTTGTGGTGATTGGTGCTACTATGCTTTTTGTTCCGATTCATTTGTTCTATCGTCATCGAAGTTCTCAACTTGGGGTCTTGTCTCACCAAGTTTATCATCATTCCGTTATTCACGATCATCAGTCTCACTACTGTATATAGCTCATACCATTACATTACATTGCATAACCACCTTAATCAATTAAGCCACACCCAATTAACATTAACACATATATCTATGTTCAAATATTAATTTTACGAATACAATAGTACTGTAACATAGCGCAGATGAATAAGATAGATCGAATAGACAGCCATCAAATGATTTTGGGGCGAAGATCGTCCTTGTTGTTAATTTTCTGCATTCAATTATCCGCAGAAAATTCTGAACTTGTGATAACATCTCTAGATATGTAAGAATGTAACTAACACGTTACGAAAAAGTTGAAAACTACAGGTCCGGCACTAGTTACGACCACACTTGTTCAATTTCTGAACTCTGATTTATCCTTTTAACTCAAAAAGGTAAACAGAAACAGATTTGCAGAAATAATTTAAAAGAAACTGAATTGATTAGGTATTATTAACTCTTCCATTCGCTCTCACGGGACCTCACTCGGGTACGTAAGTATTAATTAATTGTGCTGTCTGTTCATCGCCAAAAATATAACAAAACATAGAAGGAAATTAAATTAAAACATTTACACACTGAGAGACACACACACGGTGCTAATTAACTAACTGTAACTAAACTAACTAATTTGTGATGAAGCAAAAACGGTTAATTAAAGGGGGTGTTATTCTGCTTGGTCGAGTTGGTTGGTTAGAAAACAGAAAGAGAAAAAAAAAAAAAAAACGGGAACAGAGAAATGTGATTTTGTTTTTTTTGTGGATCAAATTTTCATTTAAGCGGGCCTGAAACTTTGCCTGCAGGAATGGCAAGTGATCTCCATGCACGTAGAATCCACCTGTCTGGTGGCTCGTTCCTTGATCCTCTCGGCGCGCTCAACCTCTTCTCTAGCACGCTCCCACATTTGGCGCGCACGTGCGAACTCCGACTGCGCCATCTCCATCTCGCGGCGGGTGAGCTCCCTCACCCGCTCGGCGTAGGCTTTCTCCATCGCAGCGAGGCGGATTTGCTCCGCGGCCTGCCACTTGAGCGCGTCCACGCCGTCGCACATGAGCACGGCCGCAGGCGGCCGCACGCTGATGGAGAGCTGCAGGTCGAGAGAGGGGGTGGCGCCGCCGGCGCAGTCTGTGGTGGAGGAGGAGGAGACAGCCGAACGGAGGCGGATGAGGGAGGAGTCGGAGCGCGAGGATGGGAGAAGGTCGAGTTCTCTGTTGATTTCGTCTTCCATTGAAGGAGAGAAGAAGAAGAAGGAGAAGGAAAACTGTTTTGATCGGGTAGTAGTAGTAGTGTAACGAAAGAGGGAATTAGGACAGAATCCCCGTAGCGGAAGCTATATATAAACAACTTCACGGCATTAAATTACCATTTTACCCTGTTAATATTAAATATTTGTTAACTTCTTTCTAGTACGAACCAAAATTATTACTACAATCGGAAAATAACTAAATATTAATATTTCCAGACACACAAAAATAAATATTGAAATGAGATTTACTTTCTTAAAACAAAAATTGTTTAAAAGTTAAAAGTTTAACCCTATCAGGCTATCACCAACATATAAAAGATCTAAATGTTTATTAGTTATAATTTATGTCGTATAAGAAAATTTAAAATATTTTTAACTTTTTTAGATACCACAAGTATTTTTATAGAAAATAATTATGTTTGAACCTATTAAAATTATTGTAACCAATGAAAAACTTTTTTCTAAATATTTAATAAAATTTTGTATTTGAGACTCAAAAATTATTATTCAAATTGAAAAAATCTCAAACTAATTAATTTATGTGTTCAATGCTAATAAAATATTGTTGTAGTTTATGAAGGAAAAAATACTTGTAACAATATTCTATCTAGATTTGATATAAGAATTATTTGTTTGTATTTATTAAGGGATTAGTTAAATTTAAAGTATTATGCTTTTTAATTTAAAAAATCAAGGAAATTGTTATTTTTCAGTTAATGATATAAAACTTATGAGTTTGATAATTGGGTTATATGGAATTTGGGTTGAAATATGTAGATGTAGAAGCATTATTTTAATTTTGACGCTCTTAATTAATTATTTGTTTATATTTGTATTAGTTGTTTTTTTAATTGCACTCGGTTAACTTGTATTTTTCAAATATTTTGAATTAGTTTTAACGAGGGCAATTTTTATTTTTTTATTGATGGTAATTTAGAACGTTTTAAGTAAAAAAAAAAGTTGATGAAGGAATAAACAATTGATTTTATATAATCTTATCGCACGTGAAAAAAAGAGAGGGAAAAAAGTACACAAACATTCACTGTTATGTTGTCTGTCTCTTTTGTACCGTAAATAGTAGTAAGAATAAAAAATGCATGAGGACAAAAGAGTAATTGAGGTAAGAGGTGGGGATGCGGGTTTCGAAGGGTGGGAAAATCCGTTATGAGATTGAGGAAAGGGAGGGAAAATAACGGATCACGTTATGGGGATGAGAGGGACCCCGTGGGTTTGAGAATTCAGATGGTGAAAAGCTGGTGCTATCTTTTTTATTTTTCTTATTATTTTAATTAATATTGACTTTTTCTTTTTACAGGCGAGATGAGCATGGAGCATATGAATGTGGGTGTGTAATAATTACGATCGCACGTGCGCGCTGGTGGAGAAGTGAAAAATGAAAACTCTCAACTTGATATCACTATACTATAATACAAGTTCATTTTATTTAACCGCCTATAATACAAGTTCATGTTGGAACCTAAATTGTTTGGAGGGAACTTAGGAATTAAAACCCAAAAGTATTTTTAAATTTAATAAAGCTACCACAAAAGTGTGGGTTAATTCAATTAGATATATCTTTCTATCTTTAAAGAAAAAAAGATTTATCTTTGAGTTAATTCACTTTCATAGAGCATAAAGATTAAAAAAATAGTTACTTTCTCATATTTGAATTTTCTCCAAATTAATTACTTGCTTTTATCTTAGTTTGATTCTCAACTTAATTTCTTCAAACCAATATCTAGTTAAAAAAATTTCCCTTTGTTTAATTTCAATCGAATATATATTATTTGCAAAGTCAGACTCTGGATTTGATGTGTATTATTTGACAACAATCATGTAATTACCATGGTCTCTAATCAAGTTTTAGGTGTCGTTACTGGAAATTATGATCTAGGTTGAATCATGATTACTCAATTGAAAATTGGAAAAACTTATACCCCAGTATCTTGTGCACTATGAAATTCTCTTGTTTGGTCACTTTAAGTTAGTTTTGTTCTTATAAATCTCTACTGCTTTAAAATAGTTTAGCTTGATTTTAACATTTGTAATCAATTCCCTCACTTGAGATAATAAAATAATGGTAATTTCATAATAAATCTCTTAAAATGACACTCTTACTCACTCTATAGTACCTGCACAATTTGGTTCAATTAACCGTTGAGTTTACATCAAATGTATGTAAAAAAAAAAGTCATTCTCAATAAATGTTTTGGTTAATTGATCATCTGGGCGTTGTATTATAAATAATTAAAGGATAAATATCCATTTTATCTATAAAAGTGTGAGATGGTTATAAATTAATTCGTGAAAGATGAAAATTTAAATTTATTATTTAAATGTGCTAAAAATGTGACAAATTAATCATACGAATAATTTATTGTCAAATTGATTTTAAAAAATATAATTTTTTAAAAAATTGATTCTTATACGTTATAATTTAATGATAAAATGATTTCACAAATTAATGAAAGAACTAATATATTGCAATTTTTGTACATTCAAATATTAAATTTAAAATTTTCATTTTTAGAGACCAATTTATCATTGTAGAATACTTTGGCAAACTAAAATGAGTATTTACCGCTACTTAAAAAGTTTGTACGGTATGGATAAATCATAATCATAACTTTTTCAATCATTTATTTAGTTAACAAATTTACTAGTTTCTTTTATGTTTTTCTTAATTATTATCTTGCATGATCATCAAAAGATAATAATTTAGGGGGAAAATATTAACATTATTGCATAATCATTGGATGCTACTAGTTTTGGACTAAGTGATTGGTATTTAAGAAGAAATCAAATTATAAGTTGATTTGGTTAACATGTCAATGATTGCATAGATGAAACTTGATACCTCAGATTTCCATACTGAATTGTTTCTTGTAGGACATTTTTCTTTGGAATATTTGTTCATTTTACTTTTCTCCATCTTAATTTCTTTGATCGTATTTTAATCTAACACCATTTGTTTATTCTTTAAATAACTAAGAATTAATTGACTTAATAATAATAGACAAGCCCTAAAGATGATACTTAAGGTTTTAAATATTCATTTTAATTGTCTTGTAGATAAGTGCATTTACTTTGCAAAACATAACAAAGTTTAACAAAAACAATAGGTTAAAATTTATTATTTTACAATCTGTAACTAATAGTACCAGTTTGGTATCTCTCAGTATTGTAAATAAAAATTGAAAATTAAACCAAAAAAAATATTTAATTTTAAAATAATTATTCAGTTTTGTTAATTTTTTTTATTTTCAATGAGCTTTTTTATTAGATCAAATAAATTCAATTATGAGCATCCATAAGTGAAAGAATGATGATTGGTCATCGTTTAAACAAATAAATTAACTTGAATGAACATTCAAAATGAAATAGTTAAATAACTTAACTCATTTACATTAAAAAAATATATATGTTGTGCCTTGTATGATTCTAAAAACTTGTGATATTCTTGTGTAAATGTCGTATATATTGTGTGTTGTATGCTGCACATTTATATTTAGTTGTGATAACTGTAAGACCATCAAAGTACGTAGTTACTTTAGGTCCTGAATCATTTAATTAAGGCTACAACAAATTTCATACTTAATTTAAATTGTTATCAATTTCAATTATGTTGATATTTTTATTAGTAAGACTGTGAATTTTTAATTAAACAATTGAAAATTTAGGATGATTATTTATTAAAACATATTATATTGATTTTAAAAATATTTTAAGTTTTAGTAAGTACTATAATATCGAGGGTATTGATTTTTTTTAAAATAAATGTATTGCAATAAATATAAAAAAAATTCTCACTAAAAATATTATTATATTATTATTCAAATACGCATTACTTATAGAATATTATAACAATACTTATAATTATTATTAGGCTAAAATATATTTTTAGTTTTTTATGTTTTGTATTATATTCAATTTAGTCTTTTATTTTTTTAAAAGTTTATTTAATCATTTATTTTTAAAGTCAATCAAAATGGTCCTTTCAAATTTAAAATAATGATCATTTTTAATTATGGGACACAATTTTGAATATTTTTTTTTATTGATTTGAGATGTAAAACTTGTCTCATTAGATTTATGTACATGAAAACTGTAAAATTCAACTAATGTTTGAAAAAAAAGTCATAAATATGAAGAAAATCGTCTAAAAAAGAATTCAAGGAGCAATCAATAAAATGAAAATTTTAATATCGATTTTTATTTTTGCTTGATTTTTATCATATTTATCATAGTTATGAACTTTTTTTATTTGAACGGTAGTTAGCTTTCATAATTTTATTTGAGTGAATTTAATGAAATAAATTTTAGCTCTCAGATTAGTTAAAAAAAAAGATTCAAAACTGTTTTTCAAAAGTGAAAAATGATCATTATTTAATAACTGTTTTTAATCAATTTAAAAATATAAAGGGATAAATTAAAAAAATTAAAGATAAAGGATAAAAGAGTATAATAAAAAATATAAAAGATTAAAAGTGTATTTTAGTCTTATTGTTATTATTGAAAGCGGATTTTTAAAATTAAAGTTACTCAAGTGTTATTTGATATTAATTGTTTATGTTAAAAGATAGATTGAATCAAATTATCATTTTACATATTAATAGTGAAATGTTATAAATATTTAATCTTTTCCCATAACCTTATTAATTTTTAAGCGTTCAGCCTTACATCCATCTATTGCATATAGGAATTTTTCCATCATTGGCTAGGTATCTCCACAAACATAGCTGTGAATTAACTCTTTAGCCATTGATAAAGTTCCTTCTAAAGTGATGATTCCAAAATTCTAATTCCTAACATTCTAGATAGTTTTCAGGTTGAATTATAATTTTATTTTTCTTTTATGAACATTAGTATCACTCGATAAATACTATTATTTAAGTAGAATAAAATTATTAAAGGCAATAATTTTTTTTGAGTATTTAATATTACAATATATTCAAGATTAAAACTTAAAATCATCAGTCAAGTCAAAACACTTGAGTGTTTTGAGTTATAATTTGCTTAAACCATAATCAATCACTTGGTGATTTGATTTTTTATTAATTCATAGTAATCGAAGATAAATATATAAAAATTTATAACAATTTATGCATTCTGTACTAAATCCTCTTTGTTGGTTTAATTTATGTAGACTTAATACTAACTAGTTAACTAGAGTTATTATTCATTATTTACTTTTTAATTAACATATTAAAATTAATATTTTAGAAGTTATTGAAATATAAACTTGGTCCTTTGCTTTCAGGTGGTGATCAGTTGAATGAAAATTCGAAATGTTTGAGCAAGTGATTTATTTTTCGGAGAGGAGGAATATGAAGTATAATTAAGACATCGAATATTGTGACTTTTGTTAATTTTTTTCAGTAAATATTGTATAAAAAAAGTAAATTAACATTTCATAAAATATTTTTTTCCTTCTTAAAATTCAAGCAATAAAATTTAACAACATCATCACAATTACAAAACATTATTATTGTTATAGTTATTATATGAAGTATATAATGTTAGAAAATGAAAAAAAAAAACTATTTTTCATGTTTAAATTAATATATATATATATATATATTTTTTTTTTTTCCCCATGGGTCGAGTTTTATTGTACTGTAATTCTTTTTTGGTGACATGAAATTTTATAGCTTTATGGTAGGGTTGGGGTGAGGAGCTAAAAGGTAAAGGCACTTTCTACATAAGCATTCAGCAACCCACGCCCACGCTTTGGGCAGGTTGGCACGTGGGAGAGTGGCAAATGGCCTAATATAGAGAGGGGCTAAACATGATTGATCATTGTGCTTCGCTGACTTTCACACTTACGACCCTTCATCTGTGGGGTAGAGACCCTACATTTTATTTATTTATTCGTCTTCTTCATTTTGTATATCTAAGCATCATGTGGGTGAGAAATCCACCACGATCTTCTTCTTTTCTAATGCCAACATGTAAACAAGGTACATGCATGCAGAATAGTGGTCAAATCTATGTGGTCTAGTTAAGCATGAGATGAGGGAGAGAAAAAGGTAATGTAACTTAATTGAGAAATTAAAAACCTAGCCAATAAAAGTTGTTAAAGAATCTAATGCACAACAACAAAATGTGAAAAAGATAGAATTACGTGAACAGCCCCCCTGCAGAATCTTTACTAGTTTTTATCATGTGGCTTATAATTTGTAGTCAAGTTAAAATCAAATTATTTTAAAAAATAAAAGGCAATATATGTAACACAGTGTTTAGTACTTTAGTTGTGTGGAGAGAAAAGAGAGATAGAGAAACTCTATAATAATCTTTTGTTTAGATTAAAGATTTAAAAGAGAGAAAACATGTGAGAATCAAAATTTTACCTTTTTATCTCCTATTACATATTAGAAATATTTAAACAGAAGGAAACATATGAGTTAAAATTTTCCTGGACTGTTTTAACAAGTATCATCAAGTTATTAAATTATTATTATGTTGATAACGTTTAATATGATCCCTGTCAAAAAAAACAAAACGTTTTAATATGATTGTTTGACTTGATAAAAAAAATGATTGTTTGAGTGTAATAATAAATTATTTTTAGACATAGTATGTTAGCAATTGCGGATGTCAATGTTTATTTATTTAGATAAAGTATATTAATGTAATAAAAAAAGATAAAGTATATTACTGAGTAACATTTGTTTTGTGTTTTTCAAAAAAAAAAATATAAAATATAGTTTTATATATTTCTTCAAGAAAATAAGCGAGCAATTCAAGAATATAGTCAAAACTTAAAAGAAGTGATATTTGAAATTATAAGAAAATATACACAATTAATTTTAAAAAATTTAAATATAAATTTTGAAAGTATAAATGCCATAAATAACACCGTCAAATATTTAAAATAAAAAATAAATATATTTAATTTCTCTAGTGATAAATAATTATAATTTGAATCTAATTAGTAGGTACTGATAATGTAAATATTTTTTTATACCATTTTATAGGAATTGATGGGTTAGATAAAATTATTAATTTTTATAACAATTATTCTAAAAAATATATCTAATGTAATTTTTAATTAATTGAAAATGTAATTTTTTAACATTAATAATGTATACAAATTAAAAGAATCTAATTTAATACATACGAATAAGTTTTTAAATTAAAAATGAGTAAACTTTTAAAAAATTACTGGATCAAAACTAAAATGTAAGTGTTGAAATTTTAATCCATATTTAGTATGTATTCTTTATTTATATTATTTTTTCTGTGTGGAAGCCAAAAATTATAACTAGAAAACATACCAAAGGTACCAAGATCTATAACATACTTAAGATTAGAATAAATACCCAGATTGATAGTTGATTTTTGGTCTATACATTTTTTTTTATAATTATTGTGAAATTTTTACGGCAGTTAAATATGATCATGAGTAATGGCCTTGTGATTCTTACTCTATTAAAACATCTTTATTCCTCGATAATAACCTTTGTAACTATTCAAATGGAGGAAAAGAAAAATAAAATATTGTGACACTTAGTATATTAGGGACCAACAAGGTTTCCTATTTACAGACAACACTAAAATTCTCATTACGTCAAAGTAAAACAATAAAAATAGTCACTCATTAAGTAAATATAACATTTTTTCAGTATTTTAACAAAACATGTGGACTCACTTAATTAGATTACTTTTTCTCTGACTGATTAATTAGATAAGTTAAAACGTAGCTAATAGATATAAATAACTAATATAATTATAATTAAAATATGAACTCGCATTAGATAAAAAAATATAAACTTCCAATTGTAATTGCATATAAAACTAAATTAAATCTATGTTTCATATAATGAAATCAGTCTTGATTATGAAGTTGGAAGAACAAATTGTGTTACTATTTTATTTAGTTAAAATGGAAGAAAAAGTATTGGTTATATTCGTATGTTGTCTGTTTTATTTAGTTATACAACAATTATTTTTGCGTGCTAAACCGCGTGCTAAATACACTATATTTAGCTTCGTTAAGTATAATAATAATATAAGATAAGGAATATAGGATGCTTGGTTTAGGAAAAATAACATGTTGAGAGTGGGATTTGAACCCACGCCCTTTCGGACCAGAACCTTAATCTGGCGCCTTAGACCAACTCGGCCATCTCAACATGATGTTATGATCATTCTAAATCAGTAAATATCCAATAAATATTAATTCTAAACCTTTTAAATCACGGACGCTTAAGCGTTTTGGTAAGACGTGTTTGATTTAAGAGATAAAAAAAAATTGAGTTAAAATAAAGTCTTTGAAGTATGGATTTCACATAAATTACATGTAATTTCTTCTTTATTTCTCTCTTTCTTCCTTTAACAAAACACACCCTTAAAATTGATTTCATGAATATTTAATATAATTATATATTCAAACTTAAAAATACTAGTTAAATTAAATCAATATCAGAATAGATAATTTGGATGTATCAACACACTAGTCAAACTCACACCTACTTAAATGTTTTTTTTATTACATTTTCCCCTAAGAAAAATTTCCTAAAATTTATTTTGTTATTTTGTTTTGTATTCCTAGAAGGTAATTAGGACTTTTATTTTTCACACCCAATTAATTTCTATGTGTGTATATATAAAAGTTTAGATACGGCACATAGATATTTTATTAACGTACAAACCAAAATGTGATAATTTTTTTTAATCATTGTGGTAAAGTTTATCAAACTATGTATATGCGGTTTATTATGTTTGAACCTTTTGGATAAAAAAAATTCTGATTAAGAGAAAAAATATTATTAAAAATGATCAGTTAGTTTCTTTTATGGATATTAAATTAATGGATATTTCACTGTTAGAAGTACAAAAAAATATATGTATATGCAGTTTTATTTATTTATAACTAATAAAGGGTATTTTTACATCGTTAGTTAATATTCATATTGAGTCAAAGGTTATTACTTATTGGGAACGCAGACAAAGGGAATAGGAAATTTTCATGCAAAGAAACAAAAAGAAGAGGTACAATGGGATCTTTTCCCCATCCGTTCCTTGTGAAAAGTTGAAAACCATACTAAGGACACTCTTATGCTACAACTGGCAAATGGCACTTAAACAATCCTGCTTGAACATAAAGGATTTTGGGGTTCACGAAATTGGGTCCCAAGGAACCAATATGTTACACAAGGCTTAGTTGGAGGCCATGATAAATGAATCATTGTGCTAAAGTGCCCTCCATCACTCCCTCAAATGGTGCTTATGCGGTTTAGGCTCCTAAAGCTGATAATGGAGCTAGATTGCATATGCATATATCCAACCTCGAAACCTCCCAAACTTTCACATGCATCATGTCCACCCAACCCTTTGTAAAACCTTTCCCAAAGTAATATTTCCTTGTCCTATTGGCACTATCATATCTTGCACTTGTTGGCCTCTTTGCCTTTATGGTGCCCTATAATTGATGATTAAATAGTTTGTAGTTTTCATACTTAAAAAAAAGTTCAATCAATTATATTTTGCCATCATTATCCATACTCTATGCTCAATTGTACAAGTTGCTTTCGGGAGCCGGCATGATTTGCATCTCTTGGATTATGATTAGGTGACAAAGTTCGGAGTTTGTTTGTTGTGTGTTATATGTTTTTAATTTTAAAAATGGATGATATAGTATTTTTCTAATTTACTTTTTTAGTGTCATTTTCAATGGAAAACATAACCAGTTGATGTTCAAATTTAGTGAAATATTTTAATAATTGGAAAAGTAGCGAAAAAAGCCTCTCAATAAAGTTTGTAAAGACTAAAGAAGATATAGCTAGGTATATTAAATCGGTCATGGCTCTGCTGGTTATAGTTTTTAAATAATAATGAATTGATGTTCTGTGTTTTCTTTTTCAAATTTATAACTTTTATTTTGTTTGTAAGAAAAGGACACAGGCACACGTTGTGGGATACCTCCCATCATTGTTTTTTTTTCCTGAATAGGTGATGTGTATTGCCAATGAATTATATTTCTTGTGACTAGATATGCATCCTTGAGATGCATAGAGTGAGGCCTCAATAAAAAGAATACTATGTTACGAAAATAAATCCAATATAATATAGAATCCTAATAGAGTAAGGTGTAAATGACTCACGAAAAAGTATGGTTGTCCTACCTTGCAACCATGTATTTTTATTTACAATAGTTAAACTTAAGATATTACCTAAAGAGAATGAATCTGATACCATGTTGATGAATCACTTGGTTATAAAATTATGTTGATAAAAAAAATTCAGTTAGTTTTAAATTTTTTATTAATTAAAAAATTTATTTGATTATTCAATAAACAATTTTTTTTAACAATTTATATCATTTTTCAAACGTTAATTGAAGTAGTATTTTTTTAAACACTAACTTCTAACTTTTTATATTTTATTCTACTTTTATTTTCAATATATTTATTTATTTTTCTTATTATTATTTTAAAATAAATCATGATTTTATTATTTTTCTGTTATTTTATACTTTTTAATTATTTTGATAACTAGTTTATCAAAAATTTATAATTTAATAAACTAATTTTTCTAGCTTCTAATTAGTCGAAAGGTGAAAAGTTAACTTATTAAATAGAAGTGTTCGATAAAACTAACGGTCAAAATAACTAAAAAAAAAATGTAAAATATCTGAAAAATAATAAAATCATGGTTTATTTAAAAATTTTAATCAAGAAATTTGATAAATATATTAAAGATAAAAAGAGAAAATATAAAAAACTAGTAAATAAAAGTTAATGTTTTAAAAAAATATTACTTTAAATAATATGTCAAAAAATATTAAAAGTTACTAAAATTATTTACTAAAAACAGTCAAATAATTTTTTAATTAATAAAAAAACTAAAACTAACTAAAATATATTATCCAAGATGACATAAATACATGCTTAGTATTGCATTAAGTTTTTGACGCCAATCCACTATAACATGATTTTGGAACGTGGCTCCAAACAGGCCATTTAAGATAGAGCTTGCCATTTAACACAGTACACAGGGCCAACGAATCTTCTTCTAAAGAAAAAAGGAAGCTTATACTATTTGTAATTAAATTTAAGTGCATAAAAAATTAAATTAGCCTCTTGTAACATAATGTAATTACACACTAGATGATATAAATTGTAAAAAAATACATAATAACTAACATCTTATTAAATCATTTCTAACATATGCTAACAAAGTTTCCATCTAGTAAAAAAAAAAGTTAAAAATAAATGCTAAGAAAGTTGGATTCAATTAATAAAAAATAAACTCATATTTAATAAAATTGTATATTTAATTTTAATTAACGATGTAAAAATAATATTGATGAAAAATATATAAATACTTTTCTTTAATTTTAAGCTGCTCTAATCCTAATAAATTCCTCACACTAACTCATCTAAACTTTTCAAACACAAAAATTTCCTTTCTTTCTGACATGTACTACTAGAATGTAATAAATAAACCAAATTCTCTCGCAAAATTTCCCGCTTCCAACTCTTGCAGTTTTTTTTCATCTGACACATTGTTGTTGATAATTTGAACCCCAACCCTGCAACTTCGTTTCTCCATGAACTCTAGGGAGGCTACTTTAGCGGCCACGACAACTGTGATTGGCGCCTTGGCCTCCGCAATGGGTTTTCGTTTCTTCTACCGTTCCCAAACGCAAGCCAAATCCTCGCTAAACGGCACCGTTTCTTCTCCCCGCGACCCTTTCGACTCCTCCAAGCGCAAAGGGTAAATTTTAGTTCTCGTGTTGCGAAAAATGGATAAATGGGTTTTTTTTTTTTGTTGTCTTGATTTAAATTTTATATTTTTTACAGATACATATCGTGGGATGACTATTTTATGGCAATTGCAATTTTGTCAGCTGAGAGGTCCAAAGACCCTATCTGGCAGGTAATAATAGTATTTATTTCATTCTTGTAAAAAAAATTATCCATAGGAATTTAACATGTACCTAGGAGTTTACAATACTAACACACGTTCAACCAACTAAGTTAGACCTCTCGGTATTTCATTCTTGTAAATGCCATTGCTTTTGGAATTTGGTTTGCTTGCTTGGATTGGTTTTAATTAAAAGCTTGTACATATGGTGTTGCTAATATTCCAGGTTGGGGCTTGTTTGGTGAGTCAAGATGGTGTAATTCTTGGTAAGTTCATTAAATTATCATATCCATTATTCACTTCTTGTTTTTTTTTTTTTTTCTGTGAAAAGCAGATTTCTTACTTTGCTTTTTCTTCTGTCAGGAATTGGTTATAATGGTTTTCCAAGAGGTTGTTCTGATGACAAACTATCCTGGGCACAGGTTGGTATTTAAGAGAACAAGTTTTTAGTTTTTGGAGAATTTATTAAACATTCTCATTCAGAAATCTCTTTGGAAATGTTTCAGAAATCCAGGACTGGGAATCCTTTGGAGACAAAGTACCCGTAAGTGTTTTATCTTTTGTCCATTCACTTTTGTTGATTGAAACCTTAATCATAGGTTTGTTTTATAGAGACTGAATCTGTTTTGCATTGAATCTTCTGTGTGCCTTGATAATGTCCATGCTCAAGTTATTGTATTTTTCATTAAATGCAATCTTGTTGACGGTGTTTTTTTTTTTTGTTGGTCTACTTTAGTTATGTTTGTCATGCAGAAGTAAATGCTATTCTCAACACTAATCATGCCTCTGCTGCTGGACAAGTTAGTTCCACTGCACTTTCCAGTTAGCATATCGTTTAAGTGTCTTTCTTAATTGGGAATACTGACTTGTGGTTTATTTATCATTTTCCTTTCGTAATTTCCATTTGGACTATATATTTACACACACACTGAGCATGTCACCACCCACACCAGTAAAAATATAAAAAAGAAATTTCTCAAAGATTCCTTTTAAGTTATAAACAAACAATATTATTCTTAACCACCTGATACTAAGAGATTCCACTTATCTCTTTTCTTTTTTTTATATTGTCCAATCAATGCAGCGGATATGTGACCATGTTTCCGTGCAATGAATGTGCTAAGATCATAATCCAGGTTGGTAACCTTGTTCTGCTTCAAGTATAATGTGTTGATGAACCATTTTGCAGATGTGATCTGCATTTTCTTAACAAAGCATATAACTTTTATGAGAGTAGCACACTAGCACCTGCCTTCCTTACTCTGTTAATTAAATATAGTTAATAAATTGCTTCATCTATCTTAGTTATTTCTCCTGTGAGGTCTGTTATGTATGCTGAATCGGTATCATTTACAACTGTTACATTGTCATTATGCTCAAAGCTACAGTAGGCTGCCTTATGAGAGAGAGGGGGGGGGGGGGGGGGGGGGGGG
>CM023957.1:11720819-11759432 GCA_013407115.1 Glycine latifolia | reverse complement strand
AACTGCTTTTTAGTGATAAGTTGAAAAAAATTGTCATAATTTATGATTTTTGTATTAGCTGATAATCATAATCAGTACGGGTCTGATTTATACAAATTTGGTAGAAGCTTTGGTGCACTACCAATATATATTGCGGACATCTTTATCTTGCTATTCTTTCTTGCAGTCAGGAGTTTCTGAAGTAATTTATTTTGTGGAGAAGAGACTAAAAAATTCAGATATTACATATGTTGCCTCTCAAGCTACTTTCATTCGCTGGTGTAAAGGTAACATCCTTATAAACTTTTGGATGTACATAAATTATTGTCACAGTTCAATTGGCTTCGGGATACCTATCGATACTGATTCAATATAATCAACTTCTACTGATTCAATATAATCTACTTCTGTATTTATTAGTTCCTTATATTTGTGTTTAATATCTCTAACCAATCTATAGAATATATAATGCGCATAACTTTAATGTGAAGAAATCCTTATATATGCAGGTCAGGAAACGTCAACCAATGATGAATGAAATTCATCTGAAGTTTGAGGAGCACTAGATTTTGAAGTTAGCCTTAGATTTTCACTTTGTAATATGATACAATACCTCCCCTACAAACTTATTTCAGGAGAAAGAAACATGAAAAGAAGACAGAGTTAGAAGGTTTTGACAAAGTCAACAGTAACCACACCAATAAGTGGAACATGAGCATGTTCAGCATCAGTAAAAGACAGTTTTATAGTTGGAGGTGCAGTTGTTATTTAGGCCTTGTGTGTAGGATACTAATAATACACTTCATGGACGAGCCAAGGTAGATTTTCCGTATGTTTCATTGTTTATGTAACCTTGCGCGAGTGAGTCCACTCCTTACGGACACTCTTGTTGGAAATGTTAAACGTTGAGATTCTTGTCTTTATTATTTCCGGTAACTCTTTCCTTTAAATTCTGTTCCACAGAAAGGTGTTTATCAGTCATTATCTTCAGAGTTACCGGAAAATAGCTCTATAGATTCTGAATATTGCAGAAGAGTTCATTTATTTTGTGTTTCTCGGCAAACTCATAAGCAACAATGATGACAGTTTTGTGGCCCTTCACTATCGAACACTTTTTGGCCCTTCATTGTCGCTTTGTGCACTCATGCTGCAAAGTAGAATTAAACCCGTCTATAGTCTACAGTAATAGTGCAAATTACCCATACAATTGTAGTTAGAATGGGTCCTTGGCAAGGGAGTTTAGTTAGGATGATTGAATAAGAATAAATGAATTATTATAAATTTCTTGACATTATCGATTCCTATGAACCAAAAAAAAGATAGAATGGGTCCTCAAGATACGGTTTACTTGGCCTTATGCCCTACTACGTTGATATATCACATTTCCCTGATGGTGATAGGCAAATTTGGCTCTTTTATGGTCGTTCCAATTGCAGATATCGCGGCTGCAATCCAGAACATCACAAGATGAAAGGTGCAGAGCTATTCAAGCTTCGGTAAAAAAACGTAAATTCAGCTCTATCAATAAAGTTCGTAAAAAGTCGTATCTTTGTATTTTTGTTGTTGAGAATAACATAGTGCGTTGTTAAGCTTTAGCGAAAATCTTTATTTTTATTCAGTCTTATCATTGAATAGAAAATCAAATGCTTCATCAATATGCCGATTTGGTTTTATATAGGAAGTATGATGAACTGAGCAACTCCTGTGCTTCAATACATGTAAGAACCACTTTCTGAAAAGGTAGACATGATTCAAACTAAACTTTTTAAGCCTTTTTATTTTGATTAAATTTTTTTTTTATATTTTAATAAAAAAGTACGACTAATATAATTTTATGATTGCAATTAATTTAGATAGACTGTAATTATGGTCAATACTTTGAAATTAGTTTTCCTCAATTTTAAAACAAACTGATGCTAAGTTAAACTGGCTTACTTGAACAATGATGACAGTTTGAACTTTGAAAATTCCAAAGTTTTTTTTTTCTGAAAATAAAAATAAAAACAAAAACTTTGCTGACACTATGCCGAATTAATGGCTTCAAGTTGCCTACGAAGATCTTCAAGGTCGTCATTGTCAACTACTGGAGCGTCAAGAGTTGCCTTATGAAACTCGTCAGCAGTAGGAAGTTCATGTGTGAGACCTTCCGGCAAAACATCTGAAATAGATTTTGGAAAAAGGTTAATATAAATATTAATTGACAATGAGCTACAGAAATAAAAACAGATCTTGAACCCTTCAGATAGAAAATGTATAGAATTTCCCAATTTCCTAATTAATATTGCAACAGCAATTTACCCTTACTTTAGGGGAACCAAAATGTTATAAGGGGATAGAAATTTTTGCTTTTGCAGTAAAGGTGCAACAAGAAAGCAGCATTTTTGTGTGAAAACATTTCCAAGAAGAAGCTGGATGAGAAAGAAAACCTCCCAAAGCCAAGAGAAGAGAATTCCCCTGTGCTCCAACTAACTAGGAAGCCAGCAAATGTATCTTTGGCCCAGTTTGATTAAGCTTTTCAATAAGTACTTAAAAATAAAATGAAGGCTTAACTACTGTTTTAGTCCTTGAATTTGGGGGTGTATTTTTTTTAGTTTCTGGAATTTAAAAACACTTTTTTTAGTCACTGAATTTTGAAAAATAGTTTTTTTTAGTCCCTGACATAATAAATTGATACTTTGTGACAATTTTTAAGCACTTTGTGACAATTTTTAAGCACTATGTGACAGTTTTCAAATGTAAATTCAAGTGGCTAAAAAATAAAAATTAATTTAATATAGCTAAAAGCCATCACAAAGTGTCAATTTATTATATCATAGACTAAAAAATGCAATTTTCAAAATTTAGGGACTAAAAAAAGCATTTTTAAATTTCAAGGACTAAAAAAAGCACATATCCCAAATTCAAGGACTAAACAAAACAGTAATTAAGCCTAAAATGAAATGTGCAAATAGAGTGAATCATTCTTTCACAAGTTAAAATCAACATAGGTACTTCAACTTTTCATTTAACTTTTGAAAAAGTTGAGATGCATAATTTTAAATTGAGAGAAATTATATTCATTTTATGTTTTTTAATTTATTTTATTTTCTTCTACTATAAACACTTGTTAATTTTTTTTATCCAAGCTCCCCAAGTCCACAAAAAATGGGGCCATGAAAATTTAAGTGCCAACATTTTTTTTCTTCTTGAATTGTCAGTAATAATAACAACCCCATAGAAAAACACTCAGCATTTTAATTTTCTTACTGGAAAGGATAAATTCTCCGAGCTTATGATTTATGAATTTAAACTTTCAGAATATAAGTGATTGGAACAATTAAGATAATACCTGAACTTCTGGTATCCGGACTATCTAGCTCAACATCATCAACAACACTGGAAATTAAGCAAAAGAGCATCACTAAATGTGAAGGCTAACATTTCAAGAAAGGAATGAGGTTTGATACTACTTGGTCCTTTGCATAAATGATTGCAGCAAGTAAATCAGGGATTAAATCTATTTCAACTGATAAGTGTTTTGTATCTTCTCTCACACACATGCAAATGAACAAGAACAAGATCATTAAACACCTTATATTCCATTCATTTTCTTCGTGAAGTGGCACTTCCTCAGTTGATGGTGCTTCAGCTTCCATTTTTGCTTTGGCTGCAGCATCTCTTGCTGGTTTTGCAAGCATGTATATTTCCTGCATAACATGTATAGCTTCATAGTTGGAAGGAACACTGAAAATACTGATGACATCAAATTTGTGCAACTAGGGTATGGTTGTAATTTGCAAACAACTTTCCTGCCATTATTTTAAAAAATTTCAAACATAAACAACTTACCTGTCTTTCCAAGCAAGCTACATTTGAACATTGAGGGTTTGGCTTCATTTGCATAGTTGGGAAAAAATCCTTAAGAGAATTATATCCCTATAGATAAACGAACCAAAATCTGAGGACATAAGCATACAGTAAATGTATTTTACGAGAACAGAGACTGTCTTTCATTGAAGTATCCTCACCAGATTCCTCTGAGGTGTAAACACAGTTTGTTTATTTGTTTTTTAAAATATGATGAACCATTTGTAACAGCTCAGGAAAGGAGAACAAAGGAAGCACCAATCCAGCACTTACCAAATACGGAGAGACTTGTCCAAAGCCTAGCAATAATTTTAGTGTGTTTTGGACTAGAAGGCCAGCAACAACCCCCTGGGAAATCAAATAAGCTTTTGTAATGTTAGATAACAATAAACTAAAAGTGTGCTGCACATTCTAAACAATGAACAGAAAATAAATAAGCCATTAGAAAATGTCAAGATGTTTATTGAAAGTTTATAAAGAAATATAATTTACATTTGAAGTCTGCAAGCCCTAAGATTCTGTATATTGAAAAGAAAAAACGTAACTTCACAAAGTATTTGAATTTTAAACTATAAAGAAGAAAAGCAGCCAATGAAAAATATAGAGACTCATCGTTTACCATAGTGGTGGGTAAAGATGCAGCACAAACCCCCTCACGCTTGAGCGTACGTTCATCTACCCCAGATGCAACAACCTAAAAGGATAGCATAAATGTATGCTTCACATCTTGTATTTAACAACACACATCAATAGATTAGTGACATAGCGATTCGTCCAACTTGGTATTAAATAGCTCAGTGATTTATATCACATGGCTGAGCTTCAGAAACCTTGTATAACACCAGGTTCAATCAAGTTTAACAAGGCCATTTATCATCAATTGTGAATCATACACATTCATATAAGAAAGAGCCATACAAGAGGAGGTGCACACGCAAAACAAGCAGTTTCTCCAGGAATAAGTAATTGAATATGGCCAGAAACAGCATCCTCAGAAACACCTGATTCCATCCATGTTTGGCTCAATTCATTACAAGCCTGCAGTGCTTACAGAAATCAGTCAGACATGAGAATTCCCAAAGAAAATAAAAAAGAATATAAGTAGTTTTTTAATTGAAATTATATTATGTACCTGGTTAACAGCCATTCTTGCTTCATAATTATCCACACAACTTAAAACCAGATCAACGCCACTCCCTTGTTTATTTGGACGAAATGACTTATTTTTCAAACTCGATATAAAGGTTTCAAAACCTGTGACGGTGGTGATATTCAGTGTATAGCTCTAAATCAAAAGGAAAAAAGGAATTATATCAGCAGGGAAAGAGTATTAACTACCAATCAACGAATTGGTTATAAAGATTCATATTTATAATCACGTAGATATAGGAAAAGAACTTGTGGGTATAAACAATGCAAAATACTCGCCTCAAGTACAACATCAGGGTTTATGTCTGAAAGAGTCTGTACAGCTGCATCAGTCTTTGTCATGCCAACCTGGAAAGCTAAAACATTATATTACGCAATTATGGTATGGATACAGGGAAGTTCTTGAAACTTTAGGATGTAAAATATAATTTTATAATTTAATATATAGCTTTGTCTGTACGAAATTCTGACTCTTACAGTTAGCTATTAGCATCAATTTTCACTTTTTTACTGTCAACCAAGAGAATTTATGTTAAAAATCATTCATGTGATTAGCCCTTTCAGTTTCAAGACATAATGTGTGGAAATGATAAACATACAAAAAATTAAATTCAAAACAAGACAATTACTCACCTGATCTGGACGAAAGAACAACCTATTCATGTTTGCTAGCTCCACTTTGTCATAATCATACAACAAAAGTCTACCTATACCACATCTAGTTAGCATCTCAGCCGCAACACTTCCTACACCACCTACTCCCTGTGATTGTGCAAGAATTGACAAAAATCAGTAATTTCAACCAACACAAAGAAGAAAAATATTGAGATGAACTTTAAGATAAATTTAAAATAGTCAGGATAGAGGATCGCCTATTTTTGGCTTATCCTTCAAAAAATGATTCATCCATTGTCTATGTTCATAACCAAAAGGCTTACCCTTTTAATAAACAAATTCAGCAAGGCCACAGAAACTCTTTGCATAAATCGACTATTCTCTCAGTGAGTAAGAAGTGGATTAAAGGAGTTTATATCCAAGTATAGCTAGCAAGTGATTCTAATTGAATGTCACACCTAACAATCCTTTCAGTACAAATACAACATGGAATAATTTCCAAACATACTCAAACAAGATTGCCAAAGATACTCTAATTATATGTCCCAATAGCAAATTCAGATTAGGTTCTCCTCCATATCAATAATGTCTTTACCATCAATTATGTCATATTGGAAAGACATTGTACAAATGGATTAAAATATACACCAACAAGCTTTATTATCTTGGTTCAGAAAATGTCACTCTTAAGTAGTATCACAAAGTTAAGGTGATTCCTAGAGGAACTAACAAGAGACCTTCTTAACTAAAATACGAATCCCAAGTGAAGGGGGATTTGTAATGTTTCATCCTCGTGTAATTGAACATGATTTTCAGTCTTTGAAATTTACTAATTCATGCCATTAATAATACAAATACATAATTATTAAATATTTAAATAACTAAAAGAAAAAAAGCATGCATGTCACAAATATTATGCTACAGCAACAAAGAGTGGTAAAGGAGATTAATACAGACAACTATGGCAACGGAGAAATCGCGTATTCTTTCATAGTTGTCCACAATGCCCATTCTCTGAAGTGCCATAAGCCGACTATAAGGATTGCTATCTACAACCTCAGCACTCATATCCTGGCAACACAGTAATAAGAGGAGCAATAAATAAATAAAAACATAACACTAGAAATTCATCAAACACATTGCAAAAATGTCCCAAACAAATAGGCAATTCAATTACCTCAACTTTAGAGCGTCGAACAGGTGCAGCCTCTGCAAGCTTCGCAAGGTCCTCAACACGCAATTGAATCTTCAGAAACACAAAAGCGAAAATATCATATATATTAATCCGATCTAATAATGTACCATGACAGAATTAGATAAGCGAATGAAATTTTCGTGAGCAAAGCAACTCGGAATCTTCGGCTTCATTGAGGGGATCGGGATATGAAGTGAGAATTGAAAAGGAAGAAAAACCTTGCGGAGCAAATCATGGTGAGATGGATCGGGAAGCGATTGGCTCAGAGATTGAAGATCGGCGTGCAACTCTTTGAGTTCGACCTCCATATCGCTCCCGAATTAACAATAGCTTTTTTTTTTTCAAACGCCCGTTTCTGTTTTTTATTTTGGAAAATTGGAATTTGCAGAAACGCTGAATTGAAGCAGGTTTTAAAGCAAGAGCTGCCTGCAGTTATTAGTGTGTCCACCCGATCACTCCACTTGGGTCAGCAAAGGTTCTAACTTCTAAGTGGAAGCCTCCCCGTGGCCACGCCGTTACATGTGTTTGTTTAGTGCACTAACGTTTTCTCCCTTGCAAGAATTTTCTTTTTTATGAGTAATAAATATACGTGTAATTGTGTTTAAGGACTAAAATAAAAAATCAAAATATTTAGATATAAATAATATTAAATCTTAAATATATTTTTATATTATAAATAAATTATAAATTAAATTAAAGTATAGCACAATTTAAGTTGAAATAATTTTACCCCAACTAATCCATATTTTAATAATTTTTTAATCTTTCTTTTCATTATCTATTCTATTTTTTTTTTAGTAGGTAAGATCAATCTCCAACCTATTAGAACCTATTAGATGAAAGACTGATCTAGTTCACAGAATGTGCTGTTGTTGTCATTAATCTAAGAAAACTTTTATACAAACAAAAGATTTAATATAATTTTCCTATTAAATAGATTGCACATATCAACGAGATCTTACATGTGCATTAGTTTAGTGTCTCAATTAATTAAATATTATGTACTATATTTGTTATTAGTCAAGAATTTTCTCTTTAAATTATCTCAAATTTTCATACTTTCTATAAAAAAATATCAATAGTTAAAAATAATCTTATATTAAAATATACTTTTTTTTATCATAAATCTAAAATATAATTTATATGTTAAAAAATATTTATAAAATTTTAATTATAGTGTAATTTATATATTTAAAATATTTATTTATTATAAATTCTAGTTATATAAAATTAACATGATAAATTAAAATACCGCTAAAAAGTGTTATATATATTTATATTAGTTAACGTTTAATGATCCGTTCACCGGGATCAATTATTTTTATCCAGAGAAATGCAAAAACTATAATTATATCCAAAAATAAAATTTTTAATTTTTTAATACTTAGTTTTTTAATGCAAAAGATAAATAGTTGATAATATATTGTATTATATAATATTTTTTTCGTAATATACATGTCGTTTAAGAATGTAATTAAGTTCACTTTGACCGAATTTAAGTTTAAGCTTGACTTGAAAAAATATTATTTAAATTTGATTCATTTATTTAATCAAATTAAATTTAAAGTCTAAAATTGACTTGATTACATTTTTCCAAACTTTGACTTGACTCATTAACTTGTTTATGATTTTTTATTCAATTTCTCTTTAAATAAATTTATTTATTAATTTAGTATTTAATAAATATTTTCTTGCCAAAAAAATAAAGTTGTAAATATTATTGAAAATTAAAGAGGAATTCTTTAAAGGTGAAAATGTTGCGTTTCTTCAAACAAAATATGATGACCAAGATGAATCTGAATAATATATTGTGATCTTTAGTTTAGATAGTTTTGACGAATGTCTTCTTGACGAAGTCACAAGTTATAATCTGTTAGTTTTTGTTTGCTTTATGTGGGTGTTTCAGGCATGAAGGGTAGATGTCTTATAGTTTGATTTTGATAACTTAATGCTTCAAAATTTGTGAAAACTGTAACAAAGAAACAATATTCGATTAGGAAAATAAATTAATCAATTGTATTTGTGTCATGTATATGACAATTGTCTTAGTTACATAAACAATTGATTGTTGCTTAAGATAATCGATTATATTACAAGAAAAAAAACATTTTTAGGTGTATAAATAATCATTATCATCAAGTATAATCAATTATCTGGATTTGACTTAAAAATAATGAACTCTGTGACCAAGTTCTTAGAATAGGAGTCAGGTTTTCGGGTTCACGAAGTTGGTCTAAAATTGAGGAAAAAAATAGTCTAAATCATCAAATGCCACCAATTTTACAATTACTCTGGGAGAAAAGTGGGCCAAGAACTTGGTATTTTGCAATGGATCTCTGATGGAGCTTTGAGGATTCAACCTAGAAGAAAAGGCTAAAGTGTTGTTAATTTTCTAAATTATCAAATATAAGATGATATCATTCTTTTACTCAATTTTATGTGTCGTAGAAGTTCTTTGAGCGAGTTGCTCAAAGGTTCTGGTAATGGGTTTCTAGAAGGCTTTGTAAAATTTATTGTCATCTTTCAAGAATTTGTGCATTTTTATGATGCATTTCCTCATAAAGAAGTGGTTGTAAACAAATTGTTTTGTTTAGTAAAACCTTTAACTCAGATTGTCTGAGGAACTGAATGCAGATCACCATAGTAATCAAACTAATATTTTAAACTTTACTATGTATATAGTTAATTATATCATAAACTTTAATTAATAACTTCAAATATATTTCTTATATCCTTTCCTCTTTGGTAGTATTTTCAATAAACTTCGTCCAACACTCATTTCAGTGGTGGCATTTTCTTTATTTTTTCTCTTCCGATTTTTATTTTCTAAAAAATATACAAATCCAAATCAGAAAACCAAAAAAATCCTCCTTCTACACATCGGCGTCCACGTATCCAAAGTTTATTATCTTATCCGCGAGATAAGGCCACGGTGATCCTCTCAATCCTTCGTATCACATTCACAGCCTCTTAGTTGACACCAAGAGAAAAGAAAAAAGAGACACCACAACACAAGACTCATTCTTCCTCATTTCGAAAAATGGCGTCTTTGCAGCACCCCGCAGCTTCCCTCCAATCCAAACACATCCTAATCCCCCGAAACACCCTCTCCCAGAAACCCATCCTCAACCTCTCCCTCCATGGCACCACCTTCACCCCCCTCAAGCTCAAATTCGGCGTCACCACCACCACCGCCGCCGCAGCCACCCGCCGCTCCACCGGAGCCACGGGAGCCAGAATGTCAGCTACCGCAGCCTCCAGCTACGCCTCGGCCCTCGCCGACGTGGCGGCCGCGAACAACACCCTCGACGCGACAACCGCGGACATCGAGAAAATCGACGAAATCTTCACGGAGCAGCAGGTGTCGGACTACTTCGCGAACCCCACCCTGGCCGTGGAGAAGAAGCGCCAGCTGATAGACGAGATTGCGGAATCCTCAGGGTTCCAGCCCCACACGAGAAACTTCCTCTACATCCTCGTGGACGCGCAGAGGATCGACCTCATCAACGAGATAGCAAAAGAGTTCGAACTGGTTTACAATTCCTTGACCGGCACGGAGCTGGCGGTGGTGACGTCGGTGGTGAAGCTGGAGTCTCAGCACCTGGCGCAGATCGCGAAGCAGGTTCAGAAGCTGACTGGGACGAAGAACGTGAGGATTAAGACGCTCCTTGACCCTAGTTTGGTCGCGGGTTTCACTGTCAGGTATTCGGGGTCTAAGTTGATTGACATGAGCGTTAGGAAGCAGCTTGAGGATATTGCTGCTCAGCTTGAGCTGGGTGATATGTCACTCGCCGTATGAGATTTCCTTCCCTCCCTTGCGTTACTGCGTTCTTTCTGTTTGCTTTTCGTTTCGATTTCGTTTACTATTATTTTTGGGGCCGTATGAAATACTATGAATCAATGAATTCCAAAACTGTGTACAACCTTATAATAGTTTGCTCGTTTTTAATTTTTGAATAATCCGATTATTTTTCCTCCTGATGACAATGGGCTCGTAATTTCAATTATTTTATTTGATAATCACCTTAATGAAGATTTTAGGTTTACTAGTTGTATCTTAAGATATCTCTATTTTATTTTTAAATTAATTATGAGATTAATTTTTTATTGAAATTTTATTTCATTTAAAATTCTGTCTTTTTTAAAGAATATATTATGCCAAATTAAATTGTGATTCTTTTTCACAAATTCAACAGTATTAATAACTTATGCATCCATTGGATGGTCATCTGCATTTTAGAAGAGGGGAAAAAGGTATTAAGCCTTGATTATTGTCTTGGTTTAGAATTTTGGAGATTTAACTTACCCATGTAAGATTTCTCTAGTCTATATATTCTTGGTTGGTGAGTTAAATTCTAACAGCGCATTTGGGTCACGACCTACCAACAAAAATCTTTTCATTAACGACAGAATCCAAACTAAGTCTCTGTGACATGAATCCGATTTTTCCACTTTTTTATTATAGAAGATTTCTCTAATCTGACTGGATTGAACGTACGATTATATAAGTCTCAACTTATGAGTGACTTTAAAACGAGACTCGATATGTGGGACAGTGGGATACTACCTAATAAGGAGCTTAATTTAATTTGGAGTTTTTTTTTTTGTTTAACTTACTTGGGTTTGGACCAACTATTAATCGTAACATTCTCACCACTTACGACATGATCCAACATTGGATCAATAACTCGAGTCTCCCACATAAAATTTACGTCAAAATAACAAAACAATGTAGTAGAAACTATTCTTATTAACTTTGAGCTTGTTTGGTTTAGCTGTTCTCTACTTCCCAATGCACATGAAACATGGATTTTATTCTGCCAAAGGATTCACCTTCAGCGGAAGGGAATAAGAATTCAAATGCTATAACTGATTTACTTTCTTTGACCAGTTGGCTGAAAGGTTAGAACTTAAAAGCATATTGTTATTTGTTGGTCGGAGAGTATGCTTTATCCAGTATTTTAGAAGCTTCCTAGCATGTACTAAATAGTCTTTTTTTTATATGCATATTAATTAAAAAAAATGTTCCTTCAAAATCAAGATGGACAACCCAAATTTGACGTAAAAAAAACATTTTTTATTTGCCAGTTGTTAAGTAAAATGGCATGAGGCAACGAACTACAGTGTAAAGGTGTTCTCATTCTCGCATAGCAGTTCTTAAGCCAAGTAACTTCTATTGTTTTAGCTCTTGCTTTAAATTTTAGTAAATTGATGTTGAAAGAATTCATAAGCACATCTTCAAACCTGTAAGCTAAAGAACATTATTATTTATATACATTCACTTCTAGATTTCTAGAAAACTTGTAGAATTCAATAAAAACTTTTGTTGCAAAGGTACAAAAAAAGGGTAGACACCACTCCAAGTACTCAATAGGTAAATGCAGCATCAGTATAAACCTCACTTAATGTTCCAGTTAACTGCAATGGGACTCATGACATGGTGCTTGTGATCAGTTCACGTCAACCACCCGAATCATAATCAGTGGCGTTCTTAGTTTGCGGCTTCAAGGTCAGTGTAACTCTGAACTCCTTTCTTTCACCCTTTTTCTTGAACCTCAGTTTCCTAGGCTTCACCGAAACTGCAACTTGTGGCGGTGCGTTGATGTGCACTCTATACGTGCTTGGGGAACCAACATTAGTAACGGTTCGAGTAACACGCAAAGAATGTCCAGGGTCTAACTGAGCAACTTTGACTGCTGGATAATTGAAATCGGCTAAACTGAACGACTTTGGACAAGTGTAAGGCTTGCCGTAGAACAACTTAAGCTGGGAGCTATTGTAGCCACGATCACACAAAAAGTTCAAATAATTAGTAATATTGAGGTCATATACAAGTCCAGGGTCCGCAGCACGATTAGGTCGAATGTGCCCTGCTCCATAGTCAAATGGAGTTGCCTCGTTCACTAATGTTGAATCCAGGATTGGCCTTCTAGTGTTATCTATTGTAGTTGCTGCAAAATGCATGAAGTTTTATCATTACAGAGTACCAATAATTTGAATGCCAAATCCTATATAGGTGTGTAAAATGTAAGGCATACACTTTATCAAGGGTATTCAGTTGGTTGAACAGTATATATAGGCGTTACTGGAGTTCGATTACTACAGATAAAAAAAAGTTGAGGACATACACTTTACCTGAGGTAATGATTGCGGACTTAATAGCAGCTGGGCTCCAATCTGGATGAAGGGATTTGAGCAACTCAGCAAGGCCAGCAACATGAGGACGTGACATTGAAGTGCCGGACAAAGTAATGTAAGGAGTTCTTCGTTTGTCAGAATCTTGTTCTGTGGGAGATATGGCTTCACTATAAGCAGCAATGATGTCGATTCCTGGTGCAGTGACATCAGGCTGAAACAGAAAACAGAAAACAAAAAAACAAAAATTACTAGAGTTATACCTATACGATAACTTCATGTGTAAGTCCTAAAGGGTGAGTGGTGAGGAGAACATTCAAAGCAAACAAATTGAACCTTGAAGATTGTTGGCTCAAGTGGATTGGGACCCCTTGATGAATGATGAAAATGGAGCCACAAATGGAGCTGGCTTGACACCCAATTCTGTTTTCACTCTAGAAATGCAAGACACAGGACACCTGATAATAACAAAATGTTAAGAGCCAACCAGGAAAAACTTAACTCGAGGAAGGAGTTTACATGGTGATTCTGATGTAGTTATAGATGTAATTGCCATCTACAAAACCAACATTCGAAGCAGGTAGCAAATGGAGGTCGGCTAGAATTTCAAGCCCCGAGTTTTCAAAGGCCAAAATCAACCCAACAGCGCCTACCCTAGTAGTTTCCACACCCTTGTCGGGATCAAGAGTTCCATTGTCGCAATAAGCGCTGCAAGAATGGACTAATTACAAGACAACAACCCTAATGTGAAGTTAATTAAGAAGGTCAAGTTGGTATGCGTATTCTTACGCGTCCACAATAGATGCATTATCAGCTTTGGCATCAATATTAATAGAACTAATCAACGGATACATCCTATTAGACGGTAAGTAAGTGATGCTCCGAAAGACTAGCTCCCTAACAATAACAGAACCAAAAGGAGGGTAAGTTAGTGCCTTATTTCACATGACCCTGGTAGAAGATTTCTGCTTGTACTTGAAAACGAAAAAAATAATAGCAAACTAAAAGTGACACACATGTTTTCATATTACAAGAAAGACAAGGTTCTGTAATAAGTAATTTACCTTGATAATTTTCTTGTCACCAAGTTTGACATAACTAGCGAAGTCTCTGTTAATTGTGCTTGCTGCAACTGTGAGCATCCAAGGTTCATTGTTGGGTACAGTTCCAGGAGGAGGTCCTGAATTTCCTGCAGAAGCCACTACTATTATGCCATTGGCAACTGCATGGAAGGACCCTATTGAAGTAGCATCTTCGAAATATTCCGAGGCAACATCTGAACCCAAAGACACCGAAATCACGTTAACGCCGTCACTAATGGCAGCCTCAAAACAGCCAAAAATCAAATCAACCTTCTCACATGATTATGCATTCAAAACGGAGTCAACTATATTCTGGAAAATGATTCAATGCTTTCTAAGACACAATTTCTGTTAAATAAAGAAATTGAATGAATAATAGCCTTTTTATAGTAATAAATAATGTAAAATAATATTATTCTATATCTACATCTACATAATAATAACAACAGAAAAAAAAATAGAATGAATTGTGAATTACGTCTAAAAACAAGTCAACATTCCTTAAAAAAAACATGTCCACATAAATTGAATTTAAAAGTTTTATTATATGCAAAGATTATATGAAAAACAATAAATTATGAATATATATATATATATTATATATATATATATATAATATGAAAATGACCATTTTATACTAGAATAAGAATGATTAATCTTAATCATTAGATTAAAATAAAAAATTCAAGATTAAAACATTTTAAATTCAAATTAAAAATTTATTTAATTATAAAATATTTAAAAGATTTATCAATTAAATCTTTAGAATATTTGATTTCTTCATAAATCATTTAGAGATTTTACGGTTAAATAAAAACTTTAATTTTAATTTAAAATATTTTAATATTGATCTTCCATTTTAATCTAACGATTGATATTGATTATTTTCATTTTCACATAAAATGATCATTCTCATATGATACATGTGTTCTCTCTCTCTTTATATAGGGATATATCATATGAAAATTGTCATATTATGTGAGAATGAGAATGACTAATCTCATTTATTTGATTAAAATGAAAGACATAAATTAAAAATATTTTAAATTGAAATTAAAATCTCATGTAACAATAAAATCTCTAAAAAAATTCACCAACAAAAAATCAAATATCTAAAACATATAATTTATCACATCTTAAAATATTTCAAATCTATTATCATCATGATTATTATAGTCACCAAGATCATTGTTATGATAGTGACAACGACAAGGAAGGTGGTGATGATGAATTTGAAATATTTTAAGATATCATATTTAAAATATTTTAAAGATTTTATTTTTATTGCAAGACAAAATATATATATATATATATATATATATATATATATTCATCTTTACCCATATCTTTATTTAATAATGATAAAAATAATAGTAATATTAATATTAAATGGAGGTATCATAAAGAATATAAGTGAAAAAAAATTAATGTTATATTGAAACAAAAAATTTCTTCTTACACAATAACTATAACAGGATGGAGGAAATACAAATTAGTTTTTCTACTAAAATATTCAAATACAAAATATTATATACAAAAGGATATTTAATTTTATGGAAGAAATTAAAATGTTAACTTTTATGTTCGAATAAGTTGAAATTAATAAATGAAAGCCATAAAATTAAGTTATTGCTAAAATAATTAAAAACTCTTTTTTCTTTATCACATTAAAAAATAAATCCGTTTAATTATGAGGCCACAGCAGTCGATTCTCGGAACAACCCTTAGGGCCGGGCCTGAATTAACCTTATAGGAAATTAGACGTTGTATGTAGAACATAACTACTACTTACATTCAAATGTATAATTGGTTTGGATCAAGCGGATATAGGAGGGAGTTTTGTTTTAAATTGATGTTCTCTGTCTTGCGATGATCTCGAGATCTATAGCATGCAAGTTTTTCTCCTGATATTGTCTTGGGTTACTATATAATTCTGTGTATAGGATCGGAGGCATAAGTATAAAATAATTAAAGCTTATGTTTAGATTCATAAAAAATAAATATTTATAAATTAAAAAAAAATTCACATATTCATAAAAAAACATATTTGTTCATAAAAAGGTCCAATATATATAAGTAATTTAAATATATATATATATATATATATATATGATTCGTTTATTGTTAGGTCTGCCTTATTCACACCTTATATTCTAAAAAAGAATTATTTTACATCAATAATATCATATTTTATTTTTTTATTAGTAATAAATATGTGTTTGTATTTTGTTTCCCACACATTTAAGTTATATATAATGTATTTTTTCATACATAAACAAGTTAATTGTCCTAATGTTTCTTATGCGTGACATTAAAGTACAGGGTAATGATTTGATTATCGAATGGGGTTAAAGCATCATGTATTTCATTACTTTTAAATGGGTAAACAACCACTTTGGTCTCACATTCTTCAGTTTACTTAGGTCCGTAATTTTATTTTATTTTAAAAAAAGCATCTTAAAGTGCTGTTATTTTGCCATTCATAACTGTAATAGTATTCTCATAACAGTTCTTAAGCCAAGTAATCTATTGTTTTACCTCTTAAATATAAAACTGGTGTTGAAAAACCAGTCTTAAGCATCTCAAAAAGAAAAAAAGAAAGAAGTCTTAAGCAACATTCTGAAACATTTTAAAGCTAAAATACCATATGAACATCAATATTGATATATTACCTTCTAAACTTCCAGAAAACTTTTACAGCTGTATAAAACCTTTATTGCAACGGTAAAAACCTCCCTTTAATGTTGAATGTTAACTACAATATGACTCCTAACCCGATGCTTGTGATCAGTCCACGTTAACCACCCGAATACGTAATCAGTGGTGTACTTAGTTTGAGGCTTCAAGGTCAATGTAACTCTAAACTCCTTTTTTTCACCCTTTTTTCTTGAACCTCAGTTTCTTAGGTTCAACCGAAACAACAACTTGTGGTGGTGCTTTGATGAGCACTCTATACATGCTTGGGGACCCAACATTAGTAACAGTTCTTGTAACATTCACAGAATGTTCAGGGTCAATCCGAGGAACTGTGATTGTTGGATAATTGAAATCTGCTAAACTGAATGACTTTGGACAAGTGTAAGGCTTGCCATAGAACAACTTAAGCTGGGAACTGTTGTAGCCACGACTGCACAAAAAGTTCAAATAATCAGCAGTGTTAAGGTCATATACAAGTCCAGGGTCCACAGCGTGATTCGGTCGAATGTGTCCTCCTCCATAGTCAAATGGAGTTGCCTTCACCAATGATGAATCAAGGATTGGCCTCCTATTGTTACCTTTTGTAGTTGCTGCAAAATGCAAGAATTTTATAATTATTGTACAAAAAATTGAATGCTAAATCATATATAGGCAGGGCTGGCCCAACGGTATTTACTATTAGTTTTAATGAAACAGAGATGTCTCATATGTTGACAAGAAGTCCATGTATTGGCGAAAAAAATCTATTATATCACTATCACATTTAAAGTAAAATATTTCTCTTAAATTTTATTTTAGGTCTTACCCACCATAGACCCACCCTGTATTTAGGTATGTAAAGTAAAGTTTAAGGCATATTCTTTACCTGAGGTAATGATTGCTGACTTAATAGCAGCTGGGCTCCAATCTGGATGAAAGGCTTTGAGCAGCCCAACAAGGCCAGCAACATGAGGACATGACATTGAAGTGCCAGACAATGCATCGTAAGGAGTTCTTTGTTTGTCAGATGCCTCATCTGTGAGAGATACGGCTTCAGTATAAGCAGCAATGATGTCAACTCCTGGTGCAGTGACATCAGGCTGAAACAGAATATAGAAAAACAGAAATTAGAATTGCATTATCACTTAAGTGTGTACCGGACTTGAACCCAGTTCCTTATAACCATTGTCATAAGACAATTATCATAGGAAACAAAGCTGTCGATGCATTATCACTTAAGTATTAAAGGGTGAATGGTTATCATCAAAGCAAACATTAAACCTTGAGGATTGCTGGCTCAAGGAGATTGGGGCCTCTTGATGAAAATGAAGCCACAAATGGAGCTGGCTTTACACCCAATTCTGTTTTGGCTTTAGAAATGTAAGCCACAGGAGACCTGATAATAATATAAAAAAAAATGTTATATAAAGCCCCCAAAACCATGAAATCAAAACTGTGCAAAAATGTAACAAGCCTGAAGCATAAGGAGGGAAATTACTTGGTGAGGTTGATGTAATTATAAATGTAACTTCCACTAGCAAAGTTAACATGTGAAGTAGGAAGCACGTGGGGGTCGGATAGAACTTCATTCCCTGAGTCCTTGTCATTAGCCAAAATCATTCCAACAGCGCCTAGACTAGCAGCTATCTCACCCTTCTCAATTCTACCATTAACACCGCGAAGACAGACCAATATTTTCCCCTTCACCTTCTCAGGATCAAGAGATTTTTTCAGGCAAAAGGGGCTACAAGAATGGACTACATTAAGAGAGAAAAACATCCCCGAGATAATAAAGTAAATTTAGAAGGTCAAGTTTGGTATGGATATTCTTACGTATCGTTAACAGCTGCATATTTAGTTCCGGCATCAACTGCACTGATCAAGGGGTACATCTTATTAGATGGCAAGTGATGCTCCGAAAGACTAGCTCCCTAACAATAACAGAAAAAACATGAGGGTGTGTTAGTGCCTCATTTCACATGACCCTCTTCAGGATCCTTATAAAAGATTTATGCTTGTACTTGATATTGGAAATGTTGGCTCAAAAACCAAAAGAACAAAAGCTAAAGTAACAAATGTTGCCATATAACAAGACAAGGTTGTATAAATAATATACGTGGTTTCCAGGTGAAAAAATACTTTTGTGGCATAAGTAATTTTGCCAAAAAAATCAGAATTTTTATTTTATTTTTTCTGTTGAATTTACATTATAATGCGTACATAACATTTTTAACTTCAATCCAATCATGCAGTACCTACCTTGAGGATTTTCTTGTCACCAAGTCTAACATGACTAGCGAAGTCTCTATCAATTGTGCTTGCAGCAGCTGTGAGCATCCAAGGTTCATTGTTGGATACAGTTCCAGGAGAAGGTCCTGAATTTCCTCCAGAACCCACAACTGTTATGCCATTGGCAACTGCATGGAAGGATCCTATGGATATAGGGCTTTGAAAATATTCTGGGGGATAATCTGAACCCAAAGACAGCGAAATCACATCAACGCCATCACTTATGGCAGCCTCAAAAGCAGCCAAAATGTCTGCATCAGCACAATCTGGCCAACACGTCTTATAGGCTGCAACTCGAGCTTTTGGTGATCCACCACTTGCAGTTCCATTGCCAAAACCAGACACACTAGCTCCAGCAACAAAGTTGCCACCTGCTGTTGATAAAGTATGTGAACCATGACCTTCATAGTCACGTACACTAACCTCTGAGGCATTCAGTTTTATACCAGAACTTGCCTCATAACCTTTGTAGAAATATCTTGCTCCAATAAGCTTCCTACATATGCATAGTAAAAGAGTCAAATTAATTCTAATATCAAACAAAGACCGTTACTTAAAACTCCATGAATTTTCTCATAATGCAAGTTTTTTCATGTATGAGATGGGATAATTTGGAGTAACTAGCTAGCGAGTATAAGAATATCTTTCGATAACCTTCACTAGAAACCGTCTTAGTTAGGAGAAGAAAATATAAAGAAAAAATAAAAAAAGTTTTTTTTTTAAATTAAAATAAATTTTTATTAGTTAATAGTTGACTAATTTGTAAATGTTAATTCTTTCATTTTTAAAAAAGATTATATTAGAAAATTTCTACAAATTAATTAAATGAATAACTAATTTTAACTTTTTTAAAGTTTATTTTTTTTTCTTCTTATTTTTTTCTCTTGAAAAAGGTCGAACTGTCCTAAAGTTGTATTTTTTGTGACTTGTTGATCATAGGTTCAAATTTAGAAATAGTCCATTTGCATATGCAAAGATAAGGCAGCTTAGAGTATCCCTCTCCCTTACCTGCATATAGTGTGGAGCATCCGAACGGAGAAAAGTAATTTTTTTTTCTTCTCTTAAAAATTAAGACCAGCCTTAAAAACAAAATGAACCTGTTGCAATGAAATTTGTCTTCTGTTTGACAGATTCCACGCCACCGTTTTGGGATCGGTCCAAAACCTTCATCACTAAAACTCTTTGATTCAGGCCAAACACCTACCACAACTCCACAAGCCACAGCATCAGTAAAAAGAAGGTTAACACTAGGCATGAAAATTGCTTGAAAAAAGAGCTAGCAATAGATGGAAGAACATTCAGAGATCTATTAATAAATGTATCATATGAAGTAGCAAGAGCAAAAAAATTAGTTTAGTTTAATGATCAATTTATTAGATAAAGGAAAAAATGTAATCATAGGAAAATTGAATATTGCATAAAGAAAAGGAAAAATAAACTATTGTTATAATATACTATTACTATATAAGTGGTCCAAAAAGAATAGGCCAGAGTGTGGAAACAAGAACTTAGACATTATAGCTTCCAGCTAAAATTTATTTTTGTTTAAGAAACTATTAAGCAACCAAATGTTGTCACGATTTTTATGTAGAAAAATATCAAACTCATTATTAATTTTTGTAATTTTTTTAACATACCAAACTGTCACCGTTCAAGCAAATTATAACCAAATTTTGTCAAAATTTTCAACTAGTTCAGCATTACTGTTATAATTATTGCTTTGATAGGAAATAGAAGAAAAGGGAAAAAAAATTACGGGTTCAAATTCTTGCCCTAATAAAATTAACAGATATTAACGACTAACATTAACTCATAAAAAAATAATTGCCTTGATTTGGCCCTATGTTGTAATATTACATATGCCGAATAAATCCCCTTAAGTAATTGGATTGGAACAAAATCTGATATCCGGATTTGTTAAGGTTAGATCAATTCAAGATGAAGCAAAATTAACCAAACTGAAAAACTCAATTCAAATTTTGCTTATTAAAGCATGTTGTTTAGTTTAGCCGTGAGACAAATCAAAATCAATCAAGTATTTTTTTAGTAAACATAATGTTCATAGGGCGTTATTATAAAAAAAAACGTTCATAGGCATAATCAATTGATATTATATTAAAATAAAAATCAACAAAGGCATTATTGTTATCATACATATACCCCAAGTGTTTGATTAATTGTACCTATAAACACAATACTAATACAAAAATTTCTCAAATTGTGATGGTCTTAATTTGTATTAAACGATAGAATTACTTATGTAAAGCAATAACATATCAAAATTTTCAAATAAAATCTCATGTTATAAGGCAGGTCAAATGCAATGCAACGACAAAAAGAAATTCCTTATTATTCATTACCTGTGTCTATATTTCCAATAATGATATCTTCACCCTTAGTCTTCTTCCATACTGAGTCATAAGGAAGCACACCATTTCTCTCTAACCCAAGGAAATTCCATGAGTGTGTTGTATGTAATTTCCGTTCTTTGTTTAAGAAAACGGATATTACATTCGGATGCTCTACATGCATCAATAAAAAAATAACAGTTAAAAAATTAAAGTAACCATTTGTTAAATAATCTGTAGTATATGTTATGTATAGGATAAATGCATGAAGTTAAATTACATACTTGAAACATTCGCTGCTTCATCTTGATCAAGTATTGCAGCAAAACCATTAATATATCTCTTGTAAGAATAGAAGATTGCTTCTTGGGCCTTTTCGGTGCTGCGAAAGAAAAAAAAAATCTAATCGGTTTATATTGATTTTACCACCATAAGCATATAAAAAATAAAAATAAAAATCATAAGCATAAAAAAAATATTGGTTTTAACATCAAAGAATTTCATGAATTTGGGATTAAATTCGATATACCTTCCAACGTAAGATTCAAGTAAATCATAATGAGACATCGTGACAGATTCAACATCAATGGAGGAAGGATTTGGACCAAAAGAATGAGATCCTAAGTATACAATATATGACTGACAAAACAAAACATGAAGGGTTAATAACATTCAAATATGAAAATTATTCAAAAGAACACTGTGATGAGCAACACATTTAAAAATATAATAAGTTATGCACCATCATGAGAAATTCATAGACATTTTCAATATTAAGAAGCAGAAATTAGAAAAATAATTAAGTGAAGTTTTGAGGCAGAGGTTGCCTGTTGGATTGCTTGAGTAGGATCTTGCAGCAGAACAAAAAGAATAAGTGACAATAACACATGAGAAATGGATGGTGACATTTTTTGGCACAATAAATTTCAGAGATGTGCAGGGTGTCTATGTTTTCCCCTACTTATATAACTATTTTGTAACAATTTTTTAAATCAAATCAACCTGCTGGTGTGATTATGGTCAAAAATCATTTTATTGCTTTCTAAGGCAAAGGATTCTATTAAGAAAAAACATTTAATGAAAAATCCATTTTGTTATGGTAAGAAATCATATAAAATCATGGACATTAACATATCATGTAAAAAAATACATGTTTTAAATAAACGTGATTATATGTCTACTAAATTTTTATATTAAAATAAATTCACATTTATTTAAAAAAACTATTTTTTTCTACTAAATAGTTAATAAAATATATATTTAAAATGTAAAAAATATATTATAATAGTATAAATAAAATGCATGCATGTGTATTTAATTTAATTTATTTCTAAAAATATATAATCACTTTTTTTTACCAATTTTAGAAAGGTGTTTTTTTAAAATTATTATTTTTCAAAATTTAAGTTCAGACGTACATGGATCAAATTTAATTAACTAATAAATATATTGAATTTAATGTAACGCATATGTCATTACATTAACTCAATCAACCTTAATTGTGGAAATAAGAACGCCTACAATTCAATATTATTTAGTTTTAATATAAATATATGTTTTAAAAGTATTTATTTTAGTATAATAATATGTTTTTAATTTAATTTTTTTTGTTTTAATTTTTTTTAACGGATACCTATGAATATATTTGTAAGTATACTCATACTCATGTACACATATATATACACATGCCGAGAGAGACATATATATTAATATATATTTAGAATAAAAATATATTATAAATATATTAAAAATTATGATAATATAAGAATTTATGAATTATAAACCTAAGACTCGTATATAATTAAAAAATCTTTGAATGAGATATAAATTTAATATTATCATTTTTATAATTAAAATTTTTATTTATCCATTTTTCATATTAATTAAAATGCGGATAATGAACACGGGCATGTACATTTAGATACTCATATGATAAGGGCACAACTTGCACGAGTATGAGCATGGATACAGGGAATTTCTTAAAGTGCGAGTATAAAAATTTAATTGTTGTTCATTTTATTTATACAATGTGAATACTTTTTATAATAATTAATAATAATGAAATGTAGATAAGTAAGTTAGACTAATTTATTATGCATTTGCTATACATAAAAAAATTTGTAATTAAAAAAATCTTTGAATGAGATATTAATTTAATAAATATCATTTTTATTTTTATAGTTACTATTATTTATTTATTAATTTTTCATATTAATTAAAATGCGGATAATGGACACGGGGTATGTGCATATAGGTACTCACAGGGTAAGGGCACAACTTGCACAAGTATGAATATGGATACGATGATTTTTTAAAAGCGAGAGTATAAAATTTAATTACTATTCAGTTTGTTTATATGATGTGAATAAATTTTATATATTAAATTTAGATAATTAAGTTAGAATAATTTATTATTCACCTTTAAAAAAATTACTATGCATTTGCCATCAATATCTATTACACACAAAATATTATAATTTTAAAAATCTTTGAATGAAATGTTAATTTAATTAATATCATTTTTCTAATTAAAATTATTTATTTATCAATTTTTCATATTAAAATGTGGGTAAAGAACATAGGTATGTGTATTGAGGTACCTAGAGGATAAGGGCACAACTCGCGCGGTATGAGTATGGATGCTAGAATATTTTAAAGTGTTAGTATAAAAATGAGTACTATAATATCTTACATAAATCTTACTCATTGTTTGAATTTAAGTGTTAATTTAAAAATATAGTTAAAAAAATTATTTCATGAAAAAATAATTTTTATTTATTTATTTAACTAGAAACTCTTACGTATATAATTTTTTTTCTACCTTACTTAATAGATAACTAATTTTTATTTCTCTCATTTATTGTATTTTAAAAAAACATAATCTATCAAATATATAATCAACTATATATCTATCATATACAACAATAATTAATAATTAAAATGTTAATATATTTAAAATATTTTATAAATAAAAATATTAATATATTTAAAATATTTTATAAATAAAAATATTTTCCTATATATGATATGGGTCATCCACTCTAGTAATATAAATATAAATAGATTAACAAATTAAGAGTTACCAACACTACTGTAAGTTGGGGTAAACAAATCACTAATGTCAGTAAAGTGAATAATTAAAACATGAATTTATCTTCTAAGAAACATGAATTTAGCAAATGATTTATACAAATTAGTGATAGAAAAATACCAACATGATAAGGATAAAATAGTTTAACCTAAAACAAAAATGAGTTTAATATCTATACACTTGATAATATAAAATAATTTTATATTATTATTTAATCATAAATCATTATTTAAATTATTTTAAAATTTAATAAACTTATCATAAATTGTGAATTATACTAATTATGTAAAAAACTTTTAACATTTGTTAAATGAAAAACCTCACTTGAAGTGGTTAACCAAGTTTTCTCATTGTTGAGATCAATAACTAATTCTTGACACAATTGGAAGATTAACAAAATAATACGTACTAAAGATTAAATGATATTAGCAAAAATAATTAATAACATTATTTCTATTTTGTTGTGCAGGATTAATTATTATATTCTTAACAGTTACATCACCGAAAGAGTTAAAATTCTTACTGTTGTGTAAAATTAGAAATATGAAATAAAGGAGGTCTAATTTAATGGGTTAAATAAAGTTTGTAAGTTATTATAATCGTATGACACTCTTCCAATTAATAAAAAAATAAAAAAATTTGAAAACTACAATAAAAATGTATTTTTTGTATTAATTAAAAATATATTTTAATAAATTTTTTAATAGATTTCTTCATTGAATAATGATATTTAATATTTTTCAACCATTATCTCGTAGAAAATGTTAATTAATATTGTTAATCTTAAAATAATACATATATAGGAGAACAAATATTAATTATAATAAAATATCTATAAAAAAACTATAAATAAGAATTTGATTTCTTAACATATTTTTTTGTAATTTTAATTATTTTTTATATTCAAATAAACTCCTAAAATTACAACTGTTATATATTGTATTTCATAATATTATAATTAAAATTTATTCATCAACATATTGATGATTCAATCTTCTTAATCAAGATCTCAAATTTGAGTATTTTGGATAAAAAATATTTTAGAGAATATTTGACTAAAAATAATCAGTCAGATCTTTTGATAATGATTAATCATCTTAACAAACTATAAATACTTTATATCAACATATTTTTGGTTTGTCCTATGGTTAAACATTGCACAACTATGTTCTAAGTTCTCAAATATTTTAAAGAATTTGTTGTGGCCTCTACTACGCTTCCTCTTCCTCAATGTTCCTATCAGCCAATGTGACTTTAATTAGTGACTTGTAGTTGACAAGATGTGTAAAAAGTGGAGTTATAAAATTAAATTGGTGATTTGAGGAAGAAGGAAGAGGAAAAGGTAGTAAATTTAAATTTCTCCTATTAATTTAAAAAATCAATAAACTAACAATTAAAACGTGTGTGGAAAGTCATTACTCTGATATTGGATTTTGTTAATTTCTCACTTGACAATGCTCTTATTTCATGGAAGAGCCAGAAACAATGTACAATTATAAGGTACTCCTTTGAGGCTAAATATCGAGGCAATGTTCTCATTTTCGTGGAAGAGCTAGGAACAAAGTGCATTTATTCGGTCCTCCACTGAGGCTTAATATTGTGCCGTACGTCATGCGTTGGCTACAAGGGCTTGTGGGGCAAAAAATGGCTATCTTGTTGCAAGATTTTCAAATTTCTTCTACTGCCCATCATCCTCTAATGACACAAATTGTTTTGCTATTCTTTTAACCAGCCAAATAATATATATATATATATATATATATATATATAGAAGAGGTACTAGTGGACCAGTGTGGTACCATGAGAACAATGTTACAAAAATCGATTCAAAGCACTCCCTGCTTTCCCTTCCCACAGACAAAATTGTTTTGCTATTTATATTGCTAATGATAATTCAAGTTTCCATGGATCAAAACTAGTGAGAAATTCCAAAGCCTATTATTCCAATTACTTCTATTCCCACTCATGCTAATATTTGCTTTCCAGACCAAACCTACTTGATCTCACTGGTTCATCTTTCTAGATTCAAGACTTTTTGTTTTTACAGTAAGATTCAAGACTATTAGTTAGCTTGCTTTAAGTAGAATTAGTTTCACCTTGTATAGTTGCTAATGTCACTGTTAATTAATATATGCCCCCCACTGTTTTTATTTGACACTCTTGCGTTCATTTAATGAGATTTTCGAGTATTACACTTTTCATTATATTTCTCATTCGACGTTTTTTTAAGAACTGATTTTTTTTTTACTGATTTAAGAACTGTTTTATAAAACCTCAATCTTTAGATCTTTACTTTGGATGAAGATAACTTTTTATAATAATAGAATATCCATTATAGTTATATACTTATATCTGATTATTAAAATGAATATCGTAATTCATTTTACAAGAAAGCTAATGTGATACAGTTGCCATGATTAAAATTCTTAAATTCCAAAAACTAATGTTAAAAAATTTAAACGATATTATGAAAATTGAAAATTTTATTCTTATTTCACGAGTGACTTAAAATATATACAACTCAAATACTCAATTTCGATTTTGTTTATGTATATTAACTTATTAATTAATCATAATCAAAATAAGCATCCCAAAGTTTACATATAGATTTTAAAAATTTTATTTTTAAAACATGTAACAAATTGACTTTCAAAAATTCAATTTTAAAATATACACATAGATATTTTAAACGTTTAATTACGAAATGTATCATAAATAAACTTTTGAAATATACAAATAAATTTTTCAAAAGTTTAATTTAGAAATACATAACCAACAAACTTTTGAAAAAATAATTTAGAGATATACAAATAGATTTGTTGAATTTAAATTTTGAAACAAAAAACTTTTTTTTTTTTGCTGAAATTGAAACTATAAAACTAAACTTGTACTATAAGAACATTATTGAAATAAAATTAAAAAATAAAATAATTAGAAGGTGCAAAAAGCAATTAGCGGCAACTTAACACAAATGAGGTTATGGTCAAAACGTATTTTCTTAAACCGGCAATGTTTGCCCGTGTTTAGATTTCCACTCCAAATTCCAATCCAGTTGAACGGAAGTTCACACTTGCAAACAGTAATCCAAACAGATTATCGTTAAAATTGAGGGAATATTTTTTTGGTTTACGAATTTATGATATCATGCATATTATTACAAATCTCACCGCTATACTAGTGTTTAAAATATAAAAAAAAAACAAACTTATCGTATATTTTAATCGATTGAAAAATCAGTGATAGAGACTATCAATGAATAATAATTGAGAAGAAGAAAAAAAGCATATAGGAACTTGGAATAATATGCTGACTTGAAAGGCTGGTTGTTGGAAGAAATCCATGTTTAGTTTTCACATATTCGTCATCGTTGACTATACTCTGCATTCTGCAATAACAAGTAAGACCCACATACTTTTTACTCACATGTGATAGACAGATAGTTGAGTGAAAAACACATATGTGAAGAAAGTCAAATTGGAATGATTCTTTCTTCTGCATATTGATACCTTATTTATTCAACCTCTTGTTTGTGAATCTGACTAATAGCCTATTGAAGATGAAGGTAGAAGAGCGTGTTAACATGAATCTGGTTCTGGTAGTGGCGTGGTTGCTCAACTTGAACATTGTTTTTGGCTTTGCTCACATTCATGGTTTTGGAGAACAACCACTCTCTAGGATTGCCATCCACAAAGCTGTTGTTTCACTCCACAGTAGCGGTTCCATCACAGCCACCCCTTCTCTTCTCGGCAAAAAGGTAACAAACATAACATAACATGTTCCTTAAACTTTCCTAATATAGCAAGAAAAATGCTAATAATGCACTCCTTCGTATACGCTCGTTAAATAAGAAGTAATACCCACAAAATTTTGAGATTTTCAATATATTTCAGCCAATATGTGTTTAAAAGAATGCGTCAAAGGAGAAATTATTACATAGTCTCAAACTATTAGACTGTTATAGTCTCGATCAATCTCCAAATTATACATAATTGAGTTTTTCAATTTATGAGAGTTAATAAGACATGATTAAGTGTTAGGTAGAGATTGACCGGGACTATAATGGTATGGAATTATTTAATAATTTCTCATGTCAAAGAGTGGTTACACTTTATGTTGGACCATGCCATAGTTAATACAAATTAAATAATTGGATTTGTTTTCTGCAAATGGTTAGACTTGATAATTTGGTTGAATTTAAAATTTTCAACCATTTAATTTCTGTGGTGTTTATTAGTTGACTCATTTGTGCTTTGATGTGTATGATTTCAGGGTGAGGATACACAATGGGTGACAGTAGATGTTGATTACCCTGACCCATCTGCAGATGATTGGGTTGGAGTTTTCTCTCCTGCAAAGTTCAAGTAAGTTGTAATTACACATCTCTTTCTCATGATGGACTTTATTGAATATTGCATAGAAGTTAGAACTCAACTCTGTACCAAGCAGGCAAGCACTGATCCTCAATTACTGAGATTTTCAAATCTAGTTATTGCTAAAGCCTATGCATCTAATTATTGCTAAAAGAACTAAGTGAGAATCTTCTTTTTTAATGGCAGTGCATCAACATGTCCATCTGTGAATGATCCAAAAGAAGTGATTCCGTACATATGCTCAGCCCCAATTAAGGTATGTGTCATAAATCTCTCTGATTGAATTAAATTGCAAGTTGGATTATTTTTCTAAGTGATGCATTACTCATGTGATTTGTTTGAAACTTTGTACCAGTACAAGTTTACGAATTATTCCAACTCACACTATACGAAGACAGGAAAAGCTTCTTTGAAGTTCCAGTTGATCAATCAACGTGCAGATTTCTCCTTTGCGCTATTTTCAGGCGGACTGTTAAATGTGCTTCCAGGCTCTTTCAGCTGTTCTTATATTTAATATCTCCTTCTCATTCTAACCAAAGCATGCTCATGTTAATTGACTCTCACCTTAGATGTAGCATTGCAGCCACTATTTTACACTAATGCACTTAATATGGAACCAGCCTATCTTCATTCAGACTTTGTAATTGATTTGTGGGCTGACTTATAGTCATCTGATTGAACACTGCAGCCTAAGCTTGTGGCAGTTTCCAATTTCATATCATTTGTCAATCCTAGAGTGCCTCTGTATCCACGACTTGCTCAGGGGAAGTCTTGGGATGAAGTAAGTTTATCTTCATGCTTTGAGGTCCTTGATATTTTGCTCACACAAGTAATAGTATTCATTACTTCTATTTCTCCTACTATGGCTTTGCTTCTGTGATGCAGTTCCTATATATGAAACAAGTTAACAAGTATCCTATATAGAGTTAATAATAGATTTTGAGCACAACCCTCCAATGATGATAGTGTTTCTAAAAATATATGATTAGATTTTATAAGTTTAACATGATATCATTAGATTTTATAAGTTTGACATGATACTATGTAAATAGGAATTGATGCTATGTTGTTTCTTTAACACTCTGAAACCACTATTAGGACTACAGAAGTGATCTTAGGATTATTCGGCCTGTCTTATGCAGATGGCAGTTACCTGGACTAGTGGATATGACATAAATGAAGCTATACCGTTTGTTGAGTGGGGTCCTAAGGGTAAAACGCAAGTGCAATCTCCTGCCGGAACATTGACATTCAGTCGTAACAGCATGTGTGGTATGGTTTATTTGGTCAAAATGCCACTCACAACAATGGGTTTTTATTGCATACATGGACCGATCAAGTTAATATTTTTTAGAAAACCTGAATGCTAAATTGAATTTCTGCTTAGCATTCTGTAAATTGTATGAACCCTGGCTAGGAGGCATCATGAGCATTAATCACTTTAAAACTTAATAAACTGAAATCACTTGGTTTATTTACATCTTCCCTCCTCTCTAATGCCCCTTCTATAATGTTCCCTATAATGTGTCATCAAAATATACCAAGGAAAACAAACTTGATTTTTTGAAAATTATACCAGAGTAGCGTCTTATGAAATGGAGGGTGGGAGGGTAAGAAACAAATAACTGAAAATCTAAGTTTTAGTAATGATTTTCCTGTTTAAATTGCCATCAAATCTTGTTTCTCATGTTTTCGATACAATTTGCAACATTTCATTGCAAGTTATTGCGTCTCTTGCAGCTGGAAGTAAGTAAATGTTGGAAACTCTTATATACAGATTGCTGCTTTTTTATTCTCCTGAAAATTTGGGAGTAGGCTTTAGTATAGCAGCATAATGTGGTTCTTTTGTTACTCTCACTTGCAGGTTCACCTGCACAGACTGTTGGTTGGCGTGACCCTGGTTTCATACACACAAGTTTTCTCAAAAACCTTTGGCCAAATTTAGTGTATGCATTCAAATATCCATTTCTTTTTATAACACAATGAAGATCTAGCAAAGTTTGTTCTATATTTTAAAAATAAATAAAAATTCAGGTATACATATCGATTAGGGCATCTATTGTCAGATGGTTCTTATATTTGGAGCAAGAAATATTCATTCAAGTCACCACCTTATCCTGGACAGGACTCACTGCAACGTGTTATCATATTTGGTGACATGGGGAAGGTAATGTTCATTTTCAAAGTAAAATATCTATAAAGAAAGAAGACTGTCTGAAACTGTATTTGGGAGGAAGAACCTAGTATGCAAGGAGTAAGCATGATCTGTACAATTCTTGTTGTACTCATTAGACTACATAGCTGCAATAGTACAAAACAAACCGAGCGCGATTATTAATAACTTGGATTTATAGTCAGGTTAAAATTGATAAAGTTGCAAGATGACTGTTGAGCATGGTTATTGATAAAAGCACCTACTTTTCTTTCATTTTGTTTCAGGCCGAGCGTGATGGTTCAAATGAGTATAATGCCTATCAACCTGGGTCACTCAACACCACTGACCAGCTCATCAAGGATTTAGAAAATATTGACATTGTTTTCCACATAGGAGATATAACTTATGCAAACGGATACCTCTCGCAGTGGGACCAATTCACAGCGCAAGTGGAACCAATTGCATCAACAGTGCCATATATGATTGCCAGGTTTGTCCTATTGTCCACACCTTCTGTTGCCATGTAAATTAGATTCATGTATTACTTATATATTGAACAAGAATTATCTAATAATCTTGCAGTGGTAATCATGAACGTGATTGGCCCAACACAGGATCCTTTTATAACACTACAGATTCAGGTGGTGAATGTGGAGTTTTGGCGCAGAACATGTTTTTTGTTCCAGCTGAAAACAGAGCAAACTTTTGGTAAATTCAGTTTCATGAAAAATTTAAATTTTTCCATTTAGTTATATGCATGTTTGTTGGACTACAGCAAATTTTAGAGATAATCTTTTTTTACCCCATCAAAAGCTCTGTTAGCATTATAATGATTAGTCATTGTTGTTCAAAACTTATGTCAAGGCAATTTTGATTTTTAATTTGAATTAGTTATTGTGCTATTAGTGAATAAGTCAATTTCAAATTTAAAATTAGTTTCTGATTCTATTTTTTAATTATTAGTAGGCAGTAGCAGTTCCTAAAATAATGGAATATGATCTTTTATTTAGTTATTTAAATGTATTTAAATATGAGGCTTATTTAATAAAAATCAGTGTCTGCAATTTCAAATTAAATTCACATTCTTCTCTATTATTTTTCTTCTCTCCTACGTTTTTCCTCAAATTAAAACCAACAATTGGTATATAGAGTTCTCTTCTTGAGGGACATGTGAAATGGATGTTGAATCTAGTTTCTCACAAATTGCTCCTCCTGTACCTTTGATGGCGAGAGTTATGACCTTTGGAAGGTGAAAATAAAGTTTTATATGGAGTCTTTTGATTTGTGGGATGTTGTTGAAGAGGATTATGAAGTGTCTTTACTGCCTAAAAGTCTTACCATGGCCCAAATAAAGCATCACAAGGAGAAACACATTGTTTTTTTCAATAAAAGAGAATATCACTAAATTGTCTCACAAAAGGCAGAAAGCTGAAAAACAAGCAAATTCTAAAATAGTAGTCCCTAAGTCCCAAAGTAGTTCAACTAAAGAAAAATTTGCAACTATTGCACAAGAGCATACAAACAAGAATATACACATCAGAGAGAAAGATGAAAGAATTGATCAAAATGAAAAGTGTTTAAAGTCCCTGACTAAGAACCTGAAAGCTGAAAATGCTAAGGCTCAATGACATGTAAAGGAAGCAACATTTTTTCAGCAATGTTGGAAAAGATAGGAGTTTAGAGCCTCCAAGGCAAAAAGGAGTATTGTTAAAGTTCTGATTTTTAATTTGAATTAGTTATTATGCTGTTAGTGAATAAGTCAATTTCAAATTTTAAATTAGTTTCTAATTCTATTTTTGAGAATTATCTATGGAGTAGCATTTCCTAAAATAATGGAGCATCATCTTTTATTCAGTTATTTAAATGTATGTAAATATGAGCCTTATTCAATAACAATCAGCAGTTCCAAATTAAACTCACATTCTTCTCTATTATTTGTCCTTCTCTCCTACATTTTTTACTCAAATTAAAACCAACAACCATTTAAAACACAATATAAACTAATACAAACACATTAAATTTGAACTTTACAAATAGTTATAAGAAGGATGTTGTAGATATCACCTTAAAATAAATTAAATTTTAAGTTCATGTTTGGCTTTTGTTACAAGGGTGGTATAAAGTTGAATTCATTTAAACTCAGTGAGAGTTTTTTATAAAATATCTGGTGGCATAAATATGTTTTAGTATTCTAATTGAATAGTTCCGAGTTATATACAAAAATGTGTGTGAATAGTTCTAATGATGACATAGTAATGTATTTTTCATATTCGATATATAATAAAAGAGATTCTGGATATCCAGGTACGCAACAGATTATGGCATGTTTCGCTTCTGCATAGCTGACACTGAACATGATTGGAGGGAAGGATCAGAACAATACAAATTCATCGAGCATTGCCTTGCAACAGTAGACAGACAGAAACAACCCTGGTTGGTTTTTGCTGCTCACCGTGTGCTTGGATATTCCTCTGATTTTTGGTATGGTGTGGAGGGCTCATTTGAAGAGCCAATGGGAAGAGAGAGTTTGCAGAAACTTTGGCAGAAATATAAAGTAGATATTGCATTTTATGGCCATGTCCATAACTACGAAAGGACATGCCCCATTTATCAGGTAAGGATAACAACCAAATATGTCATGACTCAAATTCAAACCAACTTCGCACATTTGGCAAGTCCATGACTTGTTTTCTTCAATGTTTGCATCATTCATCTTGTATAACTTACTATTCCTACTGTTACAATGGTGAACTTTTAATAACTTCCATACTAATGCTAATTTTTTTATGAACGAAATCCACATACAGAATCAATGTGTGAATGATGAAAGGTCTCGCTATTCCGGCGTTGTGAATGGAACAATTCATGTTGTTGCTGGAGGAGCAGGAAGCCACTTGTCAAACTTCAGCCAAGTAACCCCAAAGTGGAGTCTTTACAGAGACTACGACTTCGGGTTTGTCAAGTTGACAGCATTCAATCATTCGTCTCTCCTCTTTGAATACAAGAAAAGCAGTGATGGAAAGGTCTATGATTCTTTTACCATTTCAAGGGATTACAAAGATGTCTTAGCCTGTGTGCATGATAGCTGTGAAGCAACCACTTCAGCAACTTGAACTGCTTCTTTATACACATGCACGTTCTAATGGCTTTTCTTTTTCTGGTCTTTACTTTCTTGAAAAAAAATATCTAGCCATAACAAATGTTATTCTGGCTTAAACATTTACAATTTATAAGTACTCTCAAGTAAAAGTTATTAGTTACATTTTATATTGTACATGTTAGACTACATAGCTGCAATAGTACAAAACATACCAAATTAATACAATACTAATATACTATTAAGTAGTAAATAACAGTGGGTAGATGGATTGCATACCTCTGACCAGTTAAAGATACAAAAGCATTCATTTGCTTTTAGTTATCAACTTATCAGCATAAACTTTTGGGTTGAATTACTCTTCATTCCAGTAATAGCTGATAGATCGTAAACTTGTTATGGGAGAATGTGAAATACCATAATGGAGTACAACTTTGAGTGCAAAAATAGAAGCAAAATTACAACTGCACAGAAGGAGTAACACATGTCAAAAGAGAAACAGTTATGATAAACTCTTCAAAAGTGTTGGGTAAAAGTGACGCAACAGTCTTATCCTCAAAAACTCAAAGGTGGGTTATCGTTAATCCTCAATCAAATGCGAAAATGTAAACTATCAAAATCACAAAGGGAGAGAGAAAGAGACAATCAATATGTTTTACGTGAGAAAACCTTCCTTTAATCTGGAGAGGAAAAACTCACGGGACACTAAATATCCACTATAACTGAGAATGGTTACAATAAATCAAACACACCAAGTTGGTGGTACACTCAATCTTTCTAACAATGGTGATAATCAACTCTCAAAACTTTATCACTCAAATATGCAGGCTTGTTCAACAATGACACTCAAGAATGTCACTTGAGGCTCTCAAAATGTAAAGTCACACTTAACGCTCAATCTTTCTTGACGTATGTGTTGTTCATACTCTCACGCTCTGTCTAACCTAATTTTATCCTCAACTAATGTATTTATAATGATAAATTAGGTCTAAAATATTAAACCCCTCAAATGAGCTAGCACTGAAAGAGTAAGTTCCAACAAAAAGAATGTTACACTTCTTTTACTGTGAGGAATTTGCCTTACTCAAGAAAGAAAATTAAAAAAAATAAATTTTGCTGGACTAAAGGCTCTGCCCATATGGACCATATGTAAAATGGTGTGTAAGGACCTAACGAGAATTGGTTCTTATTTTGATGAATATCTTGAATCTTATAAAGATGAAATTTTGGAGTTGGTTCTCTGCAAAATTAGATGGAACGTAGGTTTTTTAAGTTGTGTTTGGGCTATGCTTTGATAAAAGAATAGTTAGAAAAATAGTTGAAATCTGTAAAATATTTGTTAATCGAAAGTTATTAACTATTGAGTTAGAAATATTTTTTGTTATACAATGTCCATACCGAGTTTAGAACAAGTATTTGATGGCCTCGTTGGATAAACTTTTTAGTAAGTATTTTTAGAAAATAAAAAAAAAATAATGTCTCCATAAGTTAATTTAATTTGTAGAGATTATTTAATATAAATTTTCATGAAAAAATAATTTTTAACTTATATATAAATTAATTTTAACATGAAGAAATCATTTTCTTTTTTTATTTTATTTTCCTATAAATATTCAGGATAAAAAGTTATGTAAATAATTTCTTAAAAATCATCACTTCCTAGCGTGAAACTGTTTATCGATTAATTACCAAAAATTAATATAAATTTATTCTAGCATGATTTTCTTTTTAAAAATGCAACAGATGAGAAGGATAAGATTGAAATAGACCCTTGACCTGCAAGTTGGTTGATTAATACAAATTGAGAGCAAAGAGCATTCAACCAATCAATCAATGGTCAACTCTATGCTATGCATATATAATTAAAACTCCATACCTAGCTTGTTTCAATGAATTCAGTGATTCATATGTTTGACGGAATCAACTTGGTCCTAAAAATATCAAGCTTGTCAATTGTGGTTTCACGCTTAGAATTTCAGAATGTGATTTAGAAGTTTCTAAAATTGGATCGAATTGAAAATCAAATGTTGCGCTTTATTTCTAACTTTTATTAAAATTAAAGTGTTTTTTTTAAGTATTGCAAAAATATTAATCAAAGAATTTATAATAAAAAATTCTATAAGGAATTATATTAAAGATATATTAAAAATTATGATAAAATATATTGATAACATTCTCAATAAAAAAACTTACTTTTAATTGTTTGATTTGTATTTTTATTTTGAAATGGAGAAAGTAGTAAAAAAACACACTAAAAATTAAAAAATACTAATAATATATTATTTTACATCACTCTTTTATATGTTGTTTATAAATCAATATCACCCTAGTTAGTAGAATTAGCATGAATTCTTATTAAATGATATAAAGTGGTAAAAAGAGTGTAATTTTGATATATCGTTAGCATAAATTACATTTAAAATTAGAAAGAAAATGAGGCTTTACTAAAAAATTAAAATTAAAATTACATAATTGCCTGTTAGTTTAGAAAGGAAAGTACTAATAGTATTTTTGTCCAAATGGAGAGAGAGAGAGAGAGAGATTCCTAAAGTAATTGTAGGTAGGGTTATTCAAATAAAAAACTATTAACAATTTTTATTATATTTTAATTGTGAATATTCTAGTATTAACTCGATGATAATGCACATTAAATCGATCTAAAAAAAGATAATACACATAAAAATTTAGATAAATTAGACATTTATAATTATGTAATTTAATAATTAATATTTACTTACCTTTTTAAAATATATATTATATGTTAAATTAAATTTATTTAATGAAGTATTAAATGATTTTAAAATTTTCTAAGGTTAATTTATTCGGTAAGAAATTTTATTATAACAGTTAAGTTTATAAAATTTAATATATACAAATAATTATTAAAAAGAACAGTTTTATAACATAACTTTGATGTCTTGCCACCCAGCAATTAGTATTTAATAACAGTCAATGCCGCAAACTTGCTGCAACTATTCCTTTCAATCAACATTTGTAATTATTTTTCTTTATTAATTACTATAATATATTGCCTATTGTGCCAATATTTCTTGGTTCTCACTCTTCTCTTCTTAAGTGTCACGTAGATGTTAGATATTTTTTAATAATTTTCATAAAATATATTATATAGATATAGATATTGTAATTAAATGACTACAATTAAAGTAAGCCGAGCCCAGTTAACAGCAATGGGACTGTTTACCAAACAGAACTTCCAATAAGAATCGCTCAATTATTCTCTTTATCTCTGTCTACCCTTTTTTTTTTATAGAAAAATTCAATCAAAATTCTTTTTTCTAAGGATTACACAACTTATCACACCTATTTTTTTTAATAAAATAACATTGATTTTCTTTTTTCATGTAAAAGTTTATAAATTTATAGGGTAAAATATAGTTGAAAACAATAAACTGCCACTCACAAAATAATGACACACTTACCAGGAGGAACACTAAAAATATGTAGGCCAGCATGCATATTAGGATAAGCATTAAGTTTGATTATTAGTCATGTGTTAATACTAGATAATAATATATAAATATTGGTATGTGTTTAGATTAACCATGGGAAAAAAAAGTATCAATCCATTATCTATATTTAATTATTGTTAGAATTTTTTTAAAATAAGATTTATATTTGTATATATTAGGAGAAAAATGGGTTTTGGATAATTTATTTTATTAAGATTGTATAGATAAACTTAATATATATTTATCTATAATAGTTGACTTAACATTTTAAAAATAATTGTGTAGAAAACAACATGAATTTTTATTATAATCTCTACATTTTTTTTTCTTATAACAATTTTTTACTCTCAAAATTCAGCCAATTTAAAGGACTAAATTAAACATAAGAAATTTGTAATAAAAAAAGTGCTTTAAGCATCATAATTATAGTACTATTCGATTATTAAATTTAAGATTGCATTTAAGTATTGATAAATGTCAAAAACATGACATTTATTATGATTGTCAATATCTAATTATTGTTATAATTTTATCATAATGATATTGTTGCATAGTATTCACCAATTTTATTGATGATTTATCTTTATAAAAAATCTGACAAACAACCTTTAGTGAGATTTTCCTTCTCAATCACATTTTTTTTATATACATTATTTGAACCCGAAACTTTACTTAAAAAGGTCGAATTCAAGTTCATTCGCACCAATTACTTATTTTGGTATTTGATTGCTAGTATTAGTATTTGATTTTATTCATTGTTAATTAAAATGCCTTAATAAAATATTTAATATTATTTCAAATATATTCAATAATATTTTTATATTTTTTTAATTCTATATTTTAATTTTTTTGAATAAGTACTAGTTACTATTTTTTATAATATTATCTAATTGCTGACAATCAAATCTTTTAATTTATTAAAATTTTAAATATATTCATTTAAAATTACTATATATAATTCATATTTAACACTAAGAAATTAATACATATTGAACTGTACTCTTTATTGATAATATATTATAATTATGAAAAATATTTTATAATAAAATAAAATATTTGATTATATATAATTATATTAGAATTATATCCAATTGCTGATAATCAATTTTTGACAAT
>CM023957.1:11679702-11720809 GCA_013407115.1 Glycine latifolia | reverse complement strand
TATATATATATATATATATATATATATATATATATATATATATATATATTAGCCTTATTAGGAAATTAGGAAACAACCAGCATTGTAAATGAAATAGTGTAAAAGATGTTACATAATTTAAATCGAAATGTTTAAAGAATAACTTTTTTGTTTTATAAAACCTCTTATTGAATAAAAGACAAAGTTTGATAATAATAAAAAGTAGTACAAATTTATTATACCTTTGAAACTCTTCATTGATTTTAAAATAAAAGAGACATAATTTTTTTTATTATAGACAAGAAAAATTAAATCCTTTTTTAAGTGTTAATTTTGTTCCATAAGAACCAACCACTAAAAGGTATTTTGTTGGTAGATGGTAGGTGTCACTTCAAACAGAAATTAATAATGAAATTAAGAAAATTTTTTGGTATTAAAAAAAATCAAAACAATGAACACAGTTGCATTGGGAAAAAAAGTTCAGTAAAGTAAAAAATAAAAATATTACCTAATTTATACACAAATAATTCTGGCTACAGTTGTTTCTTACACTTAGAGATAAATCACTCAAATAATGTCGGTCAAGAATTCTCGTCACTAATTGTTAACCTTATAAAGAAACATTAAATATTTTAGAATGAATTATTTTTTGTATTTAAAAATTTGAAGTTTATAAAAAAAATCAACATTTTATTTTCAAAGACGTCATCCTCAAACTACTTTCAGATTTTCCAACAGCTTTTTTCTCTTCCATTGTCATACATACTCTTTTCTATACTTACATTGATTTTTTTATTATTATATCCAAAAATAAATTGTCTTAAAATCATTTTTTGACAAATTTATAAAAGAAAAATTAATTCCAATTATAATTTTTTATGCTTATAATTAATTACTAAAATAATGTGGTTTAGATTTCCACAGCCTAGGATTTAGATTATTTGAGATTTTGTTTTAATAAAAAGAAGAATTTAGATTTTTTACGTAGAACGCATTGTGATTCGTGGTCTTAAAAAAAGAAAGAAAAGGTTAGTTTGTTTACACAAATAAATAAGAACCCAGACCATAAGGCACGTCAACACATACAAGCCCCATAAAAAGTCCACTGCGTGATTAGCAATGTCTGACTCCAACTAAGCCGGCCAAACCAACACTCTTTCTCTCTTCCCAAACAATCCCTAACAACACCATTTTTATTTTTATTTTTATAAAAAAGAAAAACAAAACTCAACAAAATTCTGACATATCCGAGAATAATGCTCACCAGCAGCATATCTTCTTTTGCCTTACTCGCTCCAACAATTCCCTAACCCCAAACTATCTTCACTCTCTTCACCCCTTCTTTGCTTTCACACCAATCTCAGACAAAAACAAATTATAATTAAATAATTAGGAAACCCTAGAACCGTTTCGGTGGAGGAAAACATGGCCACCACCACCACCACCAGTCTTGGAGGCGGCGCAGGCGGAGACGACCGCGTCCTCGCCACAGCTCAGCAGATCGTGAAGAGTCTTAGGGCGGCCAAAGAGGATCGCGAAGACATGCTTATGATCTTCTCTGCCTTCGACAACCGTCTCTCCGGCATCTCCGACCTCATCAACGGCGACGATTCGAAGTCTTCTGATGAGGAAGAACTCGAGCGCTTCGAAGCCGCGGAGAAGGTGATTCTCGCTGATGCCTCCCACTCCGGCGAGCCTTTGCGCCAATCCACATCGCTCTTCAACCCTCCGAACAATCCCGCTGAGTACTTCTCCGCCGTCGACGAAATCATCCACTGGATAGAGCAGTTCTCGATTGCACCGCCGCCGTCCTCCGCCGCGGGTCGCACCGTTCAGGTCATCGCGGACCGCGCCGAGAACGCGATTCAGCTCGCGATGTCGAGGCTCGAGGAGGAGCTTCGGCACGTGCTGATTTGCAACACGATTCCTCTCGACGCCGTGAACCGCTACGGCTCGATCAGGAGGGTTTCGCTCTCGTTTGGCTCGCACGACGGCGCCGCCGCAATCGACGATTCCCCCCTCCAGAGCTTCGGCGAGGACGACTCGAGCCGCTTCCACGACCGCGCCGCGAGCCTTGGCGACGACTTGTTCGTCGATTTGGTGCGTCCCGAGGCCGTTCAGGACCTCAGAGAAATCATCGATCGCATGGTTAGGTCTGGTTATGAGAGAGAGTGTCTTCAGGTTTATAGCAGCGTCCGTCGTGACGCTTTGGATGAGTGTTTGGTTATTCTCGGTGTTGAGAGGTTGAGTATTGAAGAGGTTCAGAAGGTTGAGTGGAGGAGTTTGGATGAGAAGATGAAGAATTGGGTTCAGGCTATTAAGGTTGTTGTTGTAGTGCTTCTCAGTGGTGAGAAGAGGCTCTGTGATGGTTTGTTTGGCGATTTGGATGATTTGAAGGAGATTTGTTTCAATGAGACTGCTAAGGGCTGTGTGATGCAGTTGCTGAATTTCGGTGAGGCTATTGCAATTTGTAAGCGCTCGCCGGAGAAGTTGTTTCGGATTTTGGACATGTATGAGGCTTTGAGGGATGCTATGCCTGATTTGCAGGCCATGGTTTCGGATGAGTTTGTGATTGGTGAGGCCAATGGCGTGCTGAGTGGGCTTGGTGAGGCAGCCAAAGGGACTTTTGCTGAGTTTGAGAATTGTATTAGGAATGAGACTTCCAAGAAGCCGGTCATAACCGGGGATGTTCATCCTTTGCCTCGTTATGTTATGAATTATCTCAAGTTGCTGGTTGATTATGGTGACCCTATGGATTCGCTTCTGGAGCTTAGTGCGGAGGATCTCTATCGGTTTAAAAATGATCTTGGTGGTGATGGTTCGCAGTTAGAGGCCATGTCGCCCTTGGGGCAGCGGATTCTGCTGCTCATGTCGGAGCTCGAGTATAATCTTGAGGAGAAGTCGAAGCTTTATGAGGACAGTGCAATGCAGCAGGTGTTTTTGATGAACAATCTTTATTACCTAGTGCGGAAAGTGAAGGACTCGGACCTAGGGAAGGTCTTGGGGGATAATTGGATTAGGAAACGCCGTGGTCAGATACGCCAGTATGCTACAGGGTATCTCAGAGCCTCTTGGAGCAGAGCCTTATCTTGTTTGAAGGATGAAGGGATTGGAGGGAGCTCCAATAATGCATCGAAGGTGGCTCTGAAGGAGAGGTTCAAGAGTTTCAATGCTTGTTTTGAAGAAATTTACAGGGTTCAGACAGCTTGGAAGGTACCGGATGATCAGCTTCGGGAGGAGCTGCGGATATCTATATCGGAGAAGGTGATTCCTGCATACCGCTCGTTTGTGGGAAGGTTTAGGTGTCAGTTAGAGGGAAGGCATGTGGGGAAGTACATTAAGTATACACCAGAGGATCTAGAGACCTATCTATTAGATTTATTTGAAGGATCCCCTGCTGTATTGCATCACATAAGGAGGAAAAGTACATAGTATATCATAAGATGCTTTTAGCAGGTGAACTCATTTCATGAGGATTACTTGAAAATGGTTTCCTGTGTCATGTGTATTTCTACTTGGATAGGTGTTTATTTTACAGGTGTTAATGTTAGAATGGGATTTTGTGACATTCAACTCTTCTTCCAAGCCCCTTCCCCAAATCCAAAATAGATTTATTTTTTTCATGTTCCTTCAAATACTGTAATATCTTTTGTATATAGTGTTCTGATACAGGTTATCTATGTTGTTTATACTTGTTGAAACAGTACACTCATTAGCTATCATAAATTCAGATCCTGTGTATTTACTGCAGTTTGCATAATTGTCAGCTTTCTTTATAATCAAAGGACATTGATTTTCTTACCTGGTAGTGGTACTATATAGTTTAACTGATGATAATCCAAGTGAGGAAATATAACATAGGTGTAGTGAATATTGAATCTACTCAGGAATGAAATTTGCTCATGAAAAGCTTGTATATTTATCCGAATGTTGTCAATAATCCAGTAAGATTGATTGTTGTAAGTTATGCATTAGTTATAAGTTCGATGATATTCTTTGTTCATACGTTGTTGTTTTCTCACTATCTTTCAACACCTAACGGCACTTTCAGATGCTGCGTTTGTGCGCCTTTCTAGGCAATAGTTTGGACTTCCTTCGTATTAAAATCTTAATTAGTAGCTCTGGCCATGTGGATATGCTACTTTGCCTTTACCTCATGGTTTTACCTAGGCAAACATTTAATCTCATCAGGGGTTGCACTCTGTTTACTTTTTTCATTCTGAAATGAACTCTCATAAGTATAATTTAGCCAGTCAGTTGCCTGAATTGAGACTTCATATTATTAATTGCATCAGACTTGCTGAAACTAGATAATTTGTCTGCTTATTGCGAATGTTGTTCCTCGTTATGGTTTTTATGATTCTTCATTTTTTGCTGATATGGCAGATGTGGATTGGAATATAAAAAGTCGTTTTCCCATGTGGAATTTCTCTCCTGTGTGATAAGTTTGTGGATATTTACTTGTTGAAAGTCTTGTCATGTTTGCTTGCGGTTTTAAATAGCTAGCAATCGTTGCATGTTCATTGCATCTGCATTTTCATTCAGGAAAATCAAGATGTAATGGCTTCGGACTCTTTTCATATTCTTTGATGTTGAACTGTCAATTAAATTGAAATATCATGTTTTCTGTTAGGAAAGAAACGGTCCTGTTTTTGTTCTGTTGGACTAATGGTTTGGGTAAGAAACTTTACACGGTGTGAACTGAGAAAGCATGATATGGCGATGCATTATCTACCTGTCCGCATCCTAACTAGCTACTAGTCACACTTAGCAGCAACATTACACGAGTTGTGTCTTAATTTGTGTAAACCTATCACGGGAAAGCGTTAACACTACGTTTATTTAGTTTTTATTCATTTTCCGTGTCATTAATGCAATATAGTTCGGACCTAGTCTATTGGTAATGGGAAAAAGAGTCGGATTTGACTATTTTAATGCACAATCTTGTCAATATATATGGATAAAGAATCAATAAATTATAAAAATTAGAATATAATTTTTAATTCGGAGGAATCGAAGACGACGAGTAATATTCTGGTTAACAGTTTTAATTAGAGAGAAAATAACAATTCTTATATAAGATTTTAATGTATCCTTAATTATTATTTTTAATTAACAGTTATAATTTTATATTTTATTCTTCATGTTGAACCATTCACTTGAGTCTAATTTGAAAAGGATAGGAAGAGGAGGGGTGGGATAGTTTCAATGCAATTTTTCCACAAGATAGTTTCCTCGTTTTCATGTATCGTCCTTTTGTGTTTTTGTCAACTTCTTACGTCACGCACGACGGATGCTAAACAAGAAGTCTCAACTACTTGGATTACATGATAAGAACTAAAGTCACACACGCTCCAAATCCAACCCCCGAGAAGAATGAGTTTGTTTAGTTATTATTGGTTACAAAATGTTCGTTTTCGTAGTGCATGTAGATTGAAGCTAGAAATATTGTATGTATTCTTAATGCAAATACAACATATAAAAATAAAATAAAAAACAAAAACAAAGATCCTGAATCCCTGATGTTTTGACAAAATTATTTTTATCTCAAAAAGTACTTTGTCATCTGAAAATCAAACATCCACTTAGTCTTCAATAACTGCGGTTCTATAAGCTCCTAGGCCAATGACCTCGGTTTTTGTTTTCTGTTTAACCACTCTGCCATTAAGATGTGAGGTAATATATTTGGCGAATCATAATAAGGGAAACACAGGATGAAGAGAAAAGAAATTACATTTCAAAAGTTAACAAAACTTATGGTTACTTACACTTGCACCAGAAATTACAGTACACAAAAATCTCACTTAACACTTAATAAAACGGATGCAATTAACTTGCAAATTGCCTACTCGTTATACAAAGACCCAAGCACACGTCTTCAACCCTGAAGAGAAGCACATAGATCTATTTGTATATTTTTTTTCCCTTTTTACTTGAATTTTTCTTTTCAAGAAACAAAAAAAAAAAAAAAAAAAAAACTGCACCAACAGGTTATTCCCCCTTGTAACCTTGCCTGTTAAACTCTGCTGTTTGCAGGCAGCGGTAGAACACCATCAAAGAAATCACCAAAATAGCCACGCGGTTCGTGTACTAGCCTTGAGATGATATCTCTTAGTGTGATTAGTCCTTCCAAATCCCCATCATCGTCCACCACATAGACTCTGTGAATCTTCTCTTGATCAAGCAGTTGAATCAACTCTTTGATTGTACAGTCCATTTTGCATGTGACATATTCATTTAACATTGGGGATGCATTTTTATTCTTCTCCAAGTAGCTTCTAACCTCAGTTAGGAAGTCTTTTACTGTAATACCTCTGTTATCGTGTGAATATCCAATGAGTATGTAAGTAATGAAACAAAAAGCTAAAAGCTCATTCTGTCAGATTCAATGTGATGACATACCTATAATCATGATAAATTTCTGGTGCAGTTAGCAAGAATTGAACGTCTCGCAAACTTATATTACCAACTGCTTTTTTGGTCTCTCTTTCGATTACAGGCACCCCTCCGACCCTTTTTTTTCCTCATTACTTTAAATGCTTGGAGGACTGGTTCATCCTCATAAACCTGAAAACAAAGAAATAGTCCACTATGAAGTTCATCAAGATCAACAAGCTTCCTTGTAAAGGAAACATGAAGTAATATGCTTCTCCAAGTTCAGAGCATTTGCCATTATGTATACAAATTTAAGATTTGTAGGATTGGTTCAACTCCAAATGCAGTAAAATTATGGAAAATTCAAAACCTGGCATGGTTCAATGCCGTGGAGAGCTTAAAGTATACCATCTTAAGTGTAGTTCAAGAAAGGCATTAAACTGTGCCTATGCAATACATGCAGGCAAGGATGTGTTTGTGAGGGTTAGTGGATTAATGGATTATAGTTACTATAGGCATAGCATACTGTAAGAAGTATTATTTTGTTATAATTCACCATATGATATTTTTACAGTATAGTATAGCATTATACCAGTCCTATTTATATTGTGGAAGGTGTATTGTGATATATGGTTTGGCTTAAACTGTTTTAGATGCTAATATATGCCAGTTCCAATCAGTTGATGCCAAACTCCAACTTAAGATAATAGGACCGTACCTTGATGATTTGATTTCCTGTCACCAGGGGAAGACCAACCTCAGATAGTTTCTTGGTTCCCCAACTTTCGAACCACTGAAGTCCAGCACATTCTGCCAGCATATGAATCACAGCAGATTGTGTAATAATGTTATCAATTGCACCAGAGCCTAAATCCAACACAGGAACACTCTTCATCTTGTACTTAGAAAGCAGCAAGAGCATGGTTAGAAATGAGTTTGATCTCTCTAAAGCAAGAAACGGGGCCCAGCGGAATGTCCCTGAAATATCACGAACCTGTTTGCCAAAAAATTAGCCAATGAAATAATTAAAGAGAAAATAGGTTATGCACTAACAACTTTACACTGTCATCCAATCACAAAATACCGTATATGATAAGTTTGTTGACTAACTACCTTATTTGTCATACCAATGATGATTTCTAATTGGTTGACAGTCTAAAAGTTTTTACAAAGACAACGCATAGTTATTAAACTCATAAATAAATAAATAAGAGTAATCAAACTAAGTAAATAGCTAGAACAAGAGGCATTTAAAAGAAAAACTCTTCTAGGTTGAACCTTGGTATTCTTATAAAGTTCAGAAGAAGTGAGATCCTCAAAAAAGTTCCCAGCAGTTGTTGCAGCAGATCCAAGGCCTAAGGCTTCAAGTTCTAGAGCAAAAGCCGCTCCATTAGCTGCAGCTGCAATAGCCCTTGCACTGGATGGAGTGGATGGAGTCCTAGGAGATGTAGGTTCAGACTGTCAAGAATATCGTGACATTGGCTTAGTGTGAACTTGAGACATCAATGAAAATGACTTCAACCACCAGCATCAGGTATATCATACAATTTTTAAGAGATAATTACACTAACATCCCTTAAGTTTAGCATTAGTTACACTTATTCTCTTCTTAATTAAAAAGTTACATCTACTTTTCTTACTTAAGGTATTATTTGTACTCGTTTACACTAATGTTTTTTAAAGAATTACACATTTTATTTTTTTCACAAACCAGACACATGGTACCCTTGCAAATACAATAGAGGTATAATATAACGAAGGTAGATGTATTCTTTTAATAAAAAAAAAGTATAAATGCAACCATCCATAACCTCAGAGGAGATCAGTCCAATTACCCTTTTTTACTTATTTCACCTTTCAAATGTTCCATTCCATGATTTTATTGCAAACACCATCACGCAAAGTAAGTAGTAACAACCAAATCATTATATTAACAAAAATGAAAAGGAAAAAAAAAACTGATCGCACACCAAATTGTACATTCATATCAGACATAATTGTGGTACTAGATTCAATTCAACATATTTTGAATTAAATAAAGAAAAATATACAAAAGTGATCGTAAGTTTCAGAGTCAATAAGTTCATATGTGTGCTCCTCTCCACCCCCTTTTTTTTTCTAAAAGGGTGGTGTAGGGGATCACTGCCCCAGTACGAGTAATTGAATTGAATTAATATGAAAGATATATGATATACATATCTAACCTGATGCAAAATCCATACAACAATTCCAGCAAACTCAACAATTCCGATGTATCTGTCAATCCAACTAGCGTCTTCAGGCGCCTCAACATCCACCACAGGCGCGCTGAAAACGTTGTGTCCTGCCAATATCTTAACAACATCTGCTAGGGTGGCGTCTGATTTAATCTCAATTTCTAAACATAAAAGAAATAAAAATACACGTTCAAAACTAATCCAAATTCCAAAGGAAATAAACAATAAAAGGCACACACCATAACACACATGATTTTTTTTTTATCCATCAGAATCGAAAACAAATACTGAAAATTTACAACAATTCACACACTCTGCTAAACCAAACCCCCTCGATCCTAACACATACAAGAAGATGACTCAATTGATGAGATAACTTTCAGTTCAGTCTATAATATATTTATCTTTGGTGTCACCAAATACTGTGTCAATTTTCATCTGGGCAGAATCAAAATCACTTTTTTTTATTGGTAATTCAATCACCCCTTGGCGTGCTTTTGATGATCAATTGAATATGTGAGTAAAAGTAGTGATTTATGAACGAGTAGTGACACACTACCTGTGTTTGAAGGATCCAAAGGAAAAGCAGAGACAGGGATGCTTTCAAAACAAGCGTTGAGCTTCTCAGTGGGAGTCAACTGTGCCTCCTGAACGTCCCAAAGATCCTCCACTCGCATCCCCAACTTCGCTTCTGGGCTTTGTGGAATCTCTTCCATCGTTGCCATTGCCATTACTCTTTTTCTTTCTCTCTCTCTCTTTTTCTCTGTAATACTGACAAGCTTATATGATCTATATTCTCCAACACATTCCCATAATATAATGAACTAGAAACTAGGATCATGGAATCTACTAAGACATTACAAATTAACTTTTCTAAACCTTAGTTATTCACCGTTTGATTTCAATGCTCTAACTTTGACCGTTGACCTTATTTTGATTGTACGGACACGATGGTGATACTTGTGTGCGATGCATGGTAGTGGTCAACATTGATGAGCATGTTCCCCTTACTGTTCGCTATGCTTATCCAAATTTGCATTATTATTATTTATTGAAACACCTTCCTCGTCCGTTTTTTACTGTGGGCCACACTAATGTGAGCCGGAGAGGGCTTTGCGCGCCCATAGAATTGTGTAATAATTGAATGAATATATATATATGCGTGCTGGTGGTTAATTATTGGTGCTCAAATCGTGCCTAAATCCCAAGGATGAGACATTTGTTCATTCTAAAAGACAGTAATGATTGATTGGTGTTTTATCTTCATGAATAATAACTATTGATTCGGTCTTGTGTCTATTATTTATTTATTTTGCGTCATTTACATGAACGGATAAACCTTAATGTGTCATTGTGGTTGGAGAGGAGTAATAAAACTGGCAGTTTATTTAAATTGAATATTAGTCGAATGTATTGCTATTTTTTCCCCTTATTTTTGGTACTCCGTACGAAAGCTCAATGAAATCAGATGTACAATCTTAAGGCTGTTTCACTTTCATAGAGTTACTTTGTTTTTGTGTAAGGAAAAAAAAAACTGATACTAAATGAATGTTAATTTTCGTTGTGTTTTTTTCTTTTAATTTTGTTGTTGTAGGAGTTTTACTTATTGAAGCAATTAGCTTTAGCTGAAAAACTGGACTCCTTTAAAAAATTTATTATTGTCAATATAAATTAGATTAAATTACACTTATATTCAATATGTTTTTCTCAAATTTTACTCACGGGTTCATTCACATTTTTGTATCCTACAAAAAACTTCTTAATTGTTTAACTCACATTACACTCAGACCCCTTCCGTCCTAAATACCTGAACAGAAATTACGCACATGCTGATCACATGACTTTTAATGAAATTTATGTCTAAAATATCATCATATTCTTCCTGTCAACTTGAAAATATTTTAAGACTTTTACTTCTTTTTGTTTTTTTTTTATAATTGAATGTGAACCCAACTTTTTGTTGGACGTGAACTCATCTTGTTGGTACGCAGTGTTAACATTCTTCTTCTTCTTCTTCTTCTTCTTCTTCTTCTTCTTCTTCTTCTTCAATTTTTCATTTCCTTCACATTTTCACTCACAAGTTCATTCACATTTTCACTCATAGGTTCATTCACATTTACACCTACAGGTTCATTCACATTTTCTATCACAAGTAGGTTCCAAAACTCATTCTTTGTTCTACTAACATACATATGAATATAAATTGAATTTTGATTATCAGCAAACATTTTTAGCACATCATGATCAGTCTTAAGGGGAAGAATTTTACCATTAGTAGTAGAATGAAATCACAAAATAAAATGGTGACATGGTGGCAAGTATTAGTCATTAGCAATATTGTTCACACAGTCATGTGCGTTGAATATTCCAAACTTATCAGGATCAACATTGCATATCTCACTTGGTTCGCCTTGTTGGTCCGTAAAGTGGACCAAAATATCCATGCTCAGGACCCATGTATTCCAGTTCATCCATTGTGTTCCTGTGGTTCTAAACATCAACACTATTTTAATCAACAATAATAAACAAATGATTTTAAAAATCATAAGTGATCCTAAAATGATCACTCATTGAAACCCCATTCAAAAATAAACAATAAAAATTAAATAAATAATATTAAAAAAAAGTAACATATATACAAGGTTCAGTGGTCACTTACAAGCAGAACCTTAGCGTGAACAAAAATCATGGAACGGGAAGAGAAATAGAGTGCTCATGAACGATGAAGAGGAAGACAAACAGAGACACTTGTGAATCTCACGAACTAGAAGAGAAACAGTGGAGAACTCGCGAACTAAAAAATGAATGGTGAAGAAATTGCTAACGGTGAAGAGGAATGGAACGTGAATGTCGTGAGAGGAAGAAGAACTTGCACCCCCTGGACGTTGAAGAAGAACTCCCTAACAAGAAGAAGATGAATAATACTCGCGAATGATGAAGATGAACGTGAACCATAAATTCTGAAACTAATTGGGAGATGATAATTTGAGTTTTACAACTAAAATGTAAGAGCAATTTTATCTGTTCATATATTTCAATTGACGATAGTTAACAACAAGGGGGGTAAAAGTAATGTGGAAAAAGGGAGGGATATCGGATGAAATTTGAGCAAAACAGAGGGGGTGCGAATGTAATTTATTCTATAAATTATTAGATCTTGATTGAATATTTTTTCAATAAATGCTCATAAGAAAGTAAAATGTATTTGAGTTTTTCGTAAGTAAAATAGATTTATTTACTTCAACTTTTATGTACTCTACATATAATTAATTTTGTATGAAGACATAATCGATTTTAGATTACACCATGTTACAAGTTAACATCCACTAATCATTGTATCATTGGATGAACTCATAATCTATATTTTTTTATTCATAAGAATTAAACATAACATTAAAAAATTTATAATACTCATATCATATTCAATCAACTGATATAGACCATTAGTATAAAAAAGAACCTTCAAGATATGCATATTGTTCAAAAAATAATAATTTTTTTCTCTTTCTCTTTCTCTAAGATCTCAAAATGATATTTACCACTAAAGAAAAAAGTGACAAAAATTTTAAAAAATCTTTAATCCTATATGGTATTATAAGATCTACAAAAAAGTGGTATAAAATTCCAATTTAAAATCTACTACTAAATATTTCCACTATTCCTTAAAAATACATCATTCATGTATCTGGTTAATTATCCTGTTATTTGAAAATTTTCATATTTATTGTTTCTTTATTTCTATTTTATTTCTAGTTACCTATTTTTCTTTTTCCTTATTTGCATTAGTATATTTCTTTCCTTTCCATCAAAAGGAGCATATAAGCCGATTCAGAATCAGAGGTATTCAATATATGATTTTCAAATTAAATAAAAATTTAACAAAAATTAAAAAAGAAACAAAAACATTAAGCACTAATAATATAAAACTAATCCATTAAAAAAATATAAAATTAATAATTTTACGATCTCATCTAATATAAAAATCACTAAGTATGACAAGTTTGTTACTTTTGCAAAATCACTTTACAAGTTAAAAAATGATAATTTATATTTTAAATAATAGTATAAAAATATTTTATATTATTATAATACTTCACTATTAAACTTATTGAAAAAAATATTTATTTATTTACAGAATTTTATAGGTATGACCGTATGAGAGTAATAGTGTGTATGTGTGAGGGCATTTAAATTTATTTTAAATAATCTGAATTTCATAAAATTAATTTTAATTAATGTTAAATTTAATAAAAATATTTTATGTAAAAAATTATTTCAAAAATAATATACTAATATTTAATAGAAGAATCTCGATAACAGAAGTTAGATTTTAAATTTTTAATCAAAAGCACTTTAAGAATAAATTTGATTATAAAATGCTATTTGAACTGACCAAGCAAAATTTTTAGAAGATCACGTTTGTAATTAGTGGGCAAGGGTTTTAACATTTGTAAGCTCCATTGTTACTCCAAACACAAAAATAACTTTAGGACTGCTGTTATAATTTAACCCATTGTAAGGTTACGTTGCAACTAACTGATTACATAATTTAGTGATGTAACGTCGCTTATTGTGACGTGGAGATGGTGTGTCAAATTATTGTGTGTGAGAAAAAAATATCCTTATTTTAATTCAATGAATTGGACATTGACATGATAGTTTTTCATTTTTCTAATCAAAATGATAAAAGGTTGAAGAGAAAGAAGGTTGGAAGACCACCTCGTCCCTTTCTCTTGACTGCTTTTTCCATTACTCCTCTTCTTTTTCTTATAAAACATTAAATAAATAATATAACGTCCATTGATTTTATGAGTAATTAAGACTATGGAAGTTTGTGATTCGATTTGACTTAATTTTTAATCAAAAGATTATCTGAATTAAACTTAAAAATATGTGATTTATTTTGGTTTATTTTTTATTTAAAATAAAATTTGATCAAGTTAAATTAAGATTTGATTTGATTTGATTTTTGTCATTTTTATTAAAATATTATTTTATTAAATTAATAATTTTTTTCATTTTTAAATTAAAATTATTAGTAATAATCTACAAAATTTATTAATATGTTAAATCTTTGACAGTAATAATTTATCAAATTTTGTCGTTTTAAATCAAACATATATTAAAAAAATTGTCTAAAAAAGAAAGTGATAGACATTATATAAGTTTTGTATATATAACACGACAAAATACTATGAAACTCAAGTTGTATATCATAAAACACATAATAAAACTAAAGAAATATAAGTGTGAGTATAACTGTTGCGATTTGGTTTGATTTCAAAAACATAAATTGAAAACCGAACCAAGCCGATCGATTTGAGAAAAGAAATTATCCCAACAAATCCAAAAAGAAATTGTTTGATTTGTTTTTTTAGCAGTTTTTGGTTTTCATTTTATATGGATTTGGATTTGAACACTCCTAATTAAGGCTTAAGAAGGATGAATAGGTATGCATATGTTGAGTTCTTCGAAATCCAGATGACAATTTTATGTAGAGATGACAAAACGAATCAGGCTAGGTGGGTCGATCCACTAGCCTGCTATCAATTTGGCACGATGGGGTGGAGATCTTGAACCACCAACCCGTTATGGCTTGTCCCGCCTAACCCGCTAGCCCGTCGAGCCAAAGGCAGGACGGGGTGGGTTGACCCACTAGCCTGCAATATTAATTATTTTTTTATAAATAATAATTATATTAATATATGAGACTATTAATAAAAAAAGGTAGGAAGGGTCTGTTTGTTTGGTTTATGTTTAATTACTTTGTATTGTTTAAAATTTTAAAACTAATTTTAGAGTTTATGACTTTGTGTTATGATTTAACTACTTGGTAGACTTATTATTGAAGACTATTAATATTTTGTGTGGATTAAATACTTTGTATGATTTAAGATTTTAAGACTAGTTTATTATTTTAAATACTTTGTATTGTCAATTTTTTTAAAAGTTTTTTTAAAGGGTGGCTCAGTCCATCAACCCACCATCAAGCAGAGTGGGTCAACATGTCTAACCAAACCAACCCACCCTGTCTTTTCTTTGACTGGCCAACGACAAGACATACCAAAAAGGATTAAGCTAGTTCGTTTTGCCATCCTTAATTCTATGAGTATATATGTCAAAACTTTTAACCAAAACACAGTTAATCAATCTATATAAGTAGTGCCATCTATCTTCAATGGTAATAAAGCAATGCTATTATCAGACGAATTTGACAAGTGTCAAATTTTGAATGGATCAAAGGATTTGTCGGCCAAAAACTTCAATGCATAAAGCATTTTTCATTTTATGATGGCCTTAGCCTATAAGTTATAATGCGTTGTGTGTTTGAGGTATATTGAGGTGACTGCTGCATAATGCATATTGTTGATCAACTACATAATACATATTGTAAATTGCATAATGCATATTGAGTTCCACAGCTCTCACATTTTTGCACAAATGGTGTTAGCGGAGATTTTTACCAATGAGGATCAAATAGGGGGAAAAAGGCAACTAGATGGCCCAAATTAGCATATTTTAAACTACAAAGACTAAAATGAAAAGCAGTTGCAACTATAGAAACCAAAAAAGTATGTAAACCCTAATTTTTTTTAAAAAAATTATTAGCACCACAAGCTGACCTCTTGACCCATCCTATCTCATTGCATCCCACTAAAAGAAGCAAGTTAAGGCAATTGCTTTCGGAATTATGCATACATAATTATGGATTGCCCATTATGGAATTAGGTATACATGTTCTTAATTCTGAATTGTTCATTCTGAAATTATGCATATGTAATTTTGAAATGGACAATTCAGAAAACAACCTATATTTTGGATTACTCATTCCATAAGTGCTCAATTTTTTTCTATTCCAGATCTCCTATCCAAAATTATAACTAGATCCAAAAAAAAAACCTTGGAACTTACCTCTTTGATGCAGAGCAACAAACGTCGTCAAACGATGACCCATGGAGGGCAACTATGGTGTTGGAGACTTTCAAACAGAGGAAAAGGGAGCAACTGTGGTGACGATGGAGGAAAAGGGAGCAGTATGAGACGGAGGTTCCATGGAGGGCTGTCTTGGGATATTTGAAAATAACGAGGCACAGGTGCAAGAAGAAATTTACGCTAGCTAAATGGACTAACCGGATGGATCAGGCCCATTTCACCGCCCATGCATATGATTGGGAGTTGGGTGAGCGAGAGGAACCGAATGTTGTGCGTTTTGAGGAAAGAAAATTTGAGAAGCGGAATGAAGAAAGAGGTGATAAGCAGCAAAGAGTGACGAAGTCGACGCCATTAACCAACTGATTCGTTTGTTTATTCATTCATTCATTCAATTCTCGAAGGCTAAACAATCTGTAAGAACATTTTGCGTGCTCTTTTTTCTTCCCATCTAATTAGGGTTTCCATGCTCTCCAAACACTCCCTTTCTCTAGAAGCGATTTAGATTAGATTTTACAACAATGAACAACACCAACAACATTAACAACATCAACACCAACCCAACCAAGAATGCCGCAACGCCGTCGTTTTTCACCAACCCCAGAGCACCCTCCATCCCCATGAACCACCCACAACCCCACCTTCTCTCACAGACGCAGCCTCAACCGCAAGGTGCCACGTCACACTTTCACGGCCACTTTCAGCTTTCACAACCCCAAACTCACGTCGTCGCACAGCAACAACAACAACAACAACAACAACAACCACACCCTCACCCACAAGTGCACAACAATGCCAACACCAACGCCCACGTGGCAGCGCCCACACCTCCCAAGCGTGCAAATCAGAAACCCCCTTCACGCCCTCAAGGCTCCTCCAACGCCACCCAATCCTCTGCTTTCAAGACCATGGAACTCACCGTGGCGCCGCCGCGGAAAAAGAGAAGCTTTCCCGGTAACCTGATTCCAGAAAAAGTGGCCAAGCTTGTTCCAGAATCCGCAATCTACGCCAAGTTGCTCGAACTCGAGACTCAGATAGATTCTGCTTTGGCCAGGAAGAAAATTGATGTGCAGGAGAATGTTAGAACCCCTCGCTGCGTTAGGAAAACGCTTAGAGTTTATGTTTATAACACTTTTTCGAATCAGGTAAAAGTGGAGACTGGGAAGAATGGTGTGGAGGAGCCTTCTTGGGCTCTTAGGATAACTGGACGGGTGTTGGAAGATGGTAATGGAAAGGATTCTGTGGCGGAAGGAATTTCGACGAAGGAATATCCAAAATTCTCTGCTTTCTTCAAGAAGATTACCATATACTTGGATCAGGGTTTGTACCAAGATAACCATGTTGTTGTGTGGGATAGTGCTCGTTCGGCGGCTGCGCAGCAGCGCGATGGTTTTGAGGTGAAGAGGAAAGGAGATAAGGAATTCACTGCGGTGGTTAGGATGGCGATGAATTATTCGCCTGACAAGTTTGTGGTTTCACCGCAACTGGCTAGAGTTTTAGGGGTTGAGTTTGACTCGCGCTGCAGGATCATAGCTGCTCTTTGGCACTACGTGAAGGCTAAGAAGCTGCAGAGTCCCAATGACCCTTCATTCTTCATGTGTGATGCTTCTCTCCAGAGGGTGTTTGGGGAGGAGAAGATGAAATTCTCTGTGGCTTCGCAGAAGATATCGCAGCATCTGTCACAGCCGCAGCCTATACACCTGGAGCATAAAATCAAGCTTTCTGGAAATGGTCCAGCCGGAAGTACGTGTTATGATGTCCAGGTTGATGTGCCTCTTCCACTTGAGAAGGATATGTCTGCGTTCTTGGCAAGCACTGAGAGGCACAAAGATATCGATGCTTTTGATGAACTGATCTCTGATTCAATAAAGAAGATTCATGAACATCATAGGAGACGGGCATTCTTTCTTGGCTTTAGTCAGTCCCCAGCAGAGTTTATTAATGCCTTAATAGCTTCTCAGAGCAAGGATCTGAAGCTCGTTGCTGGAGATGTGAGCCAGAATACTGAAAATGAACGACGTGCTGAATTCTACAATCAACCGTGGTAAGCATTATGCCACTTATCTATTTCGTTAATTTCTTTTGTGGTGTGAGGCACGCATGAATAACATTCGCTTTATATCTCAGTTGACATATGCCCTTAATGTTGGTATTTATTTGCTTGCTAAAATTGAGAGTTGAAGAGAGTGGCAACTTTTGAAACAGGCAGTTTATGAAATAAAGTGTCTGTGTGACACTAATTTTAGACGCAACACAGCACTTTGCATTTCACTCTGTTTTGTAGGTTAAGCAGTGTTGTTAAATATCGACCTTGGCGCCGCCATGGTGGAATGGCATGGCGGATTTTTTGCCAATTGCCATAGGCAATTTGTGAAGGGAGGCCTACCATGGCGGTGCCATAAGGCGCAATGGCGTGATTTTATGGCAGAATTTTGGCCTTCCGCCATCCACAATTGATAACACTGAGGCTAAGTGTCTGTTCCATGCTTCTTAGATGATAACTACTACTAATAGGAAATGGACAAGCCTCCTCCAAAATGAGCAAGAGTGAATAGGCCCTTGATTTGATTTGAAGTACATTCAAAAGTAGATATACATCCTTACTTGCTTACTTTGAATACAAACTCATTTCAAAGGATTTGTTTCCATTTTATAATGCCATTATATGGCTTCTAAAGAGATTTGTCTGTGCTCTCAAATGAATTACACATTATGCACTGCAGACTCTACAAAGTGTTTAGGTCTGATTTGGGGATAATAAAGGCAGTGCCAGTAAGGGATTTAATCTAGATGTAACAGTATGGTACTGGAGATTTAGGATTCATTTGTTTGTGTATTTATTGGGGAAAATTGTTTGTTTAATTATAAAAATATTTTATTTTTTATAATAATTTGACAAGTTTTTTGATAAATAACAAAAAAAGTGATTTAGTGTTTATTCTCTAAAGTTAGAAAGAGTAACTTCTGGGGGGGAAATATACAAGCGGAATCATACAAGCACATTTTTTCAAAGCTTATCTAAATGCACCAGTGAGGAACCCTGCTCTTTTCGGGTTCATAATGACCAAGCAAAATAAAGAGTAAAACTGAAAGATATGATAAAGATGTATTGTTTCTTTATTCATTTGATGTAATGTAGGCCTTCAAATATATTAGAGAGATTTCAAAAGCTGTTTCTAATTGATTTGTGTTCGTTTATTAATATTTCCAGGGTTGAGGATGCAGTCGTTCGCTACCTGACCCGGAAAAATGCTCGAAGTGATGCTCCTTGAAACATCTGAGAGAAAATTGTGAAATAGTAATTTTTTTATTTGAGTGGTGGAGGTGGTTAGTTTTCTGATACCTCTTTAGGGTCTTGTCCCAACATTGCCAAAGTTTCTATTCCATCCTTCATTTATGTTTTGGAGTAGAGTACTGACAGAGTATTCTTGAGTCAAGAATTCTGATCGCCCCTGGCTCATTGTTGGAGTCCCTCAACTGTTGTATCTGTATTTGTTTCTCATCTACTCTTCGTACTCACCCATTCCAGTTTGGTAAAATGAGCCAAGAGCAATGAGCTAACAACTTATGTAGAGCATCAAGTCTTCACAATGGTATATTTAAGTTCTATCGATTGGATATCTACCTTGTCCTTTTTTTTAGGCATGTAGAATGCAAGGATTAGACTAATGTCTCCGCACTTCAAGAAGTTACATTTTACTGTATTTACTTAAATATATATAAAATTATCGATTGTTTACCTCTGGGCATTGGACTATAAACTCTTCACGGCTATATCTGATAGTTTGATTCTCTAAAACAAATTCATGGCTCGGAGATGGACGAGTTAACAATTATTTGAAAGTTTCATATTGCCATGTTTGTTGAGATGTCTGTTAGGATAAATACTCTGTAAAAGTCCTTGAATGATCGTTTTGTCACTCAACCGTAAGAAAGTATAAATGAAAAGTTAAAATATTTTAGGTGTTTGAGATCCTCAATATATATTTGATTTTTGTTTTGAATCTCCTATAAATTTTTGGTTCTTCTGAGTCTCAAATATATTCAAAGTTTTATTCCAAGTTTTTACCAATAGTTTAGTGATATCATGATGTTATCCCAATGACTTTTTTAATATATATCAATCATTGAAATAGTGTCACGTTATTACGTAATTGACAAAGATCCAAAATTATTTTTAATATATGAAGGACTTAGAACAATAACAAAAATTTATCAGTGATTCAACAAAAATTGGTATATATTAAAAAACCTAAAAGTTATTTAAGTCTAATATTTTTTTATATAAAGCTATGAATGTTAAATTATTTGTAATGCTATAGTATTTAGTATTTAAATTTATCCATTAACAATAAAATAGAAAATCAGAAGTTATAAAAAATAATCGGTTAAACTTTTTAAATGTTCCTTTTTTTTCTGTTAAGATTATAATCTAAATTATCAAAATAATAGTACAATTTTTTTCTTTCAATATAATTATAATTTTAATCTTGAGAAAAAAAAAACACATCTAATTTGCTCTTAATCCAATTTGAAAATGGTTCCTTTCGTTAAAGGTTTTCTCTGTCAAAGGAGTCTCAACACTTCCTGCCACGTTATTTCAACAAAATTATTAAGTAAAATTTTTTAAAAATCATAAAATTATACGAAAATTGTGTTCTCTCTTTATAGTCACTCATAAAATTTTATAAGACTTGTTTAATAATGTTTGTCATGGAGACATAATTTTCATATAGATTTTCTTTCAAAAGAATGTTAACAAACTCTTTCCGTTGCGTCATTGTTAGTTGAAATTTATTAAAATCCACAAAATTGTTCTATGTAAATTTTGGCTGTCTCTTTATAAACAGTATGATAAAAATAAAATACTTGCTTTTAATGATTATCAGGGAGACAGAGTGTGATACACACAATTTTTGATATGACTTTATCATTTGAAAATCTTATATAAGAATCTATTCCCCATCAGATTCGGCCTCAGCTAAAAACCCTTTAAAGGCGTGAATGCATGCGTTAAAAATGCAATGGCACAATTGATGTTGGTACTGACTGCTTGATGATTGATGAACAAATCTCAACAAAATGATTAATGCAAGACACTACAGACAGTAAAGGTCACCAATAGAACCTATTTACATCTCTAACTTAAAAAGAGATGGATAGAAAAGGAAAATATGCAACTGCGGATCCACCGTTGGCCTCTATAATTCACGCACCAAAAAACATAATTAATGCTGATTGTCATGAAACGCGCACCAAAAACATAATTAATGCTGATTGTCATGAAACAGTAGCACCAAAAAGATAATATTCAACTGTAACCGTAATTTGCACTGGGTTTATGTATATTAGTTCCAGATCCTAAAGTTACATTTAACACTAACTACTCTTACATTTGAATGCTTAATGAACAGAGTATTCCTTCCACCATGCTAGCTTAACCAGTTGCATCTTTTATACGAGTAATAAGCTCCTCCTGCAGATTTTATTTCACATATTAGAACAGCAAACAACCAAGCAATACAAATGAAGATAACGTGAGAAAGTAAGCACTTTGACAACAATCAATCATTGATCATCATATACCAGTTGACAACCATGGGCCACCAGTAAACAATATACTATCAAGCAAATCAGTGAGCGGCGTTTTCCAAATGCCTGTATCTATATTCTATTTCAATGCAACTTTTGTATGTATGTATGTTAAAACTGTAAAAATACATGCCTTCTTTCCTTTGGTTGAAAGGCCTTTAGATTTCAAAAGAGCACGAAGCCTCTCTACAGTCAGGTGGTGGAAGTCCCTAGTGGGTGTTTGACTGTTCGATCCCTCTGCATGATTTAAAATCATAATAAGACAAAATTGATGTATAGTGGAATAAAACAAGTCCAACCTACCAAGTCTCTTCCAAAATTACAAACCATTGCTATGGCTTGAACACATGAACTCAACTCCACTCAAATCCTTACCAATCACAAGTTCAAAATCACCTGGGTTAAGCTTAAGGGCAACTCAACTTGTCTTGTTTACATTATCCTTTATTAGTCTCTTTTTGTGGGTGTGGGTGGGGTGTGGGTATATCAGAGATGCAAGCATGCGTAAAAGGGAATAAGTAGCCCTGCTAGAGCTCAATACCTCCAATAGATTCACCACATCAAAGTCATGAAAAATCATGCCATGTGAAGCAAGCTGAAAGTTCGTTGGCCTTTTAAAGATTTTTAATAATGAATGCCGTTGTTCTTGCCTCTCTGTAGATTCAACTAGTGACTTTTATATGAATCAATCAAACATGAAAAGTCCAATTTGATAAGAATTTCTATAACAAAAACAGGCATCCCTACGATGCAAAATCATGTAAAGGAAAAGAATAAGATGATGTGCATGGAAACACTAAGATATATGTATAATCTGAAATGTTAAGCTAAAAATATAAATCATCAAGCCGAAATATGACTTCTATATTCTTCAAACACAAAGATCTTTCCCAAGAAAATTTTGAATTTGAATTTACAAGGACATACACAGCACCAACAACCAATTGACCATACCATGGTTCCATTTTAAGTTTTTCCTAAACAACTGATAATAAATATCCTTTCAAGAATACAGCTTGATACACTGTACCAAACATGATTTGGTTCATATCAGTCAAAACACTCCTGGAGTTTGGGATGCAATGTGCACTTTTGAGGACATGGAACTTAAAAGCAAGTTATCAATTGACCTTATACAATCAATTGAGAACATCCTCACATTCGTGTGCTCTCTTGCACCTTTTTATAAACTACTAATAAATGCATGCCTTATAGAAGTCAATACAAATTACCAAGCCTGAATTTGTTGTCTGAATCAATTCATATTTACAAAAAAAAAATGACAGAAATTGTTTATTAATGCACTTAAGAAGAGGTTAATGTGCATGTCTGAACATGTATCAGAGTCTTCAAAAAGTAGCCATGAGATGAGTAATACTGGACCCACTTGAGAATGAGGAAGTTGAACTAGTAACCTCAAGAAGAAAATGAATATTTTTATCATAAGCAAATACATGAATGTATATATGGATGTAAGAAATTTAGGACAAAAATCTTTAAATATATTTCAGATTTCACCCGATGCTAACACATTATAATGATCATATGAACCCACCTTGTCTGGAATTTATTTGATTATTTGTTTTCTTGGCTGATGCTCTTTCCAAACCCTTTTCAGCATTCCTGATAAAAAGTTTGATGAGATAGGGTTTAATAACAATGGACCAAGATAAAAATATAACGAATGAGAGGCAGATGTCATATCTTATTCACAAGTCACCAAGCTCTAAGAGAAAATTATCTCATAAGTTTTCACCAAAAGAAAGAAAATGCCAAAAAATTGGTTGGGAATTTTGTACATGGATCATATGATTCATATCATACACTTGAAATATCACTCTTCCATAAAAGGTGGGAATTATACCTCTTTCTTGAACCATCGGATCCATCCTTTGAGCTGGAATCACTCCTTTGTTTCTTGAGGGTGAGTGATCTAATCAGTATGTTTTGTTGGTTTGTCTTAATATGCTGACCTTCTGCATAAACAAGGGAGTCAAAATGTCTATTTTACAACAATTATCTATTTCAAAAAACAATTAAGAGATAGCTAAAATCTATAGGATGAGTATATATTATGACAATATAACCAAGAGGATTGCAGGAACTTCTATCCATCAATATTAATTGATACCATAATTTCTATGAAGTACAACAGAGGAATGGAAATCCAATTACATGATCCATTTAGAAAATGAATTATGAATCTTACGTTAGGGAAACAAAGATGATAAAGCTCTAAGCATGCTTCAAAAAGTTGGCAGAACATTTTTCAAACCAAAATTTACAATGTGAGAATTCTCTAAATTAAGACTACCAAATCAAAGATAAGTGGCAATATATATACTAAACACTAGCAAGCCAAAATACATAATGAACTCACATGTTCACATATAAACTATTTCATTATACAGTTGCAGACAGTGGACATGCCTCAAAGATTAAATTATGAGTATACAAACACCATTTAATAAAAAATATCCATTCTTAATAACTATAGTGATGACAAGGAAACTTGTGACTAAACAATAAACAATACATCATACTAATAATTATATAGCTTACAGGTGTTTCTAGGGAAGAGAAAGTTTCTACACGGATAAAAGATTTTGTTTGTTTCTTCCCTAAAGTCACTGCTTGGGGGCAGACTAACATAAATATTTGAAGCTGTTATAATATGCTTTACAAGTTGCAACAGCATGTTGAAATACTAAAAGGTAAAGAATGAGAAGACCTGGTGGTGAGGTATCATGATCACATACATAGACCCGCATCCCACCCTGCACAGTCAAAAGGTCATTCAAACATAATGTCTCACATATAACTAATAACCTCGTAAAAATATTAAAGGTTAATGCTTCAATTTTACAGCAGGAGGTCTCCTAAGTCTCACCTATTGGAGGAAAAATAATTTTCTATGACAAAAAGAAAAAATCACGACATTTACAACTCAACATAAAAAAAAAAAGCATGTGCATCAGAGAAAGTAATAAAAGATGTGGCCATGTTTGAATAAACTTCTCCATAAGCACTTGAAAAAAAAAACAAGAAGGTAGAATGAATTGAGTTCCTCTCTTAAGTTAAAATACCTTTTTTTTAAGGCAATGAAAATTTTATTAATGAGAACGTGAAGGAAATAAGCACAAGATGTGCTATAACTTAGGCACTCAAGTTTTATAAAAACTCTCTAATCTAACTTCTCTGAAAGTTGAAGTACATAAGTTGGTTAACTAAAGTTCATATAAGTGCTTATGGAAAACTTCATATCATACATTGCCTACTTACTCAAGTTTAATACCAGACGTTACCTTTTACTTTGTTATTGCCTACTACTCAACAAGGAAGTCAGAATGGAACAAATGCTAATTAAGGACGAAAAATAAGATTCTTTGAACTATCTATACGAAACTCGAATTCTCTTTGTGGTAAACTAGTAATTTTGACAATTGATAGGTGAAATCTAAAACACGTACACCACAAATTTCAACATTAGCAAGATTAGATTAAAATTCCACAAGAATCTCAATCCATTCAATCTCTTCTAGTATTTTACATTTTTTGCCATACTAAACAAGCAAAGCGATCTTACAATTCCACAAAATAAAAGCAAGAAAAAGATACAAAAACAAAAACATCCACACATGATTAACACAAAAAACCTAAAACAACAAATCGCTTAGTTTCGCCAGTACATGCATAAAAGCAGGGAAAACGTTCTAGAAGCACACGGATCGAAAGCACCGCAGTGAATGTAGGTAGGTTCAAAATCGGAAATCGGAAAAAGGATAAGAGAGAAAGGGAAATTGCAATACCGGATTGGACGAAACGACGGTGGAAGAGAAGAGGCCGCGAGAGGGAAGATTGGCGAGGAACGGAGAAGCGCCGGAAGAAGATGGATTCAGTGCATCCATTGCCACTGGAACGGAGGAGGAGTTGGCCTCTTCTTTTGTTCTTTGAAGTGTCACACTTGAAAAGTGAAGCGACGCCAATAACAACACCGTAACTTTCTGCTGTATATATATGTGGACCAACACAGGGAAGGCTGGTGGACCTTGTAAGTTGTAATTGTAGTAATGTAAATGCTTGTGGACTCTCCCTTTGACGAGTCCCTTTACGCGCACTTTGCAACTCGAGTCTTGATCATCCGTAACAAAAAATTTAAACGGTGTTTTTCTTAATAGTTAACAAATTATAAAAAGATAAAATGCGTTTACATCACGTGTAAAAGTAATGTTTTTTTTATCAAATCTTATTCAATCAATTTAAATAATTTAAAAATTAAAATTCATTCACCTAAAAAATTTGAAAATTCCAATTAGCAAATCACCAAATATAATTTTGTTATTTTTAATTAAACTAATTGATCAAAATCATTAATAATAATATCAGATAATATTTTTCACCATATATCTTATCTTCATCAAAACGAGATTTTGAATTTCATAAAAAAAATTACCAACATCTTTTTTTTTTCTAAAAATAATATTTACCGTCTAAGTGCGTATTTCTTTTACTTAGTTGTTTACATGGGTTACTTGATTTATAGTATACTAGATTTGGGTTTATTAATAATTTTGACATTTCAAAAGAAAAAAAAATATAGAATTGATTTTTTTCGTGTCCATACATAATGTTTTTTTTTTGTGTATTGGATTATTTTATATGATCATAAAAGAAGACATTAACTATTAAAAAATTGACGGTAAATCATAATTCTTCTTTTACTCTTTTTATAATTGTTATTTTATATCTTTTAGGAGTATTAATTATTGAATTGTGAAGCATATATTGTTACATGGAAATGAAGGATATGGACAGTTTTAATAATTATTTTTGTTATTAAAATTGTGTAGTACTAAATACTAATATATTTATCTCTAAAAGATGAAAAAATAAAATTTAGTTCCTGAAAATATAAAAAGTAAGACAATTTTGTTTAACAGTTAACTTTTGTCCATTAATGTTAAGAAACTCACATATGTGACATACACGACGAAAATGTTACAAAACTGATAATTACATTGATATATAAACTAATATTATTGACAAATACGTCTCAAAATTTAATAACTTATTGATATTTTCGTCCTTTAATTATAAATTTACTAACAAATATATCCACGAAATATATAAATCTAATTAGTTAGTTGACATTAGTGACATAATACATATACCAATAACACATTAGACTTTGAAGTTTATGATTATGTTATTGCAAATATTAATTATAATGCATTACAATTATATTTATAATGTCAATTTATTACATATAAATTAAGACTTAAGAGGAGCCAATGCAATGGTTGGTTCTCAAATCAAAAATAAGTTTGACAAATCTTAAATGAATCACCCACAATGAGGCGACAACAAACACGAGGTCTAGCAACCTGAACTACAATATTTTTTATCTACCTATGAATGATTCATTTAAGATTTAGTAAACTATTTCTTTTATTTGAGAACCTACTCCTATCTTGCATCTTCTTGAGTCTTTATTTCTTTGTGATAAGTCGATAATATAAATATAATTATAATAAATATTTGTAATATCAAAAACAAAAACTTATAAGTCTATTGTATTGTTGATGCATTATCTTGTTACTTATGTCAACTAATTAGGTTTATATATTTTATAGATATATTTGCTAGTAAGTTGTATAATTGAATGACGAAAATGTCAATAATTTGTTAAATTTAGGGACTTATTTGTTAGTAACTTTAATTTCTATGTTCATGTGAGTATTAATTTTGTGACATTTTTGTCTTTGTGTGCCACTAGGAGAATTTCGTAATGTTAACAAACGAAAATTAATTATAGAACAAAATTGTCTCACTTTTTACACTTTTGAAGACTAAATTTTATTTTTCATCTTTCAAAAAGACAAATGTGTCAAAACTATACACTTCCAAGACAAAAATAACTATTTACCTTCTACTTTTAAGAATATGGATGACGATACAATTTTCAATTTCAATTTTTTTAGCAAAGAAAGACATAGATGATAAATATTTCAAATCCCATTTTAACATAAATAAGATTGACAAATATCATGAAAAATACTATCTAGCGCTATCTTTAATGATTTTTATCAATTAGTTTAATTAGAAATAACAAAATATATCTCGTGATTTGCTAATTCAATTTTTTTTTTTTTAAGTGAATTAATTTCAATCTTTAGATTATTTAAATTGAGTGGATGAGATTTGGTGTAAAACTAATGTAAAATTATATAAACGAATCTTATCCCAATTAAAAAAATATACAGTAAAAATATTAAAACATATATAATACTATTATTGTACCACCAAACATGTCAATAAATTAACGTGAAAGTGAAAATGTTATAACTTAATAAAAATCTCGAATTCAAAAGATAGGACCGTTGACAGATTTGATTCATGATGATATCCATAAATGGATCCAGGTTGAAGGCTCTGGGGCTATTGCCCCCACAACATTATCTTTTTTACATATATATATATATATATATATATATATATATATATATATATATTTTTTTTATATATATTTTTGCCCCATAAAAAAATTAGTATTGTCTCCATAAGATAATTTTTCTTTAAATGAATGTAAAAATAATAAAAGAGAAAAAATAGTATTAATTTTATCACTTTACTATTTTTTTATTTGAATGACAATAAAAAATATAGAACAATTTTAAAATATAAAATATTTAGACATTAATTGTAATTAGTAAAAGTTTAAGTATTTTAGATTTTTAAAAATATTATGTATTTAAAAAAAATGAAATATTTTTATTTTATGAGAATATTATAAAAAAAATTTGCTCCCACTAAAGAAAAACTATGGATTCACCACTGATGATATCCTTTCATATAAAAGAATTTACTTGTGTTTGTCTTTGCTATGCTATTGAGACAGTTTGGATGTGGGAGTTTCTTCAAAACATCTTGCCACCAAACTTGATTTTCAAGATCATTGTCATTTCCTCACGTTCTCCAGGTACTGAATACAAGCCTATATGGAATCATTCTTCCGATGGCTTATTATCCTTAAAAGCAGCTAATGATTTTCCTTCGGGAGAAGTTCAACTTTGCTCAATTCTTTAAACATGTTTCATATGGTTTGGAGATGGAATAGCCCTCAAAGAATGGGGTTATTTCTTTGGAAGTTGGTGCATGGGTCGTCTTCTTATTGATACAAAAAGCAAATATCGTCATATGATATTGATATATTAATTTGCCCGCGTTGCCAACTCCAACCATAATCCATCATGCATACTCTTCGTGATTGTGATGAGGTCATGGACTTTTTTGCCGTCCTTTATCCCGCCTAGTTAGTGGGTAAAGTTTTTTACTTTTAGCATGTATGATTGGTTACATCTTAATCTTAGTATCCATCACATTCATACAAACCATGTTGTTTGGTCCTCCTTTCTGGGTAATAGTTATTGGGAATAATTGTGCATGTCTAAGATTAAAAACTTATTTAATCTTCGATTGGTCTGATTACAAATTAAATTTTGCTTTAACTATACCTTAAACTTCAATTTGAAATAGAATAAAAAACATAATTGCCTTTGGAAGCTCAATTTACAAAGTAAGGTAAATCAAACTTAAATTATAAATGTGTACTTACGCACGCACTGTTTGGAAAAAGAAATCAAATAGGTTCTTGTACGTATTTCTAAAACTTTAGGTGATTGTTTTCTACAATACTGTCAATTATATTGGACTATTCATTGATACTTTTAATAATGATTTAACTAATAAAAGAATAACATTTTTATATAAAAATATAAAAGACGTGTGTTTGTGACAATTTTTTTTTGTTACAATATGTATACAGATCGTTTTCAGAACATAACCAAATTTGTCAACTAAAAGACGATTCCGTATCGACGTTATCAAGTATATCAACACACTTTTACAATCATGAAATGGATTGGATATACAAGGGATAGACATTAAAGTGTGTTTTGTACCAAAAAAAAGACATTAATGTGTTTTGATTTATTAATTATTTGAAAAATCAACAAATGTAATCAACGTTTTAATTATTTTTATATATAAAATAAGTTAAGAATTTTTTAAATTTACTCCACACTTTAGCATAAAATATTTTATATAAATATTTAACAATATATATATATATATACATGAAATTAAAATTGTTAGAAATTTAATATGGTATTAGTTAATATATATCTGTTAATACTTTAACGATTAGTTAATATATATTTTATTCTGTCAAGAAGAGTTAATATTATTTTATAATTGACTTGAGCATAATTATTACATATATTGATTACTAAATATTAAATATTAATATTATTATATAACAACATTTAAATTAGGAAATAATAATAAAAGTTCAAAATAAAGCATATATTGTTTTATCCTTCAAAAATAATTAATATTTAAAATAAAATTATATTTTATTCTCAATTTACTCAAATCTTATTTAGTAAATTATAAATACACATTTATATTAAAGCACACCAAATTGAATTATATGATTATAAAATTTAAAATATAAATATATTTTATTCTATAAAAATATTTTTTCAATAAATGATACATAATTACTATTTCAGTCAAAATATCTATTTTTAATTGTCAAAATATGCCTTTGAAACATATTTTTTAACATTAATTCAAAACTCATTAAATATCTCTTTATCAACTTTTTTTTAAAGTAAATATACTTATAAGAGAGTAAATACAACCAAGAAATTAATCAGAGTTTGTAAAAGAAAAAAGAGCAGCCCTACAATTAAATAATAAAACCTGAAAATCCAAATTTTCAGTAGAGTTTGCTATTATAAGCTATCCACCATGGTTTAAGAATCTAGTTCAAAGATCACATTTGTTGCTCCGAGTTCTGCCATCCATTGAATTGCTTGTAGAAGACCCCATGCCTCCACATCCTTTGCTTCTAGAATTCCAGATTGCCACACTGTTTTTTTTGCTTTTGTAAAATGACCAAGTTCATCACGAACAATGTCTCCAGCTCCAAAACAATACTGATATATATGTGAAGATTATCGCAACTATGTTACATCTCTTTATTAACTTATTAATATAAAATTTTAGCTTGTCCTTGAAATGACAAAATATACATTATATGTTTACAAATATCAAGTAAAAAAATGTTTATAAATATAATTATAGAGTATTCACAATTTTTTATTTATAAAGTGCATTAAATCAACAATAAATGAATGATTTATATTTATAGTTTATAATCTAATACAAACCACACTTTGATAGGTTTTCTAGTGAAAGTGGTAGAATAAAAGAATACTCCAATATTATAAAGTAAGACGCCCATGGTGACCCCATTCCTATCAAGTTGTTTCATTAACTTACAACTACTTAGCTAGCTTTTGGATGCTAGTTTAACTTAATTGATTAAATAAGATATATTGATACTTATTTTTAATTCTTATAAAAAAAACATGTAAAATTGGTTGAGTGCATACATTATTATAAATCTTTTGATATTTGAGTTTTATTTTTATAGATGAAAGAAAAAATACAATTAGGTTTACTAACATACCATTTTGTAAGAGTAATATTATACTTCGATATTTTATAAGATTTCGAGTTGAAATTTTGTAAATAAGAAATTGATCTAGAATGAAAAAGTATAAATATTTTTCATTGAAATCCATAAATACTTTATATGGATATACATTGGTTAAAAAAACGTTTAGCTCGTTCCAAATAATTAAGGGGGTAAAAGTAAAATAATAGTATCTCTTTAGCTAAGTTTAAGGCCTTGATTTGCTTCACCGGCGAGACCATCAGACTAGCGTGTAAAAAATTCGACGTAATGAATTCGAGAATCGAGACACAGTTAGAATCAGACGACTTAGAATTCACTTCAGCAAAGAAAATTCAGCTACCAAACAAATAGTATGAAAAATTACAGCACCAATTGTATTAAAAATGTGGTTGAGCATAATTAGTTAGATAATAATAATAATAATAAATCGAAGAGTAAAAGAAAAAATAGAGTTTGATAGAAATTTCTGTCGAATTAATTTCGTATTTTATTTTATATAAAAAAGTGTATTACAATGATGGACACCTATACGTACCTGTCTAGAGGCCAAAATACTAACTTATTCACACTTCGTGAGTTGGTTTAGTTCGAGAATATAATCTGAATTTATAATTAATTTTAAATGTGAGGTGAATTTATTTAAATTTATTTGTTGAACTTATTTTAATAAAGTAAGTATTTTTTATTTTTTAACGTATTTATTTAAACTGTTTCTTTTTAAAATAAACAGTTTTTATTTATTTTAAAAAAGTAAATCTTATATGTCTTTTAAAAAAATATTTACATAAAAAATACTTATTTTAGAATTTGGAGCTGGTTGTGAGTTGTTTATTTTTGAATTTTAAATGAAATTTTAATAACAAAATATGTTTGATAAAAATAGAATTAAAATGTTTTTTGAATTATTTTCAAAATTAATAAAAAAAATTGTATTTTTGATTTTTAGTATAAAAAACCCACATTTAACAATATCATTTTTTTTTGTTAACACGGTTATCACTACCATCATTATAACTTCCATCGCCATTACTACCAATATGTCACCACTACCATCACCATTGTTGTCACCATCATAATTGACTACCACCACCACGAATATCAGCATCACTGCTTCCACTACCACCATCATCATCGATATTACTATCATCATTACCACCACCTCCACCACATCATTGTCATCACAACCACAACCAATGTTGTCGCAATCATCACATTGGCACCACCAACACCACCATCGTCATCATCAACATTGCTACTACCACCACTATCAATGTCACTGTCACCATCACCACCACCACCACTTGTTGTCACCACCATCGCCACCACTATCACTAATATCATTTCTGTCACCACTATTAACATTGCTACCACCATCTCCAATACCACTTCCATCATTACCGTCATTAATATTTTTATCGTCACTACTACTCCTAACATCATCACAATCATTATTATTGTTACCACTACACAAAAACACTCTTAAATTAATTTTAATAAGATATAAAACTTTCAAAATGAGTTTATTTGAAATTAATCATATTTTAAATTTTGATTTAATTTTTTTAAAACTAAAACTAAAAACCACCACAATTAGCCCTTGAAGTTGTTTTTATTAAATTTTAAACTAACTTATCATAATTTTACATGTTTGGTTTTACTTTATAGAAGAGTTAAAAAATAATTTTGGGTTCAAAATTGATTTTGACTTAAAAAGCAATTTTAAGTATTTTTTGTGTTAAATAAAAAAATTTGTACAAAAATTTTCTTCTTTAAACTTTAACTTATTTTATAATAAAAACACGACTTAATTACATTTTATCCCTGACTTTTTAATTTTACTCCAACAAATTATTTTACGCAATTTTACCTACAATTTTTTTAAAAACTTATGAATTTGACCTCCTTTGTTTTATCCATAATATAATTACACTTTTTTTATCTCAAATTTTTTTGACAAATTTTACTCTAAACTTTTTTTTGACTCTCAATATTTGTGTTTATTAATGAAAAAATAATGAAGGATAAAATTCACATTTTTTTTAAAATAAGAATAAAATATGCTAAACTAATTTGTAGAAGTAAAATTAATCAAAAATTTAAAATGAAACATATAATTAAACCTAAAAATATCAGAACATAAATCACAAAACTTGACAAACAAATTTATATATATATATATATATATATATATATATATATATAAATATATATAAATATATATAAATATTCATCCAAACCCAGTGCATCTCGTGGCAGACACAATTTTATAAAAATCGAATAATAATGTAATAAATAAAAAGTTTATCACAAAGTATATTATTTAACTCCCATTTAAGAGAAGAAACGTAAAATCATTGATATCCCCTTCTTGAAAAACAGAGGAGAAAAGAAAGCAGCAGAAGAGAGAAGAACAAACGAAGCATGGTTTCGACGAGACGCAGTGGATCTCTCTCTGCCAAAAGATCTTCCTCCTCGGAAGATAAACCTCCTTCGCCGAAGCGCCAAAAGGTTCTTCTTCTTCTCCTACTTCCCTTTCCCTTTTCCTTTTTATTTTCGATTCACTTTGTTCAGAACGCTTCGGTTCGGAGATTTCCGGCGTCGGAGCCGTAACTTAGCGTCTCTCTCTGCGATTAACGCGTTGCGATTGGTTCCGATTTTTTCAGGTCGACAATGGCGGTTCGTCGGAGAAATCGGTGCCGACGCCGCCGGAGAATTCCAAGGATTTATCTTCCTCGGAGCCCGTGCCTGATCCCGGAGAATGTGGCTCCGGCGACGCTCAGATCGCCGGAGCCGGTGCCGCCGATGGAGTGAGCTCTGGGAAAGGTGACGCTACGCCGGCTGTGCCTGTCACGGCACCGATTGCTGATGCAGCATGTAAGCAATCTGATTTTGTTTTTTTTTCTTTCTTCAAATTTGTCCGTTTTTTTTTGTTTTTAGTTTATAGTTTTGGAATTCGCCACTTGTGCTGTGAATTTGTTTCGAACATTTTTTTTTTCTAACTTCTGCGTCGTTTTACTCTGAAGGTCCGTCGTTCTCTTCGTGGATTAATTATCAGAAACAGAATCCAAATATCGAAGGCGCGCCGTGGTGCAGGTTCTTGTCGCAGTCTGCACAGGTAAATTCGTGTTCGTTCGAGTGAAGTGAATCAGAAAAATGGCGATTGTAGTAGTCACTGTTCACACTTTTGAGTGTTGACTCCACTTGAAGCACGTGGTGTCTTTGTTTAGTACCTCAACTTTTTAACATGGAATTTGTGTTACTGCTGCAGAATCCTAATGTTGCTGTTTGCACACCCATTTTCACGATTGGTTCTAATAGAAGTTGCAACTTTCCACTGAATGATCAAACTATAAGTGGAAATTTATGCAAGATCAAACATACGCAGGTACATTTTAAGACGATATAAGTTTACTTCATGAAGCTTTGGATCATTGATTAGACTCTCTGTGTGGTTAGGCTCTTTTTTTATGATCAAAAGTATGCACTTGGTAGTGGATCATTTTACCTGGTTTCTACTACGCAAAGTTTTTCGTATACAGTAATCCCTATAACTACTTTTCTGGAATTGTGTGCTTGGATGGCTTTTTCTGGTCTTTTGCTTTTAGTTATTTGAGGTGAATACGGTAGGATATGTATGTGCAGTTTGATTACTGTTGTTACTGGAAATGATCAGGGTGACGGAAGTGCTGTAGCTGTGCTAGAAAGTATGGGTAGCAAAGGATCTGTGCTAGTAAATGCGACGCATGTCAAGAAGAATACCAGCTGTGTACTTAACTCGGGTGATGAAGTGGTTTTTGGTGTGCTTGGAAATCATTCATATGTATCCGTTTCATTTGTTCAGTTGAATGTTTTTTTTTTCTTCTTTAAATGAGATGTATCAGTTATAGAATTATAGAATTTGTCAATTATCAGCAGTTTCATTTTTTCTCAAGGTGTTTTATTTTAAACGTATGTTTATGTGGGTTATTTTTCTTAATTAACTTTCAACTTAGATTTTCCAGCAACTAAATACTGAGGTTGCAGTCAGGGGTGCAGAAGTTCAAAGTGGTATTGGGAAATTTCTGCCGCTTGAAAGGAGAAGCGGAGACCCTTCAGCTGTGGATGGGGCCTCTATTCTGGCTTCTCTTTCCAACAGACAGGACCTTACAAGATGGAAATCTCCATCTCAGACCTCCAGTAAACCTCACCAGGGTACCGATGTCTCTAGTCGTTCTGTTCATCATGATTGTACAGAAACTGAGCTTGATGGCTCAGAATCAACTCCAAATGTGCAGAGTGATAAAGCAGCAGAGGTTCGAACAAGTGACAAGAATTCAACAATGGATTGCAATCCAGATGCTGGTGCAGAGGCAGGCAATGTAAAAATCTCTGGGGTGAATGATTTCCTAAGGCCTTTCTTCAGGATCTTAGCTCAACCTAGTTGTAAACTGAAATTGAGCAAAAGTATCTGTAAACAGGTATTGGAAGAAAGAAATGGGATGCTGGATATGCAGGCTGCATCGACCTTGGGTACATCTGTGCGCTGTGCAGTGTTTAAAGCAGATGTTCATGCTGCAATACTGGATGGAAAAGAAATAGATGTTTCTTTTGACAACTTTCCTTATTATTTAAGGTGTACTTTTATTCTATTTTATATCTACTGCGATGTCGCATAAAAGTCCCTAAAAATACATTTCTTCTGGCAACCTTTCTTTTTAATTATTGAATCTATCTCATGTGTTTGGTCAATGGTGCTGCTTTTATAAATAATGGATTCAAATTTGTTATTAGCTTTCACTTTTCATGTTGTTTTCTTGGAATGTCTATGTACTTAGTATGTTAGGAACCTAGGACATAATATTTTACATTTAATTTAAATTATTTGCTGAGGTTCCTGTGATTATTTTTTTTATAATTTAAATGAGATATTGAGACTATTCTTTGTCTGTGTGACTTGGTTGAGTCTTTCAAGTGTTGTGCTTGAAGTTATTCTTGATACTTTTTTTTATTTAATGGATTTTTAATTTGTTCTTTATTTATGTTTGTATTCATTTCTTTTTGTAGTGAGAATACAAAAAATGTCCTGGTGGCTGCTTGCTTTATGCACCTCAGGCATAAAGAACATGAAAAGTTTACTGCAGATCTTACAACCATAAACCCTCGTATTCTTCTCTCTGGACCTGCAGGTGTGTGAGTATTATATTACTGCTTTCTGTCTTTTTGTGTAAGTATTTGTTCCCTTAATTGCCAAATTTTGCTGGTTGCAGGGTCTGAAATATATCAGGAGATGTTGGTAAAAGCGCTTGCAAAATACTTTGGAGCTAAGTTGCTCATATTTGACAGTCATTTGCTTTTGGGTGTAAGATAAGACTTCCTTTATGGACTTAGTTCTTGAAGTATTTTTTACCGAAAACTCTGACAAGAATCTTTATTTGTGGTGTTATGATAGGGTTTATCTTCCAAGGAAGCTGAGCTACTCAAAGATGGACTTAATGCTGAAAAATCCTTCCGCTGCACTAAACTAAGTCCTACAGAAGACATGGCTAGGATCATGGAGCCATTAGCTAGCGAAACAGAGACACCTAGCCCTTCAAATGCACCTACATCATATGGCTTTGAGTCTCAACCTAAGTTGGAAACTGATAACATGCCATCCACCTCTGGGACAGCTAAAAGTTGCTCATTCAAATTAGGTGTGTACTCTTCTAGATTTCTTCCTCTTTGCTTTGGTTTTACATAAAGCATGGTTGTATATAACACGTGTGCTCAATAGAAGTTATTTTTTTTTCATCTACCAGGACACAGTCATTAGAATTTGTGAAATAAATAAATACCATGCAGAGGTTGAGTCAGTTTTTAACTCTTAAGCAAATTTTAATAATAAAAAAGGAAATGAGATGGGAGCTTTTGTCATATATCAATTTCATTTGCTCCAATCTTTTCATTTCATTTTGTTACAGATGACATATATCTAGAATTCTAGATATTGTAAATCTTGAAACTTATTTCTATTTGATATTAGGCTTAGTTACTGTTTTAGTCCCTTGATTTAAGGGGTGTGCTTTTTTTAGTCCCTGAATTTTGACAAATTGTTTTAGTCCCTGACATAATAAATTGACACTTTATGTCAATTTTTAGCACTTTGTGACAATTTTAAAATGTAGATTAAAAATGAACCATTATTATGATTTAATTTGAAAAAATCAATCCATTTTCTTGCCAAACTGATTCAACAACTTTTAAAATAAGTATAAAATTTTGTCTTTGGTATCAAAACTTGTTTTAAGCAAGACTTAATTGCTGTTTTAGTCTCTGAATTTTGGGTGTGCTTTTTTTGCCCTAAAATTTAAAATTGTTTTATTGTTCCCGAATTTCGACAAATTTCTCTTTTTAGTCTCTGGCATAATAAATTGATACTTTGTTGCAGTTTTTAGCTGCCATAAATTAATTTTTTTATTTTTTAGCCACTTGAATTTGCATTTTAAAACTATCACAAAGTGTTAAAAAACCGCCACAAAGTGCTAAAAACCGCCATAATGTGTCAATTTATGATGTCAGGGACTAAAAAAAGCTATTTGTCAAAATTCAGGGACTAAAAAAAGCATTGTTAAATTTTATGTACTAAAAAAAGCTTTTGTTATATATCAATTTCATTTGCTCCAATCTTTTCATTTCATTTTGTTACAGATGACATATATCTAGAATTCTGGATATTGTAAATCTTGAAACTTATTTCTATTTGATATTATGAATGTAAATTTTTAAATTATAAATATTTGCACCATCATACTGTGTCAGAGAATGTGCTTTGTACTTTCAGTTTAAGCTGTTTGTATTTTCTATATATAATCATGCAGGTGATAGGGTGAAATTTAGTAGTTCATCTTCTTGTGGCGTATATCAGACATCTCCGAGGTATGTATTTGTAAAAGCTTTTCTGAATAGTTTGTTTTTCTTATTGATACACTTGTTTTGTACTTTTTTTTGCATGTCAGATGAACTATAGAGCCCAAGTTATCATTATCATGAATACTTACCTATGCAGGTCCAACTTTTTATGTAAGACAAGTAGTGTAATGAATGTACCTTTATATGTCAAAATTGAAGCATAACTGCACATTGCCCTGATCCTCATGATTATGAGATGGCAATTTCTATTTAGTTGAAAATGAAATGATTATACCACTGTTAGGAGATTTGGGCAAGATGGAGAGAGGAGAATAACTTTATGGTGATTGTTCTGGGGTAAAAAATTGGAACTGCTACTATCAATCCTTTGGTTGATAAGTTAGGGATGGTGCTACAAGCTGATAACTGCCTATTTCACATATTCTTTCTCTCTTCCCCCCCCCCCCCCCCTCCCAAAACATTCAGATTTTAGGTTGCAACTTAAACCCATGTTTGGGAAAATGTGGTGGGAATGAAGCAAACTCGGTGCACGAGGCACCGCATAAGGGGATTTGGGGAGGGTAGATGTACATAGCCTTACCCCTGAAAGTGGAATGGCTGCTTTCAGGATTTGAACCCATGACCTATGATGGGAAAGAAATGAGGGGAAATAAAATTGGTATGATGAAAATAAGGTATTAGAAATTAACTTTGTCTTATCCTGTTTGGACCTCATACAAATGAAATGAGGAAGAAAGTGGAGAAAAACAATATTGTATGTTAACAATATGCTAATTTTTCTTAAGCAACTTCACCATTTTTTTTCCCACTTCAGTTGTCAACTATTCTTTTCTATTTCACTCCTCCATATTCTCTGTTGTTTTCTGAACCATTTAATGCAACTTCCATCCCTAATTTCCATTGCTCTCTGACATTTCTTCATTTTCACTAACTCCAAACCATAGTTATCAATTGCGCATTGTTGTATTAGCATAGTAGCTGTCTCTGCATTGTGGCAATGTGACTAGAGGCCGCTACACTCAGTGGTTTTATATTGTGCCTGTCGTGTTGTGATTCACAGCCAAAATCGCTTCTATTCCCATCCTTATTACATTGTGGAAGGTAAAAGCCCCATTTTGCCCCCCATTTTTGTCTGATTTTTCCAACCCTAATTCTCATTTTTGTCATTTCCCCAACATATTCAGAAAATCAAAAGCCTTCCTTTGTTCATTGCCAATGGTTTGAAGCATGCCTTTGTTCATCTTGTCCAAGTCCAACTTCGGAGCTCTAACCCTCTGATTTCCTGTGGTATCTCATTCTCCAGCCACTTCTGGGTTTCTCTGGCACCCTCTGGTCTCCAGACTCCAGTGTCCCCTGCTACTTGATCTCAATGATACCATCTCTAATCTGTCTGCTGTTCACACTTCTGTTGCAGATTGTAGGTCTCGCACCTTTTTTATTCATCCTTTGTGCCACTGCTCAATCTCTCACAATTCTGTTTTTTAAGACTGACTTTTCAATTATGAATAATAAATATGCCTTTATTTTTGAACACTTATACCTGTATAGTTGATTGGCCAAGTTCTCTTAGGAAACTATGTTTATGTTAATTGAGCGGTAATGTTTGCGTTAATTCCGTATTAGGCAGTTATGTTCTATGGTGTGACAGTCATAATGTTTTATATATGCGGTGTGATTGATCTGAAGGAGGAATTTAAGGTATCAGATTGTTGCTTGTGTTTTGAAAGAGGAAACTCCATGTTAGGGGTAAACCATGTAGTGATATATTCTTCTTCAAGTCTTGAACCAGATTATCTTAGTAAAAATATAACGAATTCTTCAGTATAGTGGCCACCCTTCTATATGTTGTTACACTACAGCATTTTTGGGGCCAGCCGCTTTGCATTGCTGTCTGGGTTGATGGCTATGCTCAAGTGTTAGTGTTTCTATTTTTTTTTGTTATAATTTTGATTAGTGACTTCATATATAGGGGGCCTTCTAATGGAAGTCGGGGGAAGGTTGTCTTACTATTTGATGATAATCCCTTGTCTAAAATTGGTGTGAGATTTGATAAACCCATACCTGATGGAGTTGATCTTGGTGGTGCCTGTGAGGGAGGTCAAGGATTTTTCTGCAATGGTAATGCATTACTTCTCTGATACAGATTTTATATTTTTAGATATGCTATATTATTATATTTTGATCTATACATTTTATAGTCTTGTATCTTACTATTTTTCTGTTTCCAGTCACCGATCTTCGATTGGAAAGCAGTGCTGTAGAAGAACTGGACAAATTACTTATTCATTCGTTGTTTGAGGTGCCATTTACCCTACCCTGCAGTCTAAGAATGGTCTATAATCATTTTGGCTTCAATGTTACAATTAGATTTATACTCTGGTTTTTTTTTTTCCAGTTTGTTTTTAGTGAGAGTAGAAGTGCACCATTCATTTTGTTCATGAAAGATGCTGAGAAGTCTATTGTAGGAAATGGAGATTCACATTCATTTAAAAGTAAGCTTGAAAATCTTCCAGACAATGTGGTCGTAATAGGTTCACACACACAAAATGACAGTCGCAAGGAAAAGGTATTTTTGTTTGGTTAAATTAATCTGTAGTTTATAGGACCCTATATGTTATTTTCAATTAGATCTCGGCTTTTATAGTTTGTAAATATCTCCCAGTAAAGTGTTGTGCTAGTTCCAGCTTCAAAATACTGTTATTTCTAGCATTATCATGGCTGCTGTTCTAAACTGTGCTACTATTCAAGTTCTGTAGCACCCAGGAGCCACTCGGCTGTGTGATCCTGTTATAGCACTGCTTTTTGGTGCAATTGACAACTATAGATTACTTTTTGTTACCATGCATATAAAGGCATTAGAAGCTAGTCTATTGCAAGATACCCTGGAAATCTTTGTATGATATCATTTGGTTTATTTGCATGAACTTTTGTTGAAAGAATAAATTAATCAGTCTCCAAAGAACTGTTCTTTAGTAGTTGTGGGCTTTCTGTATCCTTTTTGCTCTGCATTAGGTGTGAATGATTTATGTTGTAGCTCTATAAGATACAATCTGAATATTCCATGTATTTGATTGATTGAATTTCCTTCCCATCACTGGTCTAGATTTCTCCATAAGTGGTTATTTTATTGATATATAACTATTGTTCCCTGCAGTCACATCCTGGTGGTTTGCTTTTTACAAAATTTGGTAGCAATCAGACTGCCCTTCTCGACTTGGCTTTCCCAGTAATGACTAATCTCTTTTTCACTTTTATTACTTCTATTTGAAACAGAGAAACAGGAATTGCTGACATATGTTTGTTCGCGTATTATGCTTCTTACATTCAACCTAATATTATTTCTTGCAAGCTATCTGAGTGAAACACATTATCTCTCTTCAATCTTTTCAGGATAGTTTTGGACGATTGCATGACAGGGGGGAAGGAAGCCCCTAAACAAAATAGAACTTTGACTAAGCTTTTCCCAAATAAAATAACAATTCACATGCCACAGGTATATACAGGGGAATATTTGTCATGGATTTTCCTCTCCTTATACAGTATTCATAATATATTTCCTGGTATAGGATGAGGCTCTTCT